>CM049796.1:31373725-31688306 GCA_027422405.1 Ptychobarbus kaznakovi
GATAGAAAAGTGTCCTTATTTTTTCAAAATTCCTCTTGCAGCACATTTATGGCGCTTTTCCACTGCGTGGTATGACTCTGTTCGGCACGGCTCGGTTTGGGTCGGTTTGCGTTTCCACCGCAGTTTAGTGCTGCTTTAGAGTGGGCGGGATTATTCACGTGTCGTTATTGTGCACCGCTCTATGCCATGACATCATCGTAAACGCGCCACAAACAAACACATTTGCCTGATTTTCTCCGGCCAATCAGTGATCAGTAGAGTTTACACGTCACGTTTTGGTAACGGTACGGATCGCTTGGAACCTCAGCCGAGGTGGTACTAAAAAAGTACCAGGTACTGTACCCAGTGGAAAACCCTGCAAAAGTGAACCATACTGAACCGTACCGTGCCGTACCATGCAGTGGAAAAGCGCCATTAGGTGACAAGTCACATGTTAAGCACGTCATGTATTTGGCTCTTAGTAGGTTTTTTCATGCTTTAACAAGATGTTATTTGATAGTAATATACTTGGATTGTTAAAAAAAGCGATTTTCAGGAAAAAAATCAGACATGAAGTTGTTCAAATCAGAGATTTTTGAACATAGAAATGGATGGGGAAGGAATAAGCTTGGCCAGGAAACAACTAGAGTTTCATTTATATATTTCGCATGAAATCCGATTCACAAATATAGCATTCTTTCCCATAAGACCTACTTAAGTTGCTCGTCCATGTCTAGGTGGAAGCAACATGAACGCGAGCGGTGTCAGCCCAGGAACGGCAGCCAAGAGCCGGGCCATAAAGTGGGCTTTCACAGGGAATGACTAAATATGAGACGCGTCGTTTGGGGCCAAGATCCAGCAGTCATGGGTTCATTCATCACTGTGTCCCAAACCGGCACCGAAAAACCAAGGGCAGAGGGTGGACGGAATCCAAATCGCACAATAGTGAGAGACATGAAGAGAAGGGAAAAGATAGAGGTTGGGGGTGGGTTGTGCGTGATCAGCAGTCTTTGAGGACAGGAAGTGAACTGATCTGCCTCCTTTCCATGGAGATTTGAGCTTTAATGAATAGAGCTGCTGAGCCAGTACTGATCCAGAGTCAGGTTTCCAAGCAAACCAAACCAAAGTCTGACACAAAGTCATGATCCCTGTGAAATGTACGTCTTTAATGCATATTTATGTTCTTGGCTAAGACTTTTGCAGACAGGAATGCCATACAGATGCAGTTAACTAGGAAAACCTGGCCAATATCCTTCAGTCGACTCTTTTGGATGTTGCGTTCAGTGTTTGTTGAGTGCGGTTAAACCCAGCTGATCGATCAGACGTATAGGTTTACATATCAGTGTGAGCGTGTCTGGCTACTTTGAATGCTGTGTGTGTATTGTTTATATCATATGGAAACACGACTCTTTCTTGAACTTGCTGAACTCTGAATACAGTAGTTGAAGGTTTAGCGATGTCCTTGAACCACTCGGCCCACCAAGACTGAACGAGTGCTCATCTTCAAACGCTGAATGTGCAGTCTAGAGCATGAGGAAGCAGTTTTTCATTAGAAGAAATGAAGGGAAGTCTTGTTTCATTGATGCTGCGGTTACTGACGTGGCAGCATCGCAATGAGTGGAGTAGTTAACCGTAATTCTCTCTTTCTGCTCATCTCTGAATGAAAGTTATTGTACATTTTATATTTTTTTTTAATAAATGTTTTATTAAACATTTGTGCATGCTGTTGTTAATGTAGATGTTTTTGGATGACTTTTTCAGATTAATGCATTTTATAGAATATCTTATTGATTATCAAGTCTTCAAAGTTAACAACAATACATTCAATTCTTGAATAGTCTTAACTGATACAAGTATATTAGCCTATTTCTTTAGATAAGCAGGTCATTTTGAGTTGATTTATTGGAAAAATAATCAGTAAATCAATTGATTAAAAGTCAAAGATTATGAAATGTTTGATAACTTTAAACTTTCTATAATTTGTTAATCAGTGAAGTGTTTTTTAATCAGATTACTTTTTGATAATGAATAAATAGTTTAATCATTCAATTATTTAATTGCTTTAAAAAGCCTTATTTCTTCAATTGGTTATCAATGAATTAATTTGTTTATCAATTTCAAGCAATGATTTATAATGTCTTTGAGAAACACATTTATTCAATTGATTAATTCGGTTACTTCTATTAATGTGTTCATCTGCTTTTTTCTGTTAGTCAGATTGCGTTTGATAATTGTCAATTCAATTGTAAAAGTCAATTCAAAGTTTATCAAATGTTTGATAGCAGATTATTTAATTACGCATATAAGAACAATTAATTGCAGAATTTGTAATTACTTAAACTTAACCTGATTTGACAAAAATAATCAGATTGAAATAAATATTTATAGGTTAAGTTGATTAAGTTGCAATTCATTTTTCTTATATGCGTAATTAAATAATCTGCTCGTTTCAGTTGATTAATGTTTATTATTAATCAGTTGATTAGAAATTCTGATAACTGTTTCATTTGTAGATTTATTTATTTAATTGTTCAGTGTTGTAGCAGTCCTGCTGACAGGCGGTTTCTGAAGTTATTGCTTAATGAAAACGCTATAGGTCTGTATTGATCAGAGACTTCATTAAAATCTTTTCAGCTCAATGGCTTGTGGTGGTGTTGAATGCTTTCGTCTGAAATGTTCCTATCTAAATTGTGCTTTAAACCACAGGACAGGCTTTCTATGGTCTCCTGTAATTGCTCAGCATTAGCCTGTATGTGTGTGTGAATGTGTGTTACTTGTCCATGGAAAATATTTCATCTTCTGTGAGATCTTGGCTGTCCTCCCTATGACAGTGTTGCCAAGACACTGGCCTGTTTTTCCTTTCGGTAACCCGTGTCCTGAAAAAGTGTTTGAAATGCTGCTTTCGGTCATGTGCATGGAACGCAGACACTCTTCGAGTAAGAGTCCCTGAGGGGAGAGAATAAAATGCCCCTTTCAAGTGTGTCTCCAGGTACTTGGCTGCAGTTTAAATTACAGCAGTATTTGATCTCTGCAGTGGCCGGTGTGTGCAGCGAGCAACATCATGCAGTATTCATACACTGATTTCTGTGCATTCTTTGGACGTTTACGGTTTCTGCATGATATTAATATGCAGTTCTGTCCAAAATTCAGTCCTGATACTGAAATGCAGGTGCTGAGATGAATAATTACATACGAGTATGATGAACATGTGCCAGTGTTGGTGCATTGCCTTTTTATTTTGGATTTAAAGATAGTTGTTTTATATTTATTTATTTATAAACTTTAGGATTGAAAAATTTGGTTTTGGTTTAGATTTTCTATCATATTTCACAATTATTAATTATTCTTTATTATAAGTGTGCTTGTATTTTCCTTATACTAAAGTCTGGGCTTTCTGTAGGATTTCACATTTGAATGCTTAGATCAAATTAATCAAAGGAATAATTCATCTAAAATGAAAATTTGCTTTAAAAAAAATAAAACCTCGGGCCATCCAAGATGTAGATGAGTTTGTTTCTTCAACAGAACATATTTGGAAAAGTTGGTATTAGCCTACATCAATTGCTCATCAAAGGATCCTCTGCAACTGAATGGGTGCCGTCAGAATGAGAGTCCAAGACCTGATAAGAACTCACTCGTACTGCACCGTAAAAGACGCATATGGGAAAATGCCTTTTTTCTCCTGAACTGAAGTCTTATTTAATCACGCAGTGAAACTGCACGACTATTGGTTCGTGCAGGTGTAGAAAAACGAACCAATGGGTCGGCAGCGGAGCTGCACGAACCTATGGCGACGATACCCGCCAATATTCCCGCCGAAACGGGCGGGGCATCTGGCTATATAAGCGGTCGTTTCGCCATAGGATCCTCAGATTTTTTCTCCTTCAGCGACGACGACTTCGTCTACACTGATCCAGAGAAGCCTACTCGCCGTTGACACGCCTCGCAGTAGGACCCAGCGACCTCGATCTGCTCGGCTGATCCGCCTTCAAACGCGCCCAGCATCGCAGCAGTTCCGGTCCCGTTCGCTGCCGCTATCCGGCGATCACGTAAGTTTCTAAAAGAGCAAATCGGCGTTCTAATGCCGCGCCGTTACTGCGGCTCGTGCAGGGGAGACCTGCACGCCGATGACGGTCACAGCGAGTGTGTTTCCTGCCTGGGGAAATCCCATGCGGATGCCGCGCTCGCTGGTTCTGATTGCTCTCACTGCGAGAGCATCAGTCTCGCCTCTCTGCGCACGCGCATCGCTTTCTTTTCAGAGAGCGATCCCGCCCCTCGCGCCCTCCCGTTTTCTTCCTCTCAGGGACCTGTGAGGAAAAAACAGCGGGGCAGAGGTTTTCAGCGCCCGGTTGAAAGCGAGCTCACGCGGCTCAGATCCCGCGTGCCTCGTTTTCACCACACAGAGAGATTTCTCCCGTCCTTTTTGTCCAACCTGACCAGCGTCCCTCGCAAGCGTGAGCGATCTGGTCTCGTTTGGGGGAAGTGACGATGAGCTGGCCGATGACAGCATGTCACTGGTAGCTTCAGATGCTGAGGAGCTGTCGGGCTCAGTGACTGACCCCGCCCCCTCAGGTTTGCCCGCGCCCAGCGCCGCCAAAGCCGGGATGGATGCCGAACTTTTCCGTGTCCTCTCAAAAGCGGTTGAAGAGCTGGGTTTGGAGTGGTCTCCACCAGAGGAGCCCTCTCGCAGCCGTCTGGATGAGTGGTTTCTGCCGGGGCGCCGTCAGGCCCCTCAACAACGACCATCGCCGTTCTTCCCTGAAGTACACGACGAGCTCACGAGATCTTGGCGCTCTCCTTACTCTGCCCGCCTCCGTACTTCCGCTTCATCTGCCCTCACTACGGTTGATGGCGCTGAAGAAAGGGGATATGAGAGGATGCCTCAACTGGATGAGTCAGTGGCTGCACATCTCTGCCCACCCACTGCCATCGGCTGGAAGGCGAAAGCCAGTCACCCGTCCAAGCCATGCAGGACCACTTCAGCGCTCGCTGGACGCTCCTACGCTTCAGCTGGACAGGCGGCTTCGGCGCTCCACTCTATGGCGGTTCTTCAGGTCTATCAGGCCAAGCTCCTCTCTGCCGTAGACGAGTCTGAGCCTGATCCTGCGACTCTCAGGGAGCTGAGAAGCGCAACAGACCTAGCTTTGCGAGCCACCAAGACTACCGCCCAAGCCATAGGAAGGTCTATGGCCAGCCTGGTAGTGCTCGAGCGCCACCTGTGGCTCACGCTGACGGAGATCAAGGATGCGGACAGGGTCTCCTTCCTTGATGCTCCAATTTCCCCCAGCGGCCTCTTTGGACCTGCGGTGAAAGGATTCGCTGAGTGCTTCACAGAAGCACAGAAGGCGTCACAGGCTATGCGACACTTCCTGCCCAAGCGCTCCAGCCCAGCAGCTGCTCAGAGTCGCCCCAGGACTGCGCCGACTCAGCAGCCTGCGAAACCTGCACCTGCCGTTTACGCCCCTCAGCCTGCTAGAACTCAGCAGCCGCGAGGGCGTTCACGCTCAGCCAGACGCCACCCCCCTCCGACGCGCCAGGGCCCCCGACTCAAGATAGCGTTGGACCCTGTGCGCCCGGCGTCCTCTTGATCTGCAGGACAGGAAGGGAGAGGGTCGAGTCCCGCCACGGCCGGACCGCCCACCAAAAGGCCTCTCATGAGAAACCTCTTGGCACCCCGTTCTTTTCCGGGTGCAGAGGGAATTGTGTCTGTTGCTACAGGGTCCGTACAAGCGACCATGCAACTGTCCGCTGTGATAGCGGAAAAAATAAAACACAAACTTTCTCAAAAGAGAGCAATTTTCCTCTTCCGTCCCTCACGAGTGCCCTGCCTCCGTGCAGCCGGCCACTCGAGTTTATCCAACCCCTTGCCACGCGGGCCGAGGCCTGGCAGGCCATCCCCGGAGTGTCAGAGTGGGTTATGGGAGATAATAAAACGAGGTTATTCACTCCAATTCGCTCGAAGACCCCCGCGCTTCAGCGGCGTGGTCTCCACCTCGGTGCAGGGCGAGAACGCTCGCGTTCTGCGCTCAGAGGTGATGACGCTGCTGGAAAAAGGAGCCATAGAAATGGTTCTCCAGCTTTGAGCGAGTCAGGCTTTTACAGCCGTTACTTCCTCGTCCCCAAAAAGGATGGCGGCCTCCGGCCCATCCTCGATCTCAGACGCCTGAATCACGCCCTCATGAGACGGCCGTTCAGGATGATCACGCTGAAGCAGATCCTCTCGCAGATTCGCACAGAGGACTGGTTCTGTTCTCTGGACCTGAAAGACGCATACTTTCACATCCAGATAGCCCCCCATCACAGACGATTCTTGAGATTCGCCTTCGAGGGAGTGGCTTACCAGTACACGGTCCTACCCTTTGGGCTGTCTCTGGCCCCCCGTACTTTTACGAAGTGCATGGACGCGGCTCTTTACCCTCTGAGACAGATGGGAATCCGCATTCTCAACTACCTCGACGACTGGCTCATTCTGGCCCAGTCAGAGGTGGAACTGCTTTCACACAGAACCCTCAATCACTCCACTTAGAGCGCCTGGGGCTCAGGGTCAATTTCGCCAAAAGCGCACTGTCTCCCAGCCAACGAATATCGTTCCTGGGTACAGTTCTGGACTCAGCTCACATGAGAGCGGTGATAGCGCCAGAACGCGCTCTGGCCATTCAGAAACTCGCGGCCACCTTCAAGAGCGACACCGCTCGCCCACTCAAAGTGTTTCAGAGAATGCTGGGCCTTATGGCCGCAGCATCGCCAGTGTTACAGCTGGGCCTGCTCCGCATGCGCCCCTTCAACGCTGGTTGAAACCACGGGTTCCACACAACGCATGGCGTCACGGACGCTTGCATATCAGGGTGAATCAGGCCTGTGTAACAGCCCTGACCCCCTGGAAGAACCCACGGTGGATGGAGAAGGGCGTGGCCATGGGGTTGGTCCACACCAGGAAAGTTGTCACGACAGACGCCTCCAACACAGGTTGGGGGCGCTGTGCGAAGGCAAACCGACCTTCGGCCATTGGTCGAAGACGGAGAGCGGCTTCCACATCAACTGCTTGGAAATGCTAGCAGTTTGTCGAGCCTGCCAGTTTTTCCTGCCGGACCTAATAGGACGCCATGTGCTGATTCGCTCAGACAACATGTCCGTGGTGTCCTATATAAATCACCAGGGAGGTGTCTCCTCGAAGCGCCTCTTTATTCTGGCAGAGCGCCTTCTGGAATGGGCTCAGCTCAACCTGCGCTCGCTGAGGGCAGACTGAACCAAGGAGCAGATATGTTATCTCGGAGCAATGTCCCCTCAGAGGAGTGGATGCTCCATCCGCAGGTGGTTCAGAAGATCTGGAAGACCTTTGGCAAGGCAGAAGTAGACCTTTTCGCCTCCAAAGACAACTCTCACTGCCCAACTTATTATTCGAAGGACAGGGACGCGTTGGCCCACGATTGGCCCAACCTCCTCCTTTATGCATTCCCCCCGATCGCCCTGCTTCCACAGGTCGTCAGGCGTATCAGGGAACAGGGTCACAAGGTGCTATTGGTGGCCCCCTTGTGGAGGAACCAACCTTGGTTGTCAGAGCTGACTCAGCTACTGACAGCAGCCCCCTGGCCCGTGCCCCTGAGACGGGATCTCCTCTCTCAGGCGAACGGAACAATATGGCACCCTCGACCCGAGCTGTGGGCTCTCTACATTTGGCCGCTCAATGGGAGCCTACTGGCCTCCCAGAGCGAGTGTTAAACACCATTTCTGAGGCTAGAGCCCCGTCTACGAGACGCCTCTATGCCCTTAAGTGGTCTGTTTTCTCCACTTGGTGCCTCAACCGTGGTGAAAACCCCTCTACCTCTGAGTTAGCGGTGGTTCTGTCCTTTCTGCAGGAACTGCTAGATAAAGGACGTTCTCACTCTACACTCAAGGTGTTCGTAGCAGCTATAGCGGCCTTTCATGCCCCTATAGCGGGCCAGTCGGTAGGCAGAGACAACTCAGTTGTCCGTTTTTCTGAAGGGAGCCAGGAGGTTGAATCCACCTCGGCCCCTTACTGTCCCTACATGGGATCTGCCCACTGTACTGAGGGCCTTGAAAGGCCCTCCTTTTTGAGCCGCTACAGTCTACGGACCTCCGGTCACTTTCGCTGAAAACTGCTCTGCTACTAGCACTAGCGTCGGTTAAGCGAGTTGGAGACCTGCAGGCGCTCTCTACTAGCCCTGCCTGCCTGGAATTCGGGCCTAACGACTCCAAGGTCGTCCTGAAACCAAGGCATGGTTATGTACCTAAGGTACTTTCAACCCCGTTCAGAGCTCAGGTCATCACGCTCTCCGCGCTTCCTCCGTCTGGGAGGACCGGGAGGTTATCTTTTACGGAACAGCTCTTTGTTAGCTTCGGTAACCGCACAAAGGACATCCGGTCACGAAGCAGAGACTCTCTAAGTGGATAGTGGATGCTGTCATGCTGGCATACTCTTCTTTGGGCCTGCAATGCCCCATTGGAGTACGAGCCCATTCGACTAGAGGCATCGCCTCGTCATGGGCGTGGTCTAGCGGTGTATCCATTACAGAGATTTGTACGGCGGCTGGCTGGGCCACTCCGTCCACATTTGCTAGGTTTTATAACCTGGACATACCGGCCTTACAGGCCAGAGTCCTCTTGCTTGATGATAGATGAGTTGTACACATACGCTGTGGGAACAATCCTGTCAGAGATTTCTTGACCGCAATGCGCTCAGGCTCTCTAATTGGCACCCTGCATACTCCGGTTAACTGAGTATACAGAAGGGAACGATTATCCAGGCCGAGCACGACCTCTATGAGTTTAGCTCGCTTTAGCCTGAAGTATACTACTTACTTCCCTATGGGCATTTATGTTTATGGAAGTATATACAGTCGTTCATCTACCCTAGCACGGCGTGATTAAATTCAGTTCCCATATGCGTCTTTACAAGACGCAGTACGAGTGGAGTAATCGATAGGAAACGTACTCGGTTACTATCGTAACCTCGGTTCCCTGAGATACGGAACGAGTACTGCGTACATTGTGCTCAGCAGTGGTCCAGGTGTACGGGGCGGACAGGGGCTTGTCCTGGATCAAGAGGTGCTGTGGTGTGGCCTGTTTGGCGAAAGACAACCCTCAGAGGTCTTATTATATCCGTGTCTTTGATATCAAGGTGAGCTCTCTGAGATCAAATAAACAGCAAAGATATCAGATCTGAGACCTAAATATTTAAAATATCTTGTATCTCATTTTTACAGGATGGAAAAGCAAAGTTTGAGCAGGAGCTCTACAATAATTTCACGATCAGTAGTTCGAGAGCCTACTTCATTACCTTCGCCGGAGATGTGAGTTTTTATATATATATATATATTTATATAGAAATATATATTTTTATTATGTGATGCACCCGATATTATCGGTCTGGAAGTTTTTCTCGGTGGCAGAGGAGGACAATGCCATTGCTATTTGCAACGCATGTTCAGCAAGGATTCCGAGTGGAGGAAAAATATGACTGTGCGATATGACTATTTTTGATTGTGAACTATAAAAATGTCTCCACGATCTGCTTTTGAAGAAATATCGTAGTGTAGCCTAGTGCTACAGTGCGCATTCTTTCAGTTGCAGTTCTGGCGCCTCCGCCTCAATATACAACGCCACATACATTCACATCAGTGTTAACTCAGCGGTAGTCACTCTCACGCCTCACGGGACACTGCATTTATTCGCAATCACAAAAGTACATAATTTGCGTGTGTTTCAAAGCCTTGCTTCATTCATTGCTTGCAAAGCTTTTTATTCGCTTCACCTGAAGCGCGCGCACTAAAAAGCCTGTCTAACAGTGCCTGATTTCTCAACTAAGTTATCTTCTGAGCGAATACTGTCTTACATATAGACTCAGTTGGTTATGTCTAAAATTAAAGTAAACCGTAGAGAGAGAAACGGATGCGTGCCTGTATATTAGATGCGTGCAGCTCTTAAAGGGACAGTACTAAACATGCAGCCGACTGTCATTAAAGGGACAGTTCACCAAAAATTGTATTTCTGTCATTATTTACTCACTCACGTTGTCCCAAACCTGTATTTATTTTTTTCTAGTGCTGGACACAAAATAATATAATTTGAAGAACGTGGGTAACCAAACAGTTGCTGGTCCACGTTGTCTTTGATAGAAGGAAAAAAATACTATGGAAGTTGCTGTGGACGAGCTGTGGGCTGTTTGGTTTTCCACGTTCTTTAAAATAGAATTTATGTTCAGCAGAAGAAAGAAACTCATTCAGGTTTTAAACTAACTTTGAGTAAATGATGGTATAAATATAAAACACTATGACAGAGTCTACAGACAGATGACAGAATTTTTATTCTTAATGTTAAAACAACAAAACACAAAGACTGAAAAATAATAATACAGTTTCTTTAATAGGAATAAATCTATATAGTGTTATATTTTTTATATTTGTTCATTACATTTCTTGAATGCTCTGCTAAATATTCCTATTGTACCTGAAAGCACTGTTTGTTTTATTTGTATATTATGTGTATTTGTAATGTGTATCTTTGTTCTTATTTTTTAATAACAAATATAAAATAATGACAAAGATTTTTATCTTCGCCCACTTTGGCTTAATTATCCACCATTCTTTTTTATATTTTGTTACCTTGAAAGGCTTTGTCTTTATAATAGGGAAATTATTTTGGCTGCACTGCTCAGACAAACTAGTAAAACCAACATGACAAAGAATCGTGATAAAATCATTAAATGTAAAAAAAATAACCGTGATATGATATTCTTGCCATATTGCCCACCCTTAACTTGAAAGGTCGTCATCGCGCAAAGCTGTATTAAGGGACTTTAAGCAGCCTCCACTGTTGGAACGGTAACGGCATTCCAACGTCATATTGTGCGTTCGCGACTTCAGCTGCTACTTCGTGGCGTTCCATAACCGTATACTACGGGAGAACAGCTACTTTGCCGTAGTCGTTACAACGTGACCGCTTATGTAGTTAAAATGTTGCATTTTATGTTATATACCATTTCATTCCATCAGTATACGATTCTACCATTAGTCTTTCATTTAATCTTTGTTGATTATGTTTTAAACTTAAGCTAATTTTAACGATTGTTTTCGATCGTACAAAGATATGTCTGCTGTTAGCAACAGCACCTCAGGTAGCACTGAGACTAAAGATATGTGAAGAGAACAATGTAATTATTGCCTAAACATCCTCCTCATAATCCATAATTTGTATTTAAATAAATGACTGAATGTCGCGTTGCTATGTCTTGTTTACGGTTGCTTAATGATTTTTATGTTCTCGGCTAAGGCGGTGTAACAGATTACTTCCGGTCAACGTAGCCGTTCCATTCACAGCTGTTGCTTAAAGTCCCTAGATATAACTTCCTCATCCTCATGCACTAAAAAGGTTGAATAGATGCATTTCTTTATGCATTAAATACTTGACTATAAATTTGTTGTTAATGAGTTATTTGCAGATAAAGCATAGTTCTGTTAAACCATTACTAATAATGTTACTAAGTATTGTGGTGCCTTACACAAAGAATAAACACGTTTGAAGAGTCAGGACTGATGTTTGCTGTTATAGTTAGGCCAGAGCTACTAAATCTTAGAGTTTGTATTCTCCTGGGTGCACAAACTGCAGATTATATGAAAATTATAATATAAAAATATGAACTTATTGGTTATCGGTACCGGTATCGGCTGTGAGAAGGATTTATTTTCGGTTATCGGTTAAAAATGTTCATATCGTGCATCCCTAATATATATATATATAATATATTTCACGTTGTTGACCGGATAGCATGAAAGCAAACAGAGAGAGCTAGCCAGAGAGGGTTTTGGAAAAGTTTGTTTGGCTAGTTACTTTCTTGTCGTTTTTGTAAAACTGCTTTTAGCATTAGTGAGGATGTGATCTGGCTTTTTTGGTCATATGGTGTGTTTTGCTCTTTAGTCTTGTCAGATGGGCCTCAACTTTGCCAGTGAAGAGGAAGCCAAACGATTTCGGAGTGCACTCTACGAACTGCTCAACAGACGACAGAGGAAAACTGGTAAATGTGCTGGTTTTAATTACTTTCCTTTTCCTTTCCTTTGAAGGGATGATAGTTCACCAAAAATGATGGCATTATTCATTTACTCACCCATATGTTGTTCCGAATCTAATCCATATGACTTCCTTTTTTGGTCTCAATTCAGTTTTATTTTTGGGTCTCACTATCAACTAATATGCTTTACACTCAGTAATCAAAAAACACATCCAAAACCTTATTAGTGTCTAAAACATATTCTCCCAAATCTGTTTTCATAATAGCAGGGGTGCAAACTTGTCACCTTTCGGTGAAATTAGGCGTTTTCACCTTAAAATAGGTCAATCGTGTGAATCGAAGAAAAAAAAATGTGTGTGGGGGGGGAGGTTGTCGTCGTATCTGCGAGACATCGGTGTAATGTCACATGTAGTGTTTTTTCCCCTGTTGGCAAAGGAATGGACCCGCCCTACTCTGCCTCTGATTGGCTCACCTTAATGTTCTTTCCTGCATCCAACCAATCTCACTCCTGAAGCCTAACTTTTAGACGCTGCAGGCAACTGTCCATATGTCGGACGGAATGCATTTGTATCTGCTGTAAATTATGGTGTTCCAGTTTAATAATAATAAATAATTTGTTACATTTATATGCGCTTTTCTAGACACTCAAAGCGCTTTACATGTAAGGGGCATCTCCTCATCCACACCAATGTGCAGTTCACCTGGATGATGCGACGGCAGCCATAGTGTGCCAGAACGCCCACACACACCAGCTTATTGGTGGAGAGGAGACAGAGTAATGAAGCCAATCAGTTTATGGGGGATGATTAGGAGGCCATGATGGTCTGAGGCCAGTGGGCTAGTTTGGCCAGGATGCCGGGGTTACACCCTACTCTTTTTCGAAGGACATCTGGGTTTGTAATGACCACAGGAGTCAGGACCTCGGTTTAAGTCTCTCCGAGGACGGTGCTTTTTCCGTATAGTGACCCTTCATATACTGGGGCATTAGGTCCACACAGACACATGAGCACCCCTGCTGTCTCACTAACACCTCTTCCAGCAGCAACTAGTTTTCCCAGGAGGTCTCCATCCAGGTACTAACCAGGCTCACCCTGCTTGCTTCAGTGGGCAACGGTCTTGGGCTGCAGGGTGATATGGCTGCCGGCATAAAATGTTAGTTTAAATGTTAGTAGTTTAGTAGTTTAAATGGCGATTATCGCATGAGGCTACTGTTTTAATTTTTTTTTGCATGAGGCTGCTGTTGCTATAGCTATGAAGATTGTAAGTTACGTTATGGCTACATTAGTTCACTACCCTTTGCAAAAATGCTCCTCAGTCTTGACCTTAACATTTCAGTAAGCTATTACTGACATGAAGTCGATTTGAGAACTGTTCGACCTACAAGTAAAGCATACAGTTTAATGTAGGCTACAGTAATATTAGTATCACTCAGCTCAAGTGGAGGCAGCGCTAAGTGTCAGCCTGTAACAGCCTGTTTCAAGACGGAGAAACACCTCGCGTTTAGCCCATCAGCTGATTCAGAAATGTTAATGCTGAAATTAAGAATTACAGTGTTTTTTTTGCCCTGACTAAGTTCATGTAACATCTTAACAACAATCCTTGTTGATTGTAGACCGTAGTTGTCGCTCAAATGTCTTTTAATCATATAAAGCCGTTTATCCTTGAATGGTGCACTGCAAAAAATGCTTAGAGTTTTTGTCTTGTTTCTAGTCCAAATATCTGAAAATTATTAAATCAAGAAGTATTTTCTAGACAAGTAAAAATTGTCTTGTTTTCAGGAAAAAAAGTCAAAATTGAGTTTTTCTTAAAAAAATAATAATAATAATAATCTTCCAATGGGCTAAGCAAAATAATCTTATTTCAAACCGAAAACAAGATTTTGACTTTTTACTTATTTTTTTCTTTAAAAAAAATAATTAGATATTTGGACTGGAAACAAGACAAAAAATGTAAGAAAAGCATTTTTTGCAGTGTGTAATCATTCATAAATTCAGTTTTAATTTTAACTTTTATTTATAGCTGATCAACTCACATACAGATGTGAAACAGCAAGCTCAAATGTGCATGTGACATGCTAGAACCAGTGAAGATTTGGTCACGTAATATATGCACTCGCATTTCATACAATCTAATATTAATTGAATTTTAATTTAGCAAGAGTTTTGCTATATTAATTTTAATATCAATAAAATGAAGGGAATGTTTCTGCTAATATGAAGCATTGTATTTAATGCTTTTTCTTTGGCTATCTGAAAACAATCTTAGAGAGAGAGAAATAATAATGTGATTTTGAATATTACTTTGACTGTTAGAATAACACTTTACAATAAAGCATCATTTGTTGCATTAATTGCGTTACCTCAGTTGTTGTTTTTTTTCTTCAAACCTATGTTCCCGGTAGTTTTTTTGTTACATTTTGATACAAGTGTATTAACATATGAATGTTTTGATTATTATTATATTTATAAAATTGTTTTCAATTCACTTATTTTTTGAGGCTGGTTATGTCACCTATGTTTTAGTATCGATACCGAGGTATTACATTCTGGTATCGTACCGAAGGCAAAATTATGGTATCGAGCCATCCCTAGTGCCTTTTTGTCCTTTTTGAAGCTTGAAAGCTCCAGTCGTCATTCATTGTAATTTCATGGAAAAGAGCGACCAGCACATTATTTAAAATATATCCTTTTGTGTTCCACAAAAGAAAGCAAGTCATATGAGTTTGTAATGACATGCGGATGAGTTTGTAATTTTTGGGTGAACTCTTCCTTCAACACGCTCACATTTTCTTGTTAACCTGTTATTTCCTGTTCCCGGCTGCTCATTTGCAGTTGTGTTTCCTCCTGTTCCTCTCAGTCTGTAGTTGTAATCTGTCGTAGTGTAGCAAGTGTGCTGGTTTTCTCTCCGTAGGGTGTGTCGTAAAACCTGCACAGTGGGGCTTTTCTCCTCATGTCCCTCTTGTAAACGCAGCAGTCTCTCTCCTCACTTCCTGGTTGGGTTCCAGTACTTCCTGCTCTGTTTTGCATGCTGGGCTTTGAAGTTTAGGCTTCTCTCTGCACTAACTGATTTTTAAAGAGGCCCTGGTGCCTTAAACGCCTCCTCTGTCTGCCTTGCCTGCCCTCTCTTTACATTTAATGTGGTGGAATTCCGAACAAACATGTTTAAACACTTCTCAGTTTGATTACATGTACGTACAGTGCATTATTCGATTAACTTCTGGTTGTTAAAGGTGAATTGTGGAACTTGCTGCAGCTAGTGTAACCAGATGTCATTTAAAATAGATACAAATTATATTGTGATTTATATTGTTTTTTTAACCACCTTTGTTGAATGTTAAATATTTCACATTTTCTACAGACATCAGACTTACTGAGCCCAAACCTTTAAATGATGCTGTGTAATATTTATTTACATATTATATATGCCGGTGAACATCTTAATCTCATTCAATTCACTATAAGCAGAAAGTGAAAGTAAAAACTTAATGACGGATCTTTCGGCATCTGACACCGTTTATTCTCTCCGAGACAGAGAGACGAATCTACTTCAACATATGCTGATAACGATATAGCCTATTGCTGTTTTCATTTATTCCCTTAATATTTATATTGTGGCCCGTACATAGTGAAAAACAAAAATGAGAAGAAATGTATTTCATGTTAAACATTTGCATATATAAGAAAAATGTTATGTTTGTATGTTAAATATATTTATATATAATATAAGAATAAAATGTATATAAATGTTTTAAAATATATACTGTATGTGTGTGTATTATATGTACATAATAAATATAAACAGTACACATATATTATGTAAACAAAAACTTTTATTTTGGATACGATTAATCACGATTAATCATTTGATAGCACTCATATATAATAATATTTAATTTATTTTATTCTTTAAAAAGTTTTATTTAAAAGACTATATATAATGTGATTGTGTGTGTGTACACACACACACACACACTTTATAAAATAAAAATGAAATATTTGTGTTTGACCGCTTTTAAAAACATGACATTTCTTAGCAACTGTCATTGAAATAAAAAGCTGCAAGTATTTGAAACATGTTCACAGCAGCAGAATAGAGAAACACTTCACCTTTAAGGTCAAGGTTATAAGAATATTATCAGTTTGCACTTTGCATATGAATGAACCACAATTGTTGGTGCTAAAAATGTGACGATAAACCTAAGCTGCCAATTGATAAAGTAAACCCTAAATAAAAGCATTCATTTATGGATGTTAGTCTTGAGAAAGGGTGCAGAGCTCAGGGCACCTCTGTTTACCATCTTCTTCCCTAACCTTTCCAAAACTGACATCATTTAACCATTTCCTTCCCCTCTGGGTGACCTACCGGCTCTTTTCCTCTCTGTTCTGACCTCACTATAGTCTATTAATTCAGCCTCCACATTTTAACAGTGTTAATTTTGTTTTTGCAGAGAAAAGGCGTGACTCACCAAATGGTATGTGTCCTGGTACTTACATTCACTTATGAATTTACTCCTAATGTGTTATCAGAGCTAATCAGTTTGTGTTTGCTGTTGTTGTTGTTTTTTTAAATTCCATTTTTGACAGAATTATGCTGAAATGCACATAATGTATCTTCTGCAGAAAACACGTTCTTGTGTCGTCAGGCATGAGCGTGATTCACACAAACACACATTCGTATTGTACATGACCTAGATGAGAGAGACTGGAAGCTTGAGGTCAATCTGTGCGCTGGGGGCCATATGTATGCCACGTGGATCATTCCATGCCACTGCGCTGCTGCGACTCTCTCCCATTCAGTTACATCAAAGAGACCACGTTTCCTCACTCGTGGAGTTTAAAGGTTTTCTCATGGACGTTTATCAGGGTTACGACGCTGCTTTGGCATCTCTTAGAAGCTGTAGTTGCAAGTTACTAAATTATCTTGCTTCATGTCAGTAGCCTGCAACAGGATATGTGTGATGCTACTTGCAATATTTTATATATTACTGTTATTATTGTTGTTACATTTATACATAATTATATTATAATATGTGTCATTTCTTTTTTTTGTTTTTTTTACAAACCACTGAACCAGGACTTACTATTGTTAGTCAGAGACTCGCGTTGTTTTATTTTTTTAAATGAAATGCAATTTTTTCAACTATATAATTAATTTACAATTATTAGAGTATAAAATCTAAGATATAGACACAACGAGGCTAAAGGCCCACCTTAAGAAAGAATTTGCTATTCACTGTGCCTATAATGTATAATTGCAGAAAAAAAATATAAGTTTGTATTAAACATTAATGGAGCAACAGATTTTATGTGGAAATAAATCTTTCAAGTTGTTTATTTTGTTTACAGATCTAATAAATGTCTGAGGTGGCAAGAAGGGCTTTTACCCCACACAGGGTAAAAGGCACACAGTATTGATACAAATACTTCAGCTATAATAATGCTATTTTTTTAATAATGTCTAAGTTAATACTTGTAAAAAACAATCACTTTAGCAAAGTTTGTACTATTTTCTGCTTATTTTGAGAAATAAACATTATTTTGTTCAATAAAAAAACTGTCATTCAAATATGTTAATATAGAAATACATATTAAAATACAGGAACAAAATCATTTAAGTAAGCCAATAATAATTGAATATATATTTACAGTAGTAACAAATGATATTTTATTATATGATGTGATTTAATATCATGTTTTTAAATATGATAATTTCATTCAAAACATGGTGATTATCTCTAATATACCCAACATAATATATTATATTTTACATCTGAATTTAACCATGTCATGTCAACAAATGGAAAAGTCAGCGATCTGATAATTACTGTGCGCCTTTAGCCCCAACAGCAGGGGCGCTTTTTACGCCAAATACCATACTTTTACATATTCTTTCGTTATTTAAAAACTGTTGCTTTAATTATCTTGATTATATTATGTTTAAATATAACAAATATTATTTGATATTATATTTCAAAATAATATAATGTAATAAAAAGCATAATTAATTAAAATTGTGTACACCCATGCGCCATCAAATATGTTCCTGTGGCTCAGTGGTAGAGCATTGCATTAGCAGCGCAAAAGGTTGTGGGTTCAATTCCCAGGAAACACACATACTGACAATAAATGTATAACCTGAATGCACTGTAAGTCGCTTTGAATAAAAGCGTCTGCTAAATGCATAAATGTAAATTTAAATATCTGGTTAATTTTCCCAAAAGAAAAAGACTGTCATTTAAATTTCATGTGGTAATTAAAGGTAAATTGTAATTTTTGCACCATAAACATCACCAAATCAGTGCAAAAATAATCCTGAACACTCCCTACGTCTGTCATTGGTTGACTAAACAGATAGTCCCGCCCCCAAACTCACACTATTGGTTCAGCCAGTGTTGATTGGTAGCAGTGTTTGTTTTGGTAGCACCACACCATTTAAATTTACTTTACAGGGGATCCAGCCTGTTTTTTTTTTTTGCATTACCAGCCAGTCAGATTCATTTGCTGTCTGTTTGCAGTCTGAAATGTTATTATCTGTGACATTAAGTCAACATATTTGTCCTAGATTTGTTACGGCAGCTCTGGAGGCCAGTTCCATTTTTTTCTCCTCTCTCCAATCTGTTCACATTTCAAATTCACATTCATAATTTATAGCTGTTGTTCCAAGCATAATGCGCCCCTGCTTGACAACACTATGAAGAATGAAGCCGTTCAAATCAGATTTATGCGACACGTCGTACTGTTCTCAGTGTTTGTGTTGTATAAGGTGTCCACCTGCAGAAAAAAATCAAATGTAATCTTTCTCCAGCACACTTCCTTCCTCTCCGCTTCCTCATTGTGTAACTAGATTGGTGGTTGATATCTGACTGAGCATGCTCAGTACGGCCGCTTTGCTTCTGATTTAGTTTGGTCTTGATGAGTAGAAAAGCTAATCACTGATTTGCTGTTTAACATCTGTCAAACGAAGCCAAAAACATACTTGTGTATCATTAAAAGGCTTAGCCTGCAGTTGAAGACTTGTAATGCTTACAGCAAATTTCAGAGATTAAACTGGATTAGCAGTTCCTTACGTAATATTCCGCGTTCGTAATTTTCAGGATTTGACTAGCATGAGCGGGATTGGTTTGGTGGACGGCCAGATCACAAAACTCTCGCAATTGGTTTAAAGAGCTCCAGAGGCTGCTTAGCTTCTCGCTAGGTTTGAAATTAGCTAGCTACCGTAGCTTCACGCCTTAATGCTGGGCCACAGATGAGATGATGTTCTGCACGACCTTCCTGTCCACCCCGTCCGAGGAGTTTTTAGAGAGCGTTTCCAGGCCAGATGGTAGACTGGTGCCCCTGCAACGCTTGGTGTTGTCGGGATGAACTGAACGCGTCTTTACCTCAGCCTCGCTTTATTACGCTGCTGCAGCTCAACGGCGACGGACCCTCCATCTCTACAGAGGACGTCCTCTCAGGGGGTGCTTGGGGTCACAGGAATCTCATGGCTCACGCCCAAGGTAGGGGTTTAGCAGCTCTGCTGTGACTCCTCACGGTTATAGTGCTCCAAAACTGGGACGTGGATGTGAGTGAAGCATCTCTTGGGGATTTTCGGAAATACTGACGTTAGAGAATTTGAATTTTTTAAGGAGTTTGTAGTGTGAAGATCTTTTGTTTTTGCTTAACATTACAAAGTTCTGACAGGGGTCTTCATTATTTGACAGTTATTTCATTTTGCTTTATTTGTGCTTTTGGCACAGAGTTATTAGACTACATAAACAGTAATATTATTATAATTGCTCCGTGTTAGACATGTTGTGCTCTGTAGTCTTTAGGGTTGGGCCGATCGCCGATGGCTGACAGACATTACGATGTTAAGTCGGCATCGTGATCACCCCCCCCCCCCCCCCCCAACCCATTTCTGTGTTCGGAAAGGAAGTTAAGTATACTACGGAACCCCTAAGGGGAATAAATGGCCTACGAGATGAGAGGATAAATAAAAATTAAATACATTCTCTCACAATTATATCGTTGGGTAATTATACTGTGTATAAATTGTGGCCATCAGGGAACCGCTATTAATATGCAGGGCACAGAAACAGCTTTCGAATGCGCGCTCTTATTTTACTTTCATTTTCGAGATTCGTGATCACACGGACTCTACGGAGCAGCAGTACATAGATGTTTGTCAGTGGTGCTCAGTATCTGCAAATCATTCGCCATTGTCCTATCAGATACCTCTCCTTACTCTGTGTATGTGGTAAGTGAACTTTCATGTACTGTAACAGGCTGCTAGCAAGCGGCTAACCATGTCCCTTTAGTGCAGCGGTTCTCAATTCCAGTCCTCGCGTACCCCCGCTCTGCACATTTTGTACGTTTCTCTTATCGCTTCACACGTTTGTATTATTCGACTGTAAGTGCTCTACGAAATTGACATCACAGGATATTCCGCCATGATTCCAGTTCTAAGCGAACGTATATGATCCATTCAAAGGGCATTGAAGTGTGCGAGATGTGAATTTAAATATTTGTTTTCCGTGCCTTTCTGCATATGGATTCACGCTTCGGGCACACCCCTAACCCCGCCCCCTGATGTCATCGTCCATCACGATGTTTCACTGTAGACATCGCCCGATGCCAATTTGGTAGACATCGCCCAACCCCAGTAGTCTTTTGGATTTTAGCTTTTGAGATGCATTTGGACATTTTTGAAAGGGATAAGCTGTTTTAAATGAATATTTATTTTTTAACAATAATTTGGGGCAGTTTTTCAATTCCATAAAAATCATCACAATTATTTTATTAGTTTTATTCTTCAATTTGTCACAAAGAATTATTAGACTACATAAGCCTAAATAATAATATGAATTATTATTGTTTAAATATTGTATTCATACATTTTGATACATAAACAGATTAAGAAAAAAAATTAATATAATGACAAACAAAAATAATGATAATTATATTTATGTATTTTACTTAAACATTTTTGAAAAAATTACAGAATTATTATTTTTAATGATTGTTTAAATATTGTGTATATATAATTGTTTAATAAACAGATTATATTTTTAAGAAACATAATAATAATAATTTTATTATTATTATATTTATGCATTTTACATGTACATTCTGATAAATTAACAATTATTATGAATTAATTAATTACAATATTTAAAATGTGTATTTATACAGTTTTGATAAACAGATTGTTTAAGAAAAACTTATAATGTAATGACAAACAATGATAATAATAATTTATGCATTTTAATTATACATTTTGATACATGAACTGAATAATAATAATAAAGCGTAATATAATAATAATACTAATAAAATGTATGCCATTACATATTTTATTATTATCATTATTGTTATCACTGTTGTTGTTTTATTTTTATTTAATAATTCTTATTAAACTTATGCATTTAATTTGTAAATTGTTTTACATGTAGTTATTTTTAACAATAATGATGCATAAATAGATTTATAAGATCGTTATTCATTCAAAAAAAGTATAAAATATAAACTTGTGAGTGAATTAACCAATTCATTACGCTACTTTTCCTTTTTAAACCGTAATTTAAAGGTGTTATTGTGATTAATTTATTATTGTTATTATTTTTAAACTGTAGATTCATACAGATGTCTTCCATGGCTCTGTTCTCTGGCTGTCTTGAAAGCGACCGCTAGCTAATGCTCGTGATTTCGGGGAAAGTTTGACACTAAGCCTGTTGTTCAGCAGCGTTCCTTTCTATGAAAGCTGCTTTTTATCACCCACATTTTGCTGTGATGAGAATTATTATGACATGGCATATGTCATGATTCCGAGATTTCGCCCGTGTTGGACAATGCTATTTGCGTAATGCGGTCGTGTGTTGAATAAAACAAATCTCATGAAATGTAGTTGAAATGAATACATTTTTTGTATGAAGTTTTAGATTTTTACTACTGATACTGAATATCTAAAACATACTTTTTTATCTTGTTTTATGACACAATGTTGTTGTTGTTATCATTATTATTAGTATTATATTTGTTGCTGGTAGCACACCAGCAGCCTCTGGACTGTGAATACATGAACTTGCAGGAATGTGTGTGATTGATTCAGTGTGCCGCCCCCTCTTTGCTTACGCTGGACAGAATCCGCTGTTGTTGGCAACACTCGGCCAGAGACGACTGCTGTCACTCTCGCAGGGAAATGTGTGCAACAGGTTGGAGATTCTCAGGCAGCAGCTAATCTGTTTTGTCATGTGCCCAGGACCCTCTCTCCCGATGGCGACGGTGGACATCAGGAACCCCGAGATAAACAACAAACTTAATATGTCCCACATGAATAACATGGTGCACAGTGGCCTTAACAAGAAGGAGAAGAAGGTCAAGGGCAAGAGGAAGAAGTTGACAAAGGCTGACATTGGGACACCAAGCAACTTCCAGTGAGTCTTTTAAGAATAGCAGATTCAGTACTTCCTGTGTTGGCAGGAAGTGACATCAGTAATGCATATTTCAATGCTGTCATGCTGCTTTTGGAGTTTTCTGCTTCTAATTAATCTTTATTTGTATTCTCATGTCGTTTTCTGTCCGTATGCTCAAAAACAAACACTAATTTGTAATATTTGTAGTTTTGTTTATATGTTATGCTTTTAACCCTTTTTCCACAAAAAATGCTAATGTTAACAAATCGGACAAAACTTACTAAGTTTGCTCACACATGTTATAACAACCTACCAGAAAGTATTTCATTTTTGTGCTTTTTAAAATTTATTTCCCCACCTTGTTGCAACTGTAATGTTCCCAGTCAAAAATGACCGACCTACAATTTCTTATGCAATTTTATTACCAAATCTAGAATTATATCTTTTTATCAACTTATCTTTAAAAACTAACTTTAAGTCCAACTTATTTGAAAATAAATTATTTATTTTCTATAGCCTTGATGCTATTTTTATTTCATCAAGACCTTAAAGAAATGTAAGCCTAAAGTGTGAAAATCCTAAGTAACTTATCTTCAATTAAATTATTATAAACTTAAAAAAACTTACTTGAATACTTATTCGTTTAATGTGCTAAATCAGTTTTTATGACACTTATACCTTGAAAGAATTGTAAGATCAAAGTTTAAAAATCCACATTCAATTGTAATTATTTTTAATAATAACATTTTAATTATTATTAGTTATTTAGAAAAAAGATAGAATTGTAATGTTTTGTGTTTTTGTTATTGTAAGTGTTCTACTTTTAAAGAAATTTCAGATTAAAGTTTGAAAATCCACATTAACTCAAACTAGAAAATGTTATTAAATTTAAAAAAATATTTACTTAATTGTTTTGAGATTTATTTATGTATTTATTTCAGCTGTAATGTTTTTGTATTATTATTTTTGCAGTATTAATAGTAAATATTGGATTCAGTCTTACTGTCAACTTTATTTGTTTACTAATTGATCTTAGCTAACACCGGTGTTATTTTAGTATTATTGAGATACTTGTATAGTTTTTGTTAATATTTTGACATTTTTGTATTTTTATTTTTTATGTGTTTTATGTTTGTATTACTAGTAATTATAACCCTGGATTTTATGTCAGTATAGATACATTTTTTATTACAATTAGTTATAACCTTTGCTTATGCACCTTAGTTTTAAGTGAGCATTGCCAAAATTATCCCCAGATATTTGTTTTTATAGTGCATAAGCTCAGATCAATGTGAGCCAAAATCAAAGAAATCAGTTCATTTCTCAGCTCATTGAAAGAAAACAAGTTGACAAAAAGACTCATTGCAAGATTTGTAAATAATATAACACAATGAGAGATTTACAAACAAAATACAAATTTAAGAAGGATCTTCAACACAAGCACAAGGGTTAAGTTTCTTTCTTCCCTTTCCTCGTGTTGTATTTGTCGTTGTTTATGCCAGTCTGACTGTGCTTAATATTTTCCAGACACATCGGTCATGTAGGATGGGATCCGAACACAGGCTTCGATGTAAGTACACAACAATGACTTGCTCTGTCACACTCAACACGCTCTCGCATACATATTGAAAATCTCTCATAGGAAAACAATGCTAACCTGTGTAGTAATGGCATGATGACATGCCTCAATAGCCTTGTGTTCATGCAGGCTGAAGCATCTGACGCCCACAACACTACCCAGACTGCATTTGTACACCGCAATGAGCTGTCTGTGTAATTGCACTGTGTGTATTTTAAATGGGTTTGTTATGGAAATACTGGAGATATTGCAAACTGCTGCCTTTTTATGAGGCAATTAGAAATTCAGGCTACTGGTGCAATAAAATGAGATGCTGTTGCTCTTAACTAACTGGAAAAATGTGCAAGAAGGCTTCACATTTTCAGGTTTGCATTATGCATGCAGCTGGAATGTTGAGCATGACATAATGGATGGTTTTAGCCGAGATGGTTGCATTAGCAGTTTGTCCACAAGGTGGCAGGATTGTGCTATATTTGAGAACAGCATGAACGCTGGGAAATCATGTATAGTGCTTGCAAGGCAGAATTGCATTGAAATTTCTCTTAAG
This sequence comes from Ptychobarbus kaznakovi, assembly GCA_027422405.1. Classification (NCBI taxonomy): domain Eukaryota; kingdom Metazoa; phylum Chordata; class Actinopteri; order Cypriniformes; family Cyprinidae; genus Ptychobarbus; species Ptychobarbus kaznakovi. The sequence continues at coordinate 31,398,246 of CM049796.1, forward strand.
ATTTGAATCATCATGATCTTATCTTAAAAAGAAAAATCCCCATTTGCACTTGAAAATGTTACTGACTTTTAAAAATGTTTAACTTTTTTTTACTTGTTTATTAAAATAATATATAGTTTACATTTGATAATGTTATTGAGTTTTAAAAATATTCACTTATTCTTATTCATTTTATTTTTTATTTATATGTTTTTAGTTATCGACTTGAAATGAATAAGTAAAAAAAAAAAAAAATTATTTTTTTTTTAGCCTTATTTTTTGTATAAGCATTATGCTTTTAAGAATTACATTTGAAAATCGCTATTAACTTGGTAATCTTTAGAAAATGTATTTATTTTTTTATTGTAGCCTTAATCTTCTGATTTTAGTCTTTCTAAATATTATACCCTTAAAAAGAACATTGAAGTTTGAAATCTGTTAGAGATGGTTCACCCAAAAATGTAAAATGTCATTATTTACTCAATCTCATATCATTCCTAACCTGTATGAGTTGAACACAAAAAGAAAGATGTTGGTAACCAAACAGTTAACGGTAGCCATTGACTTCCATAGTATGGATAAAAAATACCATGGAAGTCAATGGCTACCGTCAACATAATTCAAAATATCGTCTTGGGTTAACTACTATCTCTTTAACTCACACTTCAGCATTCAAAAGCTAATCAGCAGTCATAATGATATTTGCATACTGAGTTGCGTACATATGTTTGCATACTTGAATGTGATTGGGCCTTTTGATTTTGCATCCATTGACTCATCGTTTTGACACATTATCATTAATATATATATATATTATCTCTCTCTTTCTTCTCTATCTATATTTAGTTGTGCTTACTAAGGCAAGCATTACTATTGCTCATACTTAAGGTTGGTGATTTGAACAAACCCCTAACCCTAAATATAACATTTCGGCAACGTATCTGCACGTTTTTGCTACGGGACTGAATGATACTTCGAATTATTTGACACAGGCAAAAATTCTAGATTTTCTTTACTTTATCACCCTTCTTTTGCTGCCTTGCAAGCACTTATATTTCATTTATGGAGTCTTGTAAACAAACTGGTCATTTATTTTGCAGTTGAATAATTTGGACCCAGAGCTGAAGAACCTGTTTGACATGTGTGGCATCTCCGAGGCCCAGCTCAAAGACAAGGAGACGTCGAAGGTCATCTACGACTTCATTGAGAAGAAGGGCGGCGTAGAGGCTGTGAAGAATGAGCTGAGGAGACAAGGTGAGACTGAACGCTGTCAGACTCTCTGCACTCAACACCTGCGATGTCTGTCCACCAACCATCCGCTGGCAGAAAGTCAGGCCTGAATCAACAAAAATAGCCCAAACTTCCCCTAACTAGTTATTTTCTGTCCTCAGTGAAAACAAAATGATGCATGAAGCAGCAAAGCCAATATATCTTTTCATGACATCAATATAATGTGGCTGTAACACATTCCTGAGAGGAGTGTTGGGTGCATATATTAGCATTTTGTATTTGATCAATATGTGGTTTTCCTTCAGGTCCTCCCAGGTGGTGCGGTAAGTGCAATGTGTGTGTTTCTGAGTGAAACCTGCTTAGATTTGCATGTGTTAGAGGTCTGATTCATTGCAGGTTGGCATGGGTTGTTTTGAATTAATTTTTGTTTTTTAATACTTGGATGACATTTTAGGAGTGAGATGTTTTACCTACATCTAATGTAATGTCATAAAATAGCATTTGTGCATATATGAATATTTTCCATGATTCTTCATGAGGCATTTGTTTACTTATGTTGATCTTTTAAAAATATTGTTTGATCTCTTAAAAATGACTTGAAAATGGCATTTGATGCTGACTGGTGTGGTGCAAAGTTAGTTTTTTTTCCTCTTGAGTGAAGGTCTTACTCTAGTTTTAAAGACCCCATGAAATGAAATTGACACGTTTCTTTCATCTAATACACCAATACAGGAAAGAAACGTGTCAACTTTGTAACTTGTAACTTTATATCACTTGTTTGTTAGCTTTTACTACTATCCGTTAAAAAGGCTGTGAATGGAACAGCGTCGGTATTCTAGTGGGAGAATATTTTCAATTATGCATACTTTAATTTGCTGCTTCTTGTCATAATGTAACCATCTATTACTGAAGAATCACTGCTTAGCTGTAGTTTATAATACTCGACAATATATAGTAGTAATATGTAGAATGAATAACTGGTCATTTGTAAAATACTTTTTATTGCATCTCCAGTATATTACCTGTCGCATTTACAGTTTGGTGCATTTTTCTGGGTGACAATGTGACTAAATTTAGCTAATAGGACTGCTTTTAATTGTAAATATTATAAAAAATAAATTGTTATAATTCTATATCTTGTATATAATTCTATATTCAGTAATTTGTACATCGTTGATGTTTGTATTATTGTTGTTTTTGTTTATGGAATGAAATGATTAGTTTTCACCGAAGTAATTTTTTTCAGTAATTAGAATTACACTAGAATACAGATGCTTCAAAGGTAATAGACATGAATTTAAAACTCCAATTTTGGTTTCATGGAGTCTTTAAATTATACTAATGATCAAGTCCTCCTGGAAAGTTCGTATTTACGAGTTAGGAAGTCATAATTATGATGTGAGATGCGTTCAAGTCACTTTGGTCAAAAAAGGATAGAAATTTAATTAAAGTGATAGTTCACCCAAAAATGAAAATTACTCCATGGTTTACTCACCGTTAAGATATCCTGTATGTGACGTTCTTCTTTCAGACGAATACAATCTGTTATATAAAAAAATGTCTTTGCTCTTCCAAGGTTTATAATGGCAGTGAATGGCTTTTGAGATTTGAAGTATAAACAAGTGCATCCATCCATCATAAAAAGTGCTCCACGTGTCTCCGGGGGGTTAATAAAGGCCTTCTGAAGTAAAGCAGTGTGTTTGTGTAAGACAAATGGATGATGTAGGCATAGCATAAGCTCCGGTGAGAAGTGACAAACACCATATTTTTCACTGACACACTTACAACTCTGGAACTGAGGGATTAGAGACAGTTTAAAGACTCTCACTCATAATTATGGCTTTGTGGTGGCATTTATATATGTTCAACTCATTAATATGATGACTTGAACAACCCATAATGCGTGGAGAGTCTGCATGTGTATTTATTTTAACGCTAACAAATCTGCTACTTCTCTTGCAGCACCTCCGCCTCCACCCTCCCGGGGCGGCCCACCACCCCCACCCCCTCCTCACACTTCTGGGCCCCCACCTCCACCACCCCCAGTGCGGGGACGAGGAGCCCCACCACCTCCTCCACCTTCAAGGGCCCCCACGAGCGCTCCCCCTCCACCTCCTCCATCACGGCCTAGCATGGGAGCACCTCCACCACCACCTCCCAGCAGAGGGCATCCACTTCCCCCTCCACCTGCACCACCTGCCCCCGCCTCCATGCCACCTCCCCCGCCACCACCTCCATCCGGAGGAGCCACCCCGCCTCCACCTCCTCCTCCACCGCCTCCTCCTGGACCTCCTCCACCCCCTGAAATAGACGGAGGCCATGGTGAATCAACGCCCTCGCCCATGGGTGGGAAGTCAGCTCTGCTGGATCAAATCAAGGAGGGCACTCAGTTAAAGAAAGTGGAGCAAAACAACAGGCCGGTGTCATCCACAGGACGTGACGCGCTACTCGGCCAGATCCGACTGGGCATCCAGCTCAAAACGGTGAGGACTGTCAACGCTAACACATCCTGATGTGTCCCAGACAAAGGTGGAGGACCGCCTGCTCACCTGTCAATCATCCATTGTGTTAAAAACAAGGTTTTAAACTGCCAGTTACATGTGCATGTGGAAAATCAGACTGTTTTTGTCACTATATACCGTTTTTTATACAGTTATTATTTTATTTTTAGGTTTATAAATTAATTTAAAAAAAGTGTGTATATATATATATATATATATATATATGATATAGTGTGTGTATATATATATATATGAGAGTGTGTGTATATGTGAAACAGCGGTGGTCACAAGGGACATCTTGTACAAAAGCACACTAATACATTATACATACACACTAATACATTATAATAAAATTATAACCTTTGTTTTTTTATTATAAAAAAAATTATTATAGTATATTTGGATGATTATATATGTGACCCTGGACCACAAAACCAGTCATAAGGGTCAATATTTTGAAATTGAAGCTGAATAAATAGGCTTTCATTGATGTATGGTTTGTTAGGATCGGACAATATTTGGCTGAGATACAACTATTTGAAAATCTGGAATCTGAGGGTGCAAAAACATCCAAATATTGAGAAAGTCACCTTTAAAGCTGTCCAAATAAAGTTCTTAGCAAAGCATATTACTAATAAAAAATTAAGTTTTTATATATTTATGGTTGGAAATTTACAAAATATATTCACGAAACATGATCTTTACTTAATATCCTAATGATTTTTTGTATAAAAGAAAAATTTATTATTTTGACCCATACAATGTAATTTTGGCTTTTGCTACAAATATATCTGTGCTACTTATGACTTTGTGGTCCACGGACTATATACATGTATGTTTCACAAAGGGGACACCTTATGCTCATCAAGGATGGATTTATTTGATCCGAAAATATTAAGGATTCTTTGATTTATATGAAAGATCAAAAGAACAGCATTTATTTTAAATAGACATCTTTTGTGAGGATATAAATGTTTAGTAAAAAATATATAAATTACTGTTGCTTTTGATTAGTTTAATGGTTTCTGAATTAAATTATAAAAAAACCTTTGGAACAGTAGTGTGAGGACATTGTAGCATGTTCTAGGAACCGCTATTTTTGTATGATTGTCTGATTGCTTTCTTCTTGAATGTTCAGGTATCAGATAATGACTCAGGACCACCCACCCCTGCTCAGTCAGCAGGCATTGTTGGAGCTCTGATGGAGGTGATGCAAAAGAGGAGCAAGGCCATCCACTCCTCAGGTAAGTGCTTGTTTCAGTCTCTCGAAAGTTTGTTGAAAGCAGGCCACTCAAGTGCAATTTAGTTTTTCCCCCTCACCGTTGATCCAGTTAAATCGAGTTTACATACTATAAAAATGCTCTGTTATGTTTTTAAGATGACATAACATGTCAAGCCCAACTTAAAAGATCATTTTTGTGACATGACAGATTATGACTTTTCCCTCTTCATTCTTAAGTCGCAACATCCCCATTTAACATCGATGTCTTTTCTGATGTTGAAAAACACTGTGTTAAGGCCTTTTTTCATACTCCAATATCCTTTGGGTCTTTTGAGTTTGTGTGTTAATGGCATTGTCAGTAAATAATGAGATATTTACGGAGGTTATGCGTATTTTTGGTCCTCAGATGAAGATGAGGATGATGATGATGATGAAGACTTTGAGGATGATGACGAATGGGATGATTAATCCCACAACTCTAACCCCACCCAGTAGAGTAAACGATACTACTTCTCACTTCCCAAAATGTTACACTCATTGTTTTTGTGTTTTGTTGTTTTTTTCAAATCGCTGTATATTTTTGTTGCCTTTTTTCTTTTTTTTATAATCTGTGCAATACCTCATGTAATCTGTAAAGTATTGTCATTTATCCTCTGTAAAATAATCTCCTGGAATAACCACGTGAAGTTTTATGCCAGGATTCATGATTTCTTGACCTGAATGTTTTTGTTCCCCTGTGAGTGGGGAAAAGGAGATGGACGGGACGCTAGATGTCCTTATTAATTGTTGATTAATGATTTAGATAACACTATTTTCATACCCTACTTTTCTGTACCTTCGATTTTCTTATTCAAATCCTAGTTTAGCATTCTTAGATTTGGTAAGAGGTTCTCCTATCAGAATATGTATGTCCCCTGTATTGTTTCCCTTGTAAATGTACACCAGGCTGATATATTGAGGCTATATATATTTTTGCACGAATAACAACAAGAAATTCACTACAGGATGCGAACACATTGGCTGAACACGTTAAATATGATTTCTGTGGTAATCACGATCAGCGACACACTACATTGCACATCACAGAGTAGACAGTTCTGAGTTTTTGATTTCACTTTATTAACAAGAACATAATATACGGTAGATTCAAACCGGCAAAGTCATAAGTACAGCTTCTCCTGAATGTGAAAAACCATCAATTCACAAATATAGAATTTCAGTCATATCAAGAAAAGAAAAAAAACTACAAAAAGCACTTCACTAAAACAATAAAAAACTGTTTAATCTTCCATTTGTTACACGCTTTTACAGGTCAATGCTAGACTGACAACTGCATTTAAGGCAATGGAAGAAACAACAACAAACCTTTGTGCAGGATTAATGCTGGTTTAACAGTATTGTCTGTCTGAACTGAATTTGCTGTCCTTGTTCTGTAAGGATGGTGCTGAAACAATTGTATAATTGACATCAAATCTTACAAGAGGGTTGGAATGTGGAATGAAAACACTAAATTCTATACTTAAATAAATGGTAATATTTACAAACCTGAGATATGGTGCTTTTTTTAATAACCTACATTTTTGCAATGCTTGTATATTTTAACTTGTAGCTTTACCAACTTATGTAAATACTTCTTGCATACTTGTGCATCTTTGATGGCTAAAATGTCTGGATCAAACAAGATCGACCTCAACTTTGTTGCATGACAGATACTTTGGAATCTGAAATATGGCAATCGCCTTTAAAAGTACCATTAAAATAACTATTTTCTTCTTGGATTTGATCTTTCTTATATTATGTGAGTTACAAAGCAGTTGTTGAAACTACTCACTGAGCAAAGTATTTTGTTGGTGGAAAGAATTTATGAAAAACACTTGTGTTTGAATGTGTATAAATAATATAATTCAGATTAAATGCCAGATAACAGAACAAATGTTATTTGTTCTGTTATTTGTTTTACAGTTTCATTTCATATGAGCCGTTTTATATATCAGGAATGATGATTATTGGTGACCTGCAAGAAAAAGAAGAAAACGTTAGTCAATGTAATGTTAAAACTGCCACAAATATTGTATGTAGTATACAGGTGCATCTCAATAAATTAGAATGTCGTGGAAAAGTTCATTTAGATCAGTAATTCAACTCAAATTGTGAAACTTGTGTATTAAATCAATTCTATGCACACAGATGGAAGTAGTTTAAGTCTTTGGTTCTTTTAATTGTGATGATTTCGGCAATGAAATTAGAATATGGTGACATGTCAATAAGCTAATCAACTCAAAACACCTGCAAATGTTTCCTGAGCCTTCAAAATGGTCTCTCAGTTTGGTTCACTAGGCTACACAATCATGGGGAAGACTGCTGATCTGACAGTTGTCCAGAAGACAATCATTGACACCCTTCACAAGGAGGGTAAGCCACAAACATTCATTGGCAAAGAAGCTGGCTGTTCACAGAGTGCTGTATCCAAGCATGTTAACAGAAAGTTGAGTGAAGGAAAAAGTGTGGAAGAAAAAGATTCACAACCAAGCGAAAGAACCGCAGGCTTATGATGATTTTCAAGCAACATCGATTCAAGATTTTGGGTGAACTTCACAAGGAATGGACTGAGGCTGGGGTCAAGGCATCAAGAGCCACCACACACAGACGTGTCAAGGAATTTGGCTACAGTTGTCGTCAGAGGCGTCTTACCTGGGCTAAGGAGAAGAAGAACTGGACTGTTGCCCAGTGGTCCAAAGTCCTCTTTTCAGATGAGAGCAAGTTTTGTATTTCATTTGGAAACCAAGGTATTTCATTTGGAAACCAAGGTCTGGAGGAAGGGTGGAGAAGCTGGAGGAAGGGTGGAGAAGCTTATAGCCCAGTTGGTGTTTAAGTTTCCACAGTCTGTGATGATTTGGAGTGCAATGGCATCTGCTGGTGTTGGTCCATTGTGTTTTTTAAAAACCAACATCACTGCACCAGTTTACCAAAAAATTTTGGAGCACTTCATGCTTCCTTCTGCTGACCAGCTTTTTAAAGATGCTAATTTTATTTTCCAGGAGGATTTGGCCCTGCCCACACTGCCAGAAGCACCAAATTTGGTTAAATGACCATGGTGTTGGTGTGCTTGACTGGCCAGCAAACTCACCAGACCTGAACCCCATAGAGAATCTATGAGAAACAAGAGACCAACAAATGCAGATGAGCTGAAGGCCACTGTCAAAGAAACCTGGGCTTCCATACCACCTCAGCAGTGCCACAAACTAATCACCTCCATGCCACGCCGAATTGAGTCAGTAATTAAAGCAAAAAGAGCCTCTACCAAGTATTGAGTGCATATACAGTAAATTAAAATACTTTCCAGAAGGCAAATAATTCACTAAAAATGTTTTTTTTTATTGGTCTTATGAAGTATTCTAATTTGTTGAGATAGTGAATTAGTGGGTTTTTGTTAAATGTGAGCCAAAATCATCACAATTAAAAGAACCAAAGACTTAAACTACTTCAGTCTGTGTGCATTGAATTTATTTAATACACGAGTTTCACAATTTGAGTTGAGTTACTGAAATAAATGAAGTTGTCCCACAACATTCTAATTTATTGAGATGCACCTGTACATGGCAGAAGCATTAAATGGATAGTTCACCCAAAAACGAAAATTCTGTCATCATTTACTCTCCCTCAAGTAATTCCAAACCTGTATGAATGTCTTTGTTCTACTGAACACAAACGAAGATATTCTGAAGAATGTGGGAAACAGAACAGTTCTGGGGCACCATTGACTTCCATAGTATTTTTTTTTCCTACTATGAAAGTCCATGGTGCCCCAAAACAGCCTGGTTACAAACTTTCTTCAAAATATTTTCCTTTGTGCTTGGCAGAACAAAGAAATTCATACAGATTTGGAACTACTTGAGGGAGAGTAAATGATGACAGTATTTTTATTTTTGGGTGAACTATCCCTTTAAGTAAAAGCCTCAAAGATCAAAGCATAGATCAAAACAGAATTGTTCACACATATATGTATGTATGTCAGGTATAAAATGGCATGAGTGTGAGTACATTTTATTTTTTGCATTGTCTATCCCTTTAAAATGTAAATCTACTTTTGAGAACTTGAAATTATGAACTCTTTTTGAAGCCCTCCAATCAGAGCATGGTTTTACTCTTATTGGCAAGTACAACCTGGCAACATCATTGTTAGTGCGGTTGTTTAAACTTTCCGTCTATTAAATTTGAACTAGAATTGATGCGTTTTCCACTGGACAATGATTTCATGGTAACTTGAATGATCTCAATCAAAACAACCACTGAATGAATAATTCAGGTCTTAGTATAAAAAGGTAATTATTGCATAAAGTCTTCCAATCGATTCCCATGAGACCTGATTTGTCAGGGTTGATGTTTACCAAAACCTTAGTTCAGAAGTTGCTATCCTGTCCAGTAATATTGTTTGAGTGAACTACAAATTTGGGCACTGTGTTTTTAAGGCTTATACCTATTACTTTTTCTTGGACAAATTCTAAATGTCTTACCCTTCTTAGTGTACCAATGCTGCTTCTATGAATAGCTGCCAATAGATCATCACGTGTTGACCACTGGGTGCCTCCCAGACTCTTTCTTTCATCTTCTCTTTGCAAAGGTACTGTTTTTTTGTCCCCTGTGAGTTTGTGTCCTTTATTTGCATTAGTCTCAAAACTTTCTATTGCTGTTTCTTTTTGTTGCTTGACCACTTCAGTGATTTTTCTAGTTGGAACATTGTTCACAACTTGTGGTTGACTGTGAGCTTGTTTTGGTAAATGAGAAGAGACCAAGGGCTGCTTCCCTTGTGTAGCAATTTTATCTGTTGAAAGCTTGAACTGAAGGGACTGCGTATTGTCCACATTGTCCCATATCTTTGATTGCTTCTCACTTCTTTCTAGATTGTCTTGTTCTCTCCTTTGTTGCAACCGCATTTGCCTCTGGCGGTCCTGGTTGCTAGTTAAAATACTGGTTGCGCTCATCCTTGGGCCAGGTAAGTCAAAGTGGTATCCCAGTTTCAACAGGGTGGTGTTGCCCCTTAGCAATTTCACCATTTCCATCTCCACTTGGCCTCCACAGATGTGCCGCTGGTTGTGGAATCGGAGCTCTACTAGTGTTGTGTTGCACTGAAGTGACCCAATCAAAGCCAGAATACCTTTGCCTGAAATGAAGTTGGACTCAACATTAAGGTTGGTGATTCTGCAGTTCTTCTTCAGCATTTTGGCCAAGGCAAAAGCTACTTGATCATCTGCATGGGTGTTAACAAGGCTGAAAACCTCAACGTGAGTGTTGGTGATTAATGCATCAGCAAAGCTCACCAAAACCTCTTGGGATATGTTCTCAATGTTGTTTAGGTTGACATCACTCAAGGAGGTGTCGTTACTCAAGATATTTCCCAAGGTCTTAACAATATCAGTGGGGTTACCACTTGGCCTCTCTGGTGTAACTTGTTGATGATGAAGGGCACCTTTATGGATGCCTTTAGGTTTTTGACCACTGTTGCCATTACTCTTGCAATCTAATCGGGACAAGTCCACAAAATTCCAATTACATGACCTAGCTTCTTTCTCCCCATCACCCCCTGTTCTGCGCCCCCAGTTTTGTTGCCCTCCCTCCTCTTCATTATCCTCAGGCTCTTCAATGCCACATTCCTCTTCGCTCTTATCTCTCTGGCACTCATCCATGCTGTCCTGTGTGTCACCATAGAAAGGAAAACAAGGTTGAGCTCTGGCATACTTCAAGCAATGATGTTTAATTAAGAAAGATATCACCATTTGAGATAACTGAGACACTAGCTGAGCAATAACTATGTTCTGTGGAAGCAGTGTTGCAGTCTTCAGAACTCTCTTTGAAGAAATTGAATTTTTTAAGTTTAAAAAGTTTCAGACTACCTCAAATAATACTTATAGGGGTACAACATCTTGTCACTTGGGCAGTGCCCTACAAAGGTGTACCTTTGTACCTTACTTAACCATGAAGGGTGCCTTTTAAGGGTACCACCCCAATGGCAAGCTTGAGCGTTTGTCAAGAAAAAACAAATGGAATGCAACTGGTGCATTAAAGTTAGGAATATCACTCAATTTCTGTATATAGACCCTACCTCTAGCAATCTGTGAGTCTCATCCTCCCAGTACTTCAGCAGAGCCTCTCGGCTAAAAGTGCCCGTTGGCTGCTTGGCCGTCTGGTCCTCTTCCCTTAGCCCAGTGGGTATGTTCGTATCAGGTTCAATTTCAGCCATAACCTTCTCCAGCTCCTGGATTTCTTCATTAGTCAGGGAGGCCAGAAGTTCATCTTCATCGATGTCCTCATACTTGCCAAGCTGTTCGTGGTATCCAAAGTTGCTCATACTTGTAACACTGTCTCCTTTGTGAGTATGAGTTTTTTATGCTGCCTCGATACTTGAATGTGGGATTAGTGCAGGCTTCTGTGCTTGTGTTATATGCACTGCTAGTCTAATCTAGGAAGTTGGTGGAGGAACTTAAGTGGAGGAGGGTGCTGGACAGAGTATCTGCATCTGATGGTGTCTCTCTATAGGGACACCAAGATTAGCTTGCGTGAAGAATGTGAGTTAATTTTGTAGCGGTTAGACCTGTCAGCAACTGTTGGCCAAAAATGACATAGGAACTGCCCCTTAGGGATACCACTAAAACTAATCTAATTTGTATTAAGCTACACTATTCAAGATGCATTAGGATTCTCATGTAAGACAGTTTAACCCCATCAATGCCAACGGTTTTGAATTTAATAAGCACATACAAGTTTGGTGACCAAATAGACTGGATTTATGCACTGCTACATTTTATGCTCAGCTTGTACTTCAAAGCAGCTGTGCAGATACCTGAAAACCTCTGGAGCTTTAGAATCTATATTACATATTTGTGCAGTAAATACTTTTCTACTTTTTACCCAGATTCTTTTTAAATCCTCTGATTGTTGGAAAGTTGTCAGCATGCAATATTACAACTTTTTGATTAGGAACCAGTTATGGTGATGGAAACTAGACAGTTCAGGGCCACCAGAACTAATGAACCAAAGCTAATTGAATGTGTATAACCTAACTAAAAGGACTCAAACATTGCACTGTCATGATATGCTCACATTTTTTCAAAAGCATCTCTATAAAATTAAATTATCAGATGTACTTGAACAGGCACAGATAAGTATACAGTAAACTATAAATGCCTTTAACAGTTTATCACAAGGTTGGGTGGTGAGTTTCTGATAATGCATAAGTCAAAGGTTTCTGCTTGACAGGTTGTAGAACATGCTTGTTGATGTTAACAGGGCATAAAGCTATAAATAGATATGACCTGCTTTAGTTACTTCAATTGTGACAATGCAGGTCATTCTAGAACAGGGGTTCTCAAAGTCTGCATTCAAGGGTCCAAATCTGAATTATCATTAGTGTCAAAGGTCCGGACCGGAACAATTGGTTATTATAAAACTTGTTTTTAATAAACATTCAGTAGCCTACATAACATGCATAACAAATAAACACTAATACAAAATAAATAAAGTGCCCTTTGCATTCAAAATACATTAATAACAAGAGCAAAAGTGGCAAAACAATTAATTTAAGTGTCTGCAATAGAGGTCGACCAACAAGGGTTTTTCTCTGGCCGATGCCGATATTTAGAAATCAGGGCAGCCGATGGCCGATATTAGATGCTGATTTTTTTGGCTGATACGTTTGGCCAATTTTCTTTTTTCCCTTTATCTCATAAAAGAGAGTTTGAGTAAATGTTTATTGCAGGGCACAATATGGTAATAGTAGTACTAGTAGTAGTAGCCTAATTTATAGAAATAATACATGGCTCGAAACTTAAGCACCTTCTCAAAACAGTTCTGAAGCATGTTTTTTGTTTATGTTTGCAGACAGACACCAGTGTTTCCCACAGACTTGCAAATGCAAATTACTTCTCTGCCAGCAGGAGGCGCTGTTGTAGCGGGAAATATAGCGGTTTCCCCGGTAACGGCTGTAATCAATGTATTTGCAGTGAAATGCCACCCCTCAAACTCACTGGATGTCATGACAACAAATGTCATGAAGGAAAAGTTTAATCGCCTGCGCTTTCATTTCTGACCATCTCCAAACAGACATTTAAAAACTAAACAAATGATTTAAAGTTTAACATGCGTTTATCAAAGTAGGAATTATAATTAGTGCTCTTGAAATACGAAATGGAGGCAGATCCGGATTGAATTCCCTCCGGGTCCAGATGGGGACCGGAGTCCGGACTTTGAGAAGCACTGTTCTAGAAGCACAGCTTAGAAGCACCGAGGTGTGACATACAATCTTATTTTCATTGTAATAGACACAGTAAATACCCCTGTGTATGTGTTGTAAAAGTGCTATTAAAAGTTAAAATAAAAACACTGAGTGGAAAGCAGCCTGACTTCACAGAACAGGCATCAACCCTTTTATTTTTATCTGATAAAAACATGTTTTTGTCTGCTAGAACATAATTGTATTGCACAAATAGCACCAAGACATTGCTTTGGAGGCAAAGTCCTTTGGAAGTGATGCGAAATTCACATTGTAGTGTTCAATGAGAAGTGTTAAAAACACTTAACATTCACGTTTTTAAGTGTTTTGAACTCCTGATGGACAACTAGCAAACCTCTGGTCATGTCTACCTCATGTTAATTTGAATAAAACTCCAAGTGCTTTCTCCTTTACCTTTACCCTGAGAGACCATCACTCCTGATACATGATTCGTCCATACAAATCATATTCTTTGTACATCAAGTAGCTTTTCAGTCCTGGTGGGAAAGGACCTGAGTTTATGAACTTTGGGTCACCCAGCCTTAGTGGAGACATCTCTCTCCTGATGGCAAGTCTGCATTGGTGTTGCAGTGAACGAGGATTCCCTGGGAAAGTAATTTTTTGTGACATTTTGTTATCTAATGCTACAACATCCATATTTCTGTAAGTATAGCTTAAATGTCCATGCTAGAACTGTTTACGTTACTCACTCACCCAATATTTCTGAAATTTCAGTCCACTCTTTATGCCTCTTTAGAACCATTTTCAGCTTGGAGCAGATGAGAACATGATTGACATAGTCGAGGAGAACCCGCACAGCTCTTCCAGAGAACTGCACTAGCCAAGAGACGCTGACGAAGTCACAAAACTACATGCAACAGAAGATAGAGACAGAAGTAAAGATGCATATACCACATATAAAGATGAAAACACATTTTCTTCAGAGGTAAGTTAGCTTAAAATACGTTAGCTCTGTTCCAAAACCTAGTGAATTACCTTTCTATCTACTGTTTATGATTTTTTTTCATTTTACTGTTAGCATGTTGCTAAGCTAATGCCACAGCGCTTTAGCATAGATGTGCTGATATTGGGTAAAATCTGGAACACTTTACATAGAAATTAACTTACATTAATTGAGACGGATACTCAACTCACATTTGATTTCAGTAGTGTGTCCGATTAGCATGTTGCTAAGCTAATGTTGCCAAAGTAGCATAAAGTAAGTTTAAGTAGCATAAAACACAAACATTGGGTAAAATACTAAATTTTGGTTGGATCAAACCATTGTATTGATATACATTTATGTATTGAATGCATATACTCCTACAAAAAAATGATCTTGTTCGCCATCTTAGGTTCATTTTTAACTTAATTTAGTTATACATTTTGGAACAAATGTCTGGAGTGTGCATATTTAGGCATCACACTAGGTTTGGAATAGACATTATGGGTGAACTTACTGGAACCTTCTCACTGGTATGTTCTGAGGAGCGACCCCATGTTGAGTCATGAGGACAACAGAAGCATTTTTCTGCTTCATAACCACTGTTTAACAGCAGTCGCATCATCATCTCATCCCTCAAGCAATATTGTAAGGCAGTGGGAAACACTGTGTCATTGACCTCTGTGAAGTAACAGTTCACATCTGCTTGGCCGGCCAGGAGAATCCTGACAATCTCGTACCTCCCAGCTCTCACTGCCACTAGGAGGCAGTGCAGGGGATCCAGGTCCGTTTTGGCTCCTGCGTTTAACAGCAACTGGGTACCGTCACATCTCCATTGGAGACTGCAAAGTACAAAGCAGTCTTTTGCATATCTCCATACTTCTCAGAAACATGCGTGTCTAGGAGAGCGTTGACATCGAAACCTCTGTCCACCAGGAGTTCCATGCATCGGACATGGCCTCCATCTGCAGCTGCATGAATTGGGCTCTGGCCTGAGAGACGGAGGGCTCTCCTTGTGGTTATTGGGATTAGCATTCTTAAGGCGCTGTAAAGAGAACTAGATTTTAATATTTTCTTAAGAAATTGAGAGTGGTGGGACTAGTTACTCATTAACCTTCAATGCAAATTTTAGGAGTTAGCGGTGAATTCCGTTACATTCATTGAATAAAGGCAAATTTTGCAAGGCTAATGCTGATGATTTAATTAGAGAGTGTAATTAATTATTTAATTAATTTAATCGGAATGACGAAACTATCAAAGGATTATCATATTTCGTAAAACTTACAGGTAATGCCCTTTGTATGCTGCACAGTGGATGGGAAGCTGTAAGGAAAGATTAGTGATGTTGGGATCAGCTCCATGTTGAAGTAAAAGTTCAATGCAGTCAGGATTGCCAGAGCCAACAGCATCATATAGCACACTGTCTCCATTTGGCGCCTGAGCATTTACATCGCCACCTGTTGGTGTGGAGGATATCATGGTTTAGTGTTACATTTACATTTACATGTATGCATTTAGCAGACGCTTTTATCCAAAGCAACTTACAGTACATTCAGGTTATACATTTTTTGTGAGTATGTTAGTTTATTATATTTATATAAATGTATAATGTGAATCTGTGCTAACATCTAATGTTTTTTTTTTTCTAGAAATATTGGTTAACCAGTATTACCATAGTGAATAAGGATGTCCAGCGCCTCTGCTTGTCCGTACTCTGCCGCAATCCCCATGGGCGTCACTCCATGCTCGTCTGTCTCCGAGACGTTCCCTCCATGTTGCAGCAGCAGTGTAAGAATGTCAATGCAGCCCACCTTGGCCGCCTCATGAATGGCAGTCCACTTTTTAGGGCAGGCTTGGTTCACAGATGCCCCCCGTGATATAAGTGCAAAGGCGATTTCAAATGAGTCTGTTCTTACAGCTCCAAAACAAAACACAAGAATGTATTATGAAGCCACTAAAGACACTAAAGAAATTTCAAATGAGACCTACCCAGTAATAAAGGGGATTCATTTTTGCTGTTTATTCTGTTGGGTGAAGCTCCGTGCTCAAGCAGAGTCCTAACAATCTCCACCAGCCCAGCTTGAGTCGCCAAAATCAATGGCGTCTCTCCATCTGCGGTTTCCTCCTCTAAACTCAACCTGTAAGAACCTTTTCAACCAGACCACTGAGCGTTGTATGAATATATCAGACTTGAAACTTGAATTTGATACAGTTCATTTTAGTCGTTTTGTTTTGTTCGTTTGGAAAAGAAACAAACGACTGTTATTTTAAATGAGTCATTGAATTATTCACTCAACCAATTTGTTCAAAAACCATTATTAATTCAGGAACTGAAACAAGTGACTTTGATCAGTCATTGAATCATTTATGTAAATGATTAATTCAGTTTAAATTAATTCAGTGTATTGAGTGTATTGAAGCAATGGTTGATTCTGCTGTGACTTTGTTTGGGAATATTTTAACTGGCAGAGCAAAAATGGTCAAAGTATCTTGCAATAAAGCATCAAAAATGAAAGTTACTCAGAATTAATTTCTTGTTTTTTGAAATCACTCACCATAAAGTACCATCTCCAGCACCTGCACAGATTGCTGGACAGCAGCCCTATGAATTGGGTACCACCCCTTGCTATCCATCTCAGTGAATGCGGCAGGATAGTCCGACAGCTCCTGCAGAGCAAAAAGGTCACCTGTGGGGCCAGATGAAATTACCTTACGCTTAGCCACATAGCTAATTATCCTCATTTTACAACTTAGTTCTATGAAATTAAATGGTGTGTTCTGATTTTCCCTTTGACTTAATTGTTTTACAGCAAACATAAAATCTGGTGGGAATTTCACCTCGTAATATTGCATCCAAGATCTTTTGATGTTCCACACTGGATTTATTTGCAGGATAGAAAAAGTGGATGGTAATAAAATGTTTACTAAGATATGTTTGCTTTATTTCAAGATTCCAAAAGGCAACTTCTTATGTGAACATCACACCTTCCGAGAGAGGCGATGTCTTTACATGACTCTTGAATGCTCAGTTGGATTGCAGCATCAAGGAGGTCATCGTCCTCATCTAGGTCACCTGATGGATCCATTTTCCTGGAGGTAAAAAAAAGCTTTTATATGAAGACGCGGAGAGTAATAGAATGTTTTTACTCCCATTGTTTGTGATAAGCATTATAAAAGTAATCCTTGATACCAACCAAAACCAAATTCTCAGAATAGGTTAATATGACACTTAAGTCATATAACAGAAAGGTTGAATTGACCACTCAGTTTCTATAAAGACACTTCTGCTGTAGTCAAAAGTAATTAACTTTGTCTGTCTTTCAAAGTAGTGGTCTTCACAGAAACACTTATATTTTTACAGCTGAACAGGCAGATTTCAACACTTATACACAGCTGGAAACTAACATTGTGTTAGTTTCAAGGAAATGCTGAACTAGAGCATGCACAACCGACACTTCAGCCACCACTTCCAATGAATCATTCACGCTTCGTCGAACAGTAAACAAAGGCTCTAATCTCACCTTGTGAAATACAGTTCCAGTGAAATCACGCGTCTCTCACTGCTGGGCCAGTACTTTTAGCTACACTCAATCTGAACTTGAGTGCCCCCCCCCCCCCCCCCCCCCCCCCCCCCATGCTCAAAACAGCAACAGACATGCATCTAAATTTGGCGTTCACCTGCTCTGGTCTTTGCCATACATGCACACCATTAAAGTCAAATGACCACTTAATCACTTGCTTTTTCTTATGTGCATTAAAATACATATTTTACACAGCTTGCAAATAAGCATCTGTTATTTGAAATTAATGATTTACAAAATTACCACATTTTTTTAATGTTAAATCTGTACATCAAATAACAATTACTGCAATACCACCAGTTGTCAACTTTTGTATACAGTCATACAGTATACATTTTTATAGCCTTCAATAAATGTTATTGACCCATATAGAGTGCAACTACTGATATACAGTATACAGTGCAGGCATAACTTTGCAGCTGGGGAAATCCCAGAGTCACTGCATATTAGCCACCACGTGTTCAATGAATAACTAGAGAAAACAATCTTGGAAAGTCTTTAAAAAAATGCTTCAATTGTATTAATGTTTGATCTTTTACAAGTATTGGGCAATGTGTTGGGTTTCAGCCAAAGGTTTCAAAAGGAATGAATAAAGGAATAAAAACAGGACTTTGAGGTTGGATTATGAAAGAATAACTACGAATGTGAGCATAAATATACATTTGAGTTTACAAATTAACAGCGTAAAGATGTTTATAAACAGTCTTTGAAATTTCAGGTTGGGTAATTATGAGTGTAGAGCGGTTCGTTGTGGTAAGGGAAGGAAGACGAGGAAGTCAGGGGTGACGAGCCACAACGGAGTTTATTAACTCAAAATAAAACAGAACAAAACGTAAACAATAATGGCGAGCTTCTTCTTCTTCTCGGGCTCGGTGGGCGCTCTCTTGCTCGGCTCTCTTCCTCTCGACTGCCAGGATCTCTCTGTCCCCATCTGCCGGCCGGCGGGCCCTTTTATGTCTCTCCGGCAATCACTGAAAGTAGATACAGCCGTTAACACTTATTCACTTGCCAACCGTTTCCCCGCTCGTCTCCGAACCCGCTCTCCCCTTAGTGCGTTCCGCCTTCCCACGCCCCCCTCGCCACATACCCCCACCGCCCATCTCAGGGCGGGGAGCCCTCCGGCCTGCAGCCCCCCCCCCCCCCCCCCCCCATTCCTGGAGAGGAAGTCGGCTACCGCCATCTGTGCCCCCGGCCTGTGGATCACCTTGAACTTAAACGGCTGTAAAGCTAGATACCAACGGGTGATCCGCGCGTTGGTATCCTTCATGCGGTGGAGCCACTGGAGGGGCGCGTGGTCCGAGCAGAGGGTGAATTCCCGACCCAGGAGGTAATAGCGGAGGGTGAGGACGGCCCACCTGATGGCAAGGCATTCTTTTTCAATGGTGCTGTATCTAGTCTCTCTATTGGAGAGCTTCCGACTTAGATACAGCACCGGCCGTTCCTCTCCCTCAACCACCTGGGCCAGGACGGCACCCAGCCCCCTGTCCGACGCGTCTGTCTGTAACAAAAAGGGGAGGCTAAAGTTAGGAGAGTGCAGGAGCGGGCCGCCGCAGAGGGCAGCCTTCACCTGGGTTAGGGCCTGTTGGCACAGCTCCGTCCACTGGACCGGGTCTGGTGCTTCCTTTTTCGTGAGATCAGTCAGCGGGCTGGTGAGGTCCGAAAAATTAGGGATAAACCTCCTATAATATCCCGCCAGCCCCAGGAACTGTCTCACCTCCTTTTTGGTCTTAGGACTCGGGCAGGCCGCAACTGCAGCCGTCTTATCAATTTGGGGACGCACCTGCCCATGCCCCAAGTGGAAGCCCAGATACCGTACCTCCACCCGCCCAATTGCACACTTCCGCCGCGGGTTCGCCGTGAGCCCAGCCCCCTCAGCGCCTTTAGACCGCGCGGAGATGTTCCATATGCCGCTGCCAATCATTGCTATGGATGATAATATCATCCAGATAGGCAGCGGCATACGCGCTGTGTGGGCGGAGGACCTTGTCCATGAGGCGCTGAAAGGTCGCGGGAGCCCCGAACAAACCGAACGGAAGTGTTACGAACTGGTGTAATCCGAACGGCGTGGTGAAGGCTGTTTTTTCCTTGGATAATGGCGATAAGGGGATCTGCCAATACCCTTTCGTTAAATCCAGTGTCGAATAAAAGCGCGCTGTACCTAACCGATCAAGCAGCTCGTCAACTCGGGGCATTGGATAAGCGTCGAATTTCGACACTGCATTCACCTTCCGGTAGTCGACACAGAACCGGACCGAGCCGTCCGTCTTAGGGACTAATACTATCGGGCTCGCCCAGTCGCTATGCGATTCTTCTATTACGCCCAAGTCTAGCATCGCCTTTAGCTCTTCCCGAACCACATTTTTCTTGTGTTCGGGCAGGCGATAGGGCCGGCTGCGCGCCACCTCCCCGGGGAGCGTTTCGATGCGGTGTTGTACGAGATCCGTGCGACCGGGCAGGGGCGAGAAAACATCCGAAAAATCCGCTTGTACCTGGGCTAAGTCGGTGAGCTGCTGCGGCGAGAGGTGGTCCCCCCCGGAGACCAGAGCGAGCGGATTGTGCTGGATAGCCGCTTCTGGTCCGAGATCCTCCTCGTTAGAAACGACCGCAGCTAACCCCACCGACGCCCCCTCATTCCAGCGTTTTAGGAGGTTGAGGTGGTAGATCTGCGATGCACCGCCCCTATCCGTTCGCTTGACCTCGTAATCGAGCTCCCCCACTCGCCGTGTGACCACAAAGGGTCCTTGCCACTTCGCGAGTAATTTCGAATTAGACGTTGGAAGTAACACAAGGACCATATCTCCCGGTGAAAATTGTCGCAGCCGAGTGCCCCTGTTGTACAGCCGTGTTTGTCGGTCCTGGGCCTGGAGCAAATTCTCCATAGAGAGCCGCCCCAATGTGTGGAGTTTTGCTCGGAGGTCCATGACGTACTGAATTTCACTACGGCTGTTTGATGGCCCCTCCTCCCAAGTCTCCTTGATGACGTCCAGCACCCCGCGGGGCTGACGACCATACAGGAGCTCGAATGGGGAAAACCCGGTGGAGGCTTGTGGGACCTCCCGCACCGCGAACAACAGGGGCTCGAGCCATTTGTCCCAATTTTTGGCGTCTTCTTTTACGAACTTACGCACCATGGTCTTCAAGTGCGATTAAATCGTTCGACCAAGCCTCCGTTTGTGGGTGGTAGACGCTGGTACGAATCGATTTAATGCCCAATAGCCCGTATAGTTCGTTTAACGTGCGTGACATAAACGCCGTGCCCTGATCCGTGAGAATCTCTTTCGGGATTCCCACGCGGGAGATAATTCGAAACAGTGCCTCGGCTACACTCTTCGCTGAGATGGAGCGCAGGGGTACTGCTTCCGGATAACGCGTTGCATAATCCACCAGAACTAATGCAAAGCGGTATCCGCGTGCGGAACGTTCTAATGGCCCGATGAGGTCCATCCCAATTCGCTCGAAGGGGACCTCTATTAGCGGTAATGGGCGCAAAGGCGCTTTGGCGGTGGCCGGTGGATTCACCAACTGGCATTCGCGACACGCCGCACACCACCGGCGGACGTTCTCGTGGATGCCCGGCCAAAAGAACCGGGCCATGAGTCGTTCACGTGTCTTTGCCTCCCCCAAGTGGCCGGCCATGGGAGTACAATGCGCCGCCTGGAATAGCATTTCCCGACGGCTCTTGGGGACTAATAACTGGGTTGTTATCTCTTTTGACTGGGCATCTTGGCTTACCCGATACAACCTCTCCTTTATGAGGGAAAAATAGGGGAAGGAGAGGGGGACGTCCGGCCGGAGAAGCTGCCCGTCAACGGAGCGGACCCGGTCGTACGCGTTTTTGAGCGTCTCGTCCCGTGACTGCTCCAGAGGAAAGTCGTCCAGCTCCGGGGCTCTCACCCCCTCGCTGGCTCTCGTTTCCTCCGAGGCAGGCGGGGACGGGTCTGCTAGCGCTTCCCCGGACCGAGCGGCCGCCTCTTCCTGGCCCCGCCCCTTTTGCCAAGAGGCATCCGCACATATTATCCCCAACAATTGTGTGAAAGCTGGCCAATCGGTTCCCAAAATCAGCGGATGCTTGAGGTGGGAATTAACCGCCACCTCCATTCTATGCATTTTTCCCCGAAATTTAATGGATACCGGCACTAAGGGGTAATCCGCCATGTCACCGTGCACACACCTCACCTTAACCTTGCGGCCCATATCCAACGCCCTCCGCTGAATCAGGCTTTGATGGATGGAGGTTTGGTTACAGCCCGAATCCACCAAGGCCTGATAGGTACCCCCCTTGATACTCACAGGTATCTGGTACTGCCCGGCTTGATCGGGGGCAGCCCCCGGGGAGTCGGGGACCCGGACCAGCAGTCCCACCTCCATCATAGGACAGTGGTCCTGGAAGTGCCCGGGATCCCCGCATCGCCAGCAGGCCGGCCCAGGCCTTACCGCCGCCCCAGCGGCAGAAGGGTGGGCAAGGGATTGCCGGAGAGAGTACGGTGGTGATGAAGGGGCCTCCGGCCCCCCCCCACGCCGGGGGTAGCGATCGACAATGAGTATATGGTTTAAAAATTAAATACAAAATGGAGGGTGGTAACGAAAAAATAGAGGGTAAAAAATAGAAAGAGTACGATAATAGACAATGACTTGGATGAAGAACAAAAATAGAAATTGATTCTGACTCAGAAGCATCTAGAAGGAGTTTGGAAGCTGAAACAAAGAATAAATGACAGCGTAGCAGAAGAAGCCTTGGTAATAGCACACTGGCACTGTCAAACTGACATATGAATTAAAGTACATTTTATATCCCAGACATTTACAAAATCATTTTAATCACTGTACAATATAGGATTCACCATGTTGGATGAATAGAATTAACATTATAAAAAGCTTTTTGTGTTCTAAAACTTAATCCGTACAGTACGAATTGTTAAAAAAAGTTGTTACATCAATTAGCATTTTATATTACTGACAAAAAGAAAATGTGCAGTACATATATGTAACATTCAGTGAAAGAACATATCAGACAAGAAAACTTAAATTGTTATATTTGTACTGATAAAGTCCGTTCATATTCCTTGCACAGCAGGTAATTTTTAATCGGAGGTGGAAAAGAATCCATTATAATGGTATTACAGTCTTTTAATGGTCATGTGTTTTCTGATTTCCAGACGACAGAGGTGCTGCAGGGATCGTGGGTTGTCTGGAACAAATTCAAAAGCTATTAGTCTGCATTCCCTGAGACTAGAGAACCATTGATCTGTTTCTAGAGAACAGGTACTATCTTCTCACATGCATTTGGTCATTTTGAGACTCTGAGCTGTAGTTTGCAGAAGTTTCTTCATTTGACCCAGAATGAGACTCCCATATGTCATAAAAAGACTGGCTGAACAGTTAAATAATTAAATGTGAACCTATTGAACTCACTCGAGATGGTGTATATCTCTTCCCACTCCTTTTGTTTCTCCAGGATGGATCTCAGACGTGAGCAGAGGGGGACGCGGCTGATATAGTCCAGTAGGATCAGTACCACTCGTCCCGACAGGTCTCATGAAGACTCATGAAGTCACAGAACTGTGATGTAATGGTAACATAAACTTAGTAAATTAAATGTCATAATATTATCAATTTAGTAGCATAAAATAAATTATAATACGTACAATAAGGTTCTTTTAGTCAATGAACTTTGTTTCATAACTAACACTGAACAACATTTTTGACAGCATTTAATATTCTAGATTGATGTTTATTTATAACAATTTGTTAAGTCATGTTCATTCATTACTTAATATACATTTTTTACAACTTTAAATGTTAAAATGTATATGCAGAAATTTAAATTAACCCAGATTAATAAATGCTGTAATATTTTCATTGTTGTTTTGTGATACCTAATGATAGCAATTTTTGGGGGAATCTATTACTAAATAAATAAGTGTTCAATTAAAGTGATTGATATATTGAACGCTACAGCCAGCTGATGTGAGGAAAAATTGTATTGTAATTGTATTGTTGCCAGTACGTTACTTTTAATTTGACAAACATTTTACGGTTATACACTCTTTTGAAATCAAACATGCATTTAATGTCTATTTTACAATGAATGAGACATTTCTTACCTCATAAACTCTTAGACATTGTTCTTTATTAACCAAATATCAACCTTTTGAATCCTTTAACAGTTTTGTTCTGAAATGTACTGGCACGGCTTAATTAAAAACCAATGCAGTTTCTTGTAATGGGACGTGAGCAATTCATTCCCGGCATTTTTGCCAGGTAAAGCGTAGTACCTGATCATGCCTATCATGAAGTTTTTTACTTTTCAGAACTTTTGAGTCTTTTTTAACTTACTTTTGTCAGTATCCTATCTATTTACTAGCCAAATTTATAATACGACAAATAAGAAAGTGATGAAGTCTAAAATAAACACTATATATACACAACACAACATTTTGAAAATTGATGAAAAAATAAAAAATAAATGCAAAACACAACATTTAAAACTTGTTAAAAAATGAAAAAAAATTTCAATTCTTATTAAAAACACTAAGGTCAAATGAGGTAATATGATTCTAACATGTACAATTAAGCCAAACAATTAAATGCTGTATAATATATGTTTCATTGTTGTTAGTCAACATACTAAAATAAATACAATAGTAAATTAAAACTAAAGTGGTATCATGGTATATACATAAATAAAAAAATAACATAAGTTTATGCATAGTGAACATACTATCAGTTGTAAAAAAAACACAAAAACACTAACAGTAAATTAGTTCAGCTAAGAAACTAGAAACAGAATGAAAAAGCAATAAGTATTGAGATAAATAATAAATGTATACTTATATCCCTTGCCGGTGTCCCTGCCCGTGGATTGTTGCCAGTACGTTACTTTTAATTTGACAAACATTTTACGGTTATACACTCTTTTGAAATCAAACTGTGTTGCATTTATCATGTCGGCTATTTTACAACAAAAATAGCTCCTAGCACATAATTACATTTCTTACCTGAATAGTGTTACCTTTAACTTGTTCATATTACCTTTAGTAATAATTATACTTTAAGTGACAGTTTTGTTACTAAGGGAAATGTACTGGCACGGCTTAATTAAAAATGCATGCCTTTTAATGCTCTTGTAAATGTTTAGTAGTATTTTAAAATAAATGCCTTTTCTCAGTTTTTTTTCTTTGCTGTGTTTAGGTATGAAGCTGAGGAGTCTGCACAGGCCTAGGAATATCATTTTATCCTGATCTAATCAAATATTTTATCTAGTTTTTTGTTTTGTTTTACCCAATATAAAATGTGATTTAGAGATCGAGTTGAAGTCATTTTCTTTACCAGTTGAAATATTTGATCATGTAATTTAAAATGTATTGAGCACCACATAAAATCAACAGATCAAGTCAGGTACAGGTTTCCAAAAAAAAAACATTTTGACTTAAGAGTTGGAGTGGTTTGAAAGATGACCCATTTGGTATGTGGCCCTCCTTGACCCCAATTATTAGAACCCATTTGGGACCATGCAGAAAATCTACATGTGCCCCACCTAGAGCCCACTATGGACCCATCATGTGCCCCTATGGGCTAACACACATGGGGCCCATGTGGAGCCGATGGACAAAATTGTATGGGTCCCATTTGGGTTGCCCATGCAGGGCTCAAGTGACAGGCCATCAAAAACCCACATGGGGCCCACATGGAAATGTTGGCTGGGTTGTTGCATCCAGTGTGGCATTATTACTGATTATAAAGACTTATACTGTTTTTTAAGAGTCGTGCTACATTGCGCCGGGTAAACATTACCATGTCTGCATTTATGATTGGAGAAACAACAAACTACAAGCGCTGCTCTACACCACTCAAAACTCGCGTTTGAATAGTCAGTGGCAAATTCTTTAAATGTGAAAACATACTTACAGGCTACGAGTCAGAAGCACACGACTGTCCTTGCAAAGTTGGAATTGCCCCACTTTATAGAAACAGCCTTTGTGCACAGCTGGCATTATAGGCTACTCTCTCAGGTTCGGGAAATAGTCCTCCGTAAAATTCGCAGCACACACACTGATATTTGGGTTGAATGTCTGGAACAGTGTTGTAAATACAACTTAACCACTGATTTCTAGTTGTGTCCTCTTTTGGAAGCCCAAACAAAGTAGTTTCGCTTTCACAACGAAACTCAGCGTCTCCAGGACATGGCGCAGGCGGCTGCAACAATACTACAGCAAGAATAAAAATCACGCCCCCTTTCTTTGCGTATACATTTGGGCGGTGTTATGCAAATCATCCCACACCGTGACGTAGACATGTGGGGGCGTGTTTGAATGAGCCTTTTTAGAAGGGCGTGGATGAGTCTTAACTTTTATTAAGAATATCTCTTTGGGTTTGAGACTTTAGTCTTTGCAACTTTAGGGGTCTTATCTGTGCACAAACAGCTTGTAACACTCCAAAGATAAAGGAAAACTTGAAATCGCATCATCTGACCCCTTCAAGATTGTTACACTGGTGGACCCCATTGGAGAATCTCTAGGCTTAAGTTTAAGAAATCTCATCTCAGTTTAAGAAAGGACGATTCTATGAGGAACTTACAAGATAGATCCCACAAGTTCCTACAAGAACTTTAAGGAACTTTTCATCACAACACCATCATATGGGAAAGACTTGCAGCAAGATTAGCGCTTGAAGTATATACTTGAATAGGACAGGGTGTCCAATTCTTCTTCTGGAGGGTCACTGTCCTGCAGAGTTTAACTCAAACCCCAATTAAACAAACATGAACCAATAATCAAGGTCTTCGTGATAACAAGCAGGTAGTTTGGGAAAAGTTGGAGCTAAACTCTGCAGGATGTTGGCCCTCCAGGACCAAGTTTGGAAACCCCTGCAATAGGATATTTGAGGGATCTTCAGAAGGGTCCTGAGGTTCTCCAGGGGGTTCAGCAAGTGTGGCAATCTGAGGAACCTACCTCAAGTATCTTTTCATGTTTATGTTGATTGAAAAGAAAAAAAATATTTGAAGGCATTGATCCATTACCTGTCTGGATTGCTGCCATCAGTTTCAAATTCTCATCACTGGCGGAGCTTCAAGAATATAAATAATGTTCTGAGAGAAAACATTGCTTTTTGCTATTTTAAATATTCAGTTTCCATGAACACGTCCATATAATAAAAAAAGAATCCATCAATCAGTCTAACCAATGTGTTAGTTTAGTAGATGTTATGTGAACATACATACCTGTTTTTTGATATTGCAAATGCCTCTTGATAAGACTCTTCAATGCTCAGCTGAATTAGATAATCGGTGAATTCATCTTCAGTCATCTTGTCCCACATAACATGCCCATCTAGAAAATATGTCCCATTAATCAAAGAGCATCCGTGACTACAAATCAGAGCAAAGTGCAACAAAATGAGTTATATTTACAAACACGAACCTTTCAGTAAGCTTAATTGCAGGCTCACCTATGTGACTAGACTCATCCAGATCAATTCTCTAACCACCAAGTTACATGAGCTTTTATATCTGACCATGACCTGCTTTCTTTGCCAGTCAAATGTCATGTAATACACGCCATTCCATTAGATATAGTCTGTTTCTATTGTAGACAATTTTAGGCAACACACCTGAATAAAATATGTTGTCATACAACTCTGGGAAGTGATATCACATGAGATAATTCACTTTTATATTATTTATTATATGAAATGCCCCAAGATACCCTAATCTTAATCTGATTTGCACGCTGCAGCATTGTTTGTTTTCCATTATTACAGAGGCATATCAGGCACGGCAGGGGGCATGATC
This sequence comes from Ptychobarbus kaznakovi, assembly GCA_027422405.1. NCBI lineage: Eukaryota > Metazoa > Chordata > Actinopteri > Cypriniformes > Cyprinidae > Ptychobarbus > Ptychobarbus kaznakovi. Next base: position 31,425,758 of record CM049796.1, read on the forward strand.
AAGTGATTTATCAGTTGGGAAGTCATAATTAATTTCAGTGAAACGATTCATTTGGACGGGACGGTTCCAAAACTAGTGCAAATGATTTTGTCCCCACAGTAATTTTGTTTCTTATTGTTGGTTGTAAGGTTGGTACTTTATGGCCATTGTATTAGATTATATAAAAGTGTCATTGTTATTTTGTTAAAATGAAATAACAAAAGTGCACTATGGTATTTTTGGACAAGCCTTACTAACAATTATTGGTTCCCAGAACGTTCTGGGAACGTTATTTTATGGTTTTAAAAAAATGACCTAAAACTAACAATTAGGGAACGTTCTCTATAAGTTATTTTAGGTTATTTAATAATAACCACCATGCAACGTTTTGGGATCGTTATTTTAAGGTTAAAAAAAGAACGTTTTCCTAACGTTAATATTTGGTTCCCAAAAAAATAACAAACGGGAACCAAAAACGAGCATTAGGGGACCGTTCTGTGTTTGCTGGGAGGTAAGCCAACCATGTTTTTTATTGTATAATACCGTAGCACACGAATTATTTGGATAACCCAGTAAATACCATGGTACAGGAATATACTAATAATAAGTATGAATATATGAAGGTCCGTTTTGTAGGGTTAATTAACCAGTTAACCATCTTTATAATAAAAAAGATGCGAAGTCATTACAAATGCTTTGCGAATCGGTTCGACTGAACCTTTAAAAAGAGTCGGCTCAAGAGAATGACTCATTCGCGAATCGGACATCCCTAGTGGCACCATGGTTACCATAGCAGCAGTCAAACAAATTCAAGTCAGTATAAACATAGGCTCGACTCATTTATTTTGAACGTTAATAAAAAATTCGCCGTCACATTTATTTAAAAAATCTCGTGTTATGATTGAACTGTACAATTTAAGAGTTCAGGTGTAAGAAATTTGCCATGTCGGAGCCGGAGAATCCTGAAGCCAGTTGCGCCGCCGAGCAAAGCTTGTCACGAGAAGTCATTCAGACAGAGACTGAAGTTCATGAAGACGATGAGGAATCCACGCACGAAATCAAAGTGGACGTGTGTACAGCCACAGACGTGCTTTTACAAGAAGAAAACCTCACGGAATTAAATAAAGACCAAGACGATATAACCCAACAAGGAAGTGAATCCAACCGGACACTTTCATCCAGTGATGTCGGAAGCTCCACAGCAACGGGTGAAACAAATTTACCCCAGTAATACAAACTTACAACAAAATACTCTGGTATTACTCTGGTTGTTTTGGACATGGTATCTTGGCAATGCCATGTTTTCTAACATCATGTTTTAGTCATGCACAAAAATAAAAATAATGTTTTGGCCATGTACCATGGTAATACCCGAGTATTCCTTGAAATAGCTTGGAGCAGGGTTATAATTAATTCAATTAAAGCAGAAAAAAATAATATTATATGAAAAACATAAACGTATCTATTGTAAATAAATAGAAATACATAAAACAAACAAAAACATTTAATTAAGTAAAGCCCGAATAGAAATAAAAAACAAAACTGATTTAAAACACTGAAATAACTGAAAAAATTAAGTGATTTTTTAATATAAATGTCCATTCAAAATATTAATACAAACTATAATTCTATATAAATAATGCTAAAATAACACTGGTTTGGAGTACCAAGTAAATACTATAGTATAATATGGTAATCATTGAGGACTATGGTTAAAAAAAATATTACCATTAATATACCATCACCATATAAGTGTTTTTTTTTATTTTATTTAAATAAATATTCACCACATTCTTTGTTTTCAATGTATTATTTTGTATATTCGTATGAATATTTATATTTCTAATGCATGTGTGTGTCTTGTTCCTCCAGTTAAGATCCTGCTGATGCCAGAGAGGCACATGATAACGGTGGCCTTCACTATTGGCCTAACAATCCTGGATCTGAAAAAACACTTCAGCTCAGAGCTGAGAGTCCCATCAGACATCGTACAAATCACTCTAGATGGTAAGACACAAAAGATACTCGAGGGTGTCCTTCGCAGGAGAAATCATGGACAAATTCAGACATTTCTGAGAATAAAAGAACACATGCATACTGTAGAGGTGAATGCAGGTATATCAGGAGACTTTTTGCCATTGAGATGATTTGGAAAAAAATGTCCCAATTATTTAACCTATAATGTTGGCAATTCTCGCCGATAATTTTTAGTTTTTTATTTCTAGAAAAAAGTGTGGACGATGACCAGACGCTGATGGACATTGGCGTGCAGCCCCATGGGATGGTCCAATTTGAGATGAGCTCACTAGACCCTGAGAATTACCCCATTAGACCAGTCAAACCACAGCAGGAGTACAACATGCCGGATGTCATCACTGTCAGGGTGCAAACAGGTACAAACAAGGTTACAGCTGACTAGCTCATCACGAGGATAGACAAGCCTTTATGACCAATCTCTCGCTTGAAGACATAGACTCGTATCAGGATGTGGTGGTGGAGATCGAGAGAGCCACTCGAGGGAAGGCGTTTCTGGGAGGATACCGGCATAAAGTGACCAAGGCAGAGTTTCATCATGCTGCTGTACAGACGATGCCTAAGAAGAGGCCTGACAACGGTGTTGAGATATTCAGCAGGGACACACAGGTGTGCACACACGCATGCACACACGCACACACACACGCACACACACACACACACACACACACACACACACACACACACACACACACACACACACACACACACACATGTACACACACATATATTTAATGATTTTTAAAACATTGGCTCACTTTATAATGTTAAGACAATTTAATTTGTAAAATTAGGACACACAACCACACACAATAGTATTGACACACACACACACAGGGCACACACACACACATATTTTATTATTTTGTAATCCAGTTATTACGTGTTTTAGTACATTTATTTAATACATTGTTTTGATTTATTTATTTATTTAGGAATGAAACTTAGGATGAATGATATACAGGTTCCAATTATTCATGTGTTTTTCACAAAATAAACAGAAGCAATAAAACACTTTTTTGAATAAATTAATAATTTTATTCAACAAGGAGACAATATATTATTTAAAAGTGACAGTAAAGGCATTTATAATATTACAAAAGATTTAAGATGCTGTTTTGAACTTTCTATTTATCAACATTTCTTGAAAAATGTATGATAGTTTCCACGAGAATATTAAGCAGCACAACTGTTTTAAACATTGATAATAATAATAAATGTTTCTTGTGCACTAAATAGCATATTAGAATGATTTATAAAAGATCATGTTACACTGAAAACTGGAGTAATGATGCTGAAAAATCAGCTTTGCATCAATGGAATAAATTACATTTTACATTTATTACGATGTTATTTTACATCGTAATAAAATATTATAGTATTACAGTTTTTACTGTATTTTTGATCAAAATAAATGCACAGTGTAGTTTCAAATCCGGTTTGCAGTGCATACTTTTCATTTTCTTTTCCCGTTAAACAGACGGTTGAGTTGAAGGACCAGGATCAGCAATGCTCCAAGAACGCCTCGACTCAGATGACCAAAATCGGCTGTTATGTGTCCAACATGGAGGACAAACTCATCACCCCAGGGACTTACATCACTGCAGGAGAGTATCACAGCAAGAGACTGAGAGCTGTACGTGTGTTTGGAGGGGTTGAGAGGCAATTGTGCTCATTCTGTGCTCTCGCTGTTCATGACAAATGCTTGTATGTGTGTATGTTTTCCTCAGGTCATTACACTACAGTCATATATCAGGCGCTGGCTAGCCAAGTGTTTCACAGACAGCTTGAGACAGGCTAAAGAACAGCATCTGGCATGGATGGAAAATGAAAAGGGAAGGAAGAAAGAGGAGAAAGAGCAGCAGATCAGAGATGAATATCACCGCAGGATGAATCCGGAGTCAAAGGCAGACTTTGATCTGCTTTATAATGCCTTGAAAAGTGAGTGAGTGTTGGTGTAGCAACTAATGACAAGTAGCAATGCTACTAACTGACGAGTACATTTCCTGCACCACTAAAATGACCAAATTGAATTGCAAAAATAATGACTTTATTTTAATACGAGTTCTTCCTGAAAATCCTTGAACCGCTGATAGACAGCAAATTACGTATATTTGACTCTGCGCATTAAGCTGTATTTTAACCTAGAAAAAAACATCAACATCAGCTTTAACTACAATTTCAGTAAGATGTCAATGGCTTAGCTGCTCTCATAATAGCTTTTACAAGCTACTGCTTTTTTGGTCGTATTATATGTATGTGTGCAGCTTTTAGTCAATAGGTGAGTTCAGTCGGTTCATGCAAATGAACCGGCTATAATAAATTATTGACTGATTCATTTCAGTCCCTTCACAGACTGACCTCTTTTTTTTTTTAAGTAAAATATTTGTATATACTGTTGTCCATCATTATAGTTTGGGGTTAGTTTTTATTTATTTATTTTTTAAATAAAGTAATACTTTTATGAAGCAAGGATGCATGATTAGATTGATAAAAATGGAGAGTAAAGACATTTATAATGTTAAAAAATTATATTTTCAAATAAATATTTTTTCCCCCAAAATTTCTATTCATCAGAACAATTCTGAAAAATGTGTTTCCACAAAATTATTAATCAGCACATTGATAATAATCAGAAATGTTTCTTGAGCAGCAAATCAGCATATGATAATGATTTCTGAAGATCATGTGACACTGAAGACTGGAGTAATGATGCTGAAAAGTCAGCTTTCATCACAGGAATAAATAACATTTTGAAATATATTAAAACAGAAAACGGTCATTTTCCATTTTAATAATGTTTCAAAATTGTGTTTCTACTGTATTTTAAATTAAAATAAATTGTGAGCATAAAGGAATTATTTAAAAAAAAATAATCTTACTGTCTCTAAACTTTTGAACTTATTGTTTTTGGAATAAATTTATCTGTGAAATTCAGTGGTAAATGAGTTAAATAATATGATCTGATATCTATATATTTTAAAATACTTTACATTGCTTCTCTTGTAGATTGACTACATTGTAGCTGGTATGATATGTTTACTGAGATGGAGATATGTGTTATAATGTGTGCAGTGATTTGGATATAAGTTAGTGTGATGGTTCTCATTCTTTTTCTCTGTATGCCAGAATGGAGGATAGAGGAAGTGGAACACATCAATGTCACCTTATCTGGTGCAGAGAGAAAAGCAGCGCTATGCGCTCTACTGGAGCAAGAGACCCAGTTCATCTCCTCCATAGAACGGCACAGAATGGCTGCAGGCACGAGGAACCAGGATAAGGCCATACAAGCCTTTCTCAACAAGGTGTCTATCTTTGCTAATCGGCTGTCTTGTCATGTGCATACACTATTGCTTAGAGCGAAACCTTTGCTTGTTCACAGTGCATTAAAGGACGAACTCTGAGAATAAATTCTGCATTAAAACCTTTAAAATGGCTTTAAAATGTATTTAAATTATAGGATTTCCCAAATGATAAATCTGTATGGCAGGAGATTAATTTGGTTTAGAATTTTGAAGATTGCTGATTCATATCTTTTCTCCATTGTGTCCTTAACCTAATGTTGCTCCGGTAGATATGTCAATGTAATAAAATGCTATGGACGTCACAAGTGGTTCATGATAACTAACTGATAATATGCTGGATCAAAAGTCAGTTTTATGTTACCTCCTCTATAGCAGTGTTTTTTTTACTACTTCATGACCCAGACTTTACATCGGGCATAAGAAAACAAAAATGTCCTTGAAATGTATTAATGAATTAATTTAATACATTTTATATGAATATGAATTTATAAATGAACTGCATAGGTGCAAAATGTGTTTATACGATGATAATATCATTCTATTTATTATTATATCATTTACTGTAATTGTTTATAGAAATCTCTACTAAAAGCAAAAAAGAAGAAATTGCAAAGACTATTGTGTATAACTTCTTCTCAGTGTGCAGAAGCAAAGAAATGGCGTGCATTTGATGGGAAGGTGACACAGATGGACACACAGTTCACCATCAGATCCAAGGAGCTGCGAGACCTGTACAGTAGCATCACTCAGGCTCAGTTCACAAAGGACGAACGTCTGGATGTGCTTCTCACTCTCAAACACACCGTAAAGGTCAGATCCAAATCTGTATTCAAAATATAAACACTTTTCTAGAAGCATATATTTGCTTGTCTCATTTTTTAAAATGTTCTTGTGAACAGGAACATAAATGCAAGCTAACACAGGATATAGTGGACTTGATTGACAGGGAGGTGGACCTGCTGATGAGGGGCGTTAAAAGGAGCAACCTGGAGGGGTTGAGGAAGAGGATAGCCACCCTCTTTCTCCAGTACATCAAAACCCCTGCATTCAACCCTCAGGTGTCCAAATTTCTGCGGGTATGTGGCAAAAGCAATGTTGTAGCCGAAACTAGCTTTTTCGAGTTCGAGTCAAGACAGAGATCAGAAGAGGGTCAAGTTTGAGTCAAGACCAAGTCCACATGCTCCTATGTCCATGACATAAAACAATATCTTGGTCCTCATGTCCAAGTCCAAGGCTTATATTGTCATGGTCTGGATCCTTGAGTCCGAATCCAAGATCATATTTTATGGTCCTGCTTATTGAGTCCAAGTTCAAAATCATATTTTCATAGTCTTGGTCCTTGAGTTGAGTCCTAGACAATATTTTCATGGTCTTGGTCTTGTTCTTGGTTCTAAGTCCAAGACCATGTTTTATTGATCTTGGACCATATGTTCATAGTGTTGTTCTTCATTCTTAAGTCTGTGTTCTTATGGTCTTGGACTCAGTCTTGAATTGGACTCGAAGTAGCTGTTTTTTGACTACAGCACTGAGCTAAAGTTCACCCAATACATCAAAGTGAGTGTGGTGTTAGCTGTTAGGTCTGTAAACAACTTCCAGTTCTAAAGACAATTCAATACAACAAGTTTTGGTTGGTCGTCTCAGTCTTTGAAACCAACTCCTTTATTTACCCTGCTCTCCACAGGTGCCTCAGGATCCTGCTGACCTGAAAAAGGACATCTATTTGTGTCGTGGCTGTAATGAGTATCAGTCATCCACTGGCTTTGCTCTGAAGACAAACGCATCTTCGGTTGGCTTCTGTCGCCGCTGTATGGATTTAGACAATGAGGCTCGTCGAAGAGAAGACTTCTCTCTTTACAAGAACATTCTCAGGTGCTTGCGTGAATCTGAGGCCGAGTGCAGCCCAGAAGCCAAAATCACTTACCTGCTGCAGGTAACTATTCATTCATTATTCATTTCAAGCGTATTGAAAGAGCCATGTCAGTTTTCGCAAAACCTGCCTTTTTTCCTCCACTTGTGACACATTAAATTAAATTAGTCTATATAAACAAATGATACATGTCTTAAAGGGATAGTTTACCCAAAAATGAAAATTCTGTCATTTATTACTTACCCTTATGTCGTCCCAAACGCGTAAGACCTTCATTCATCTTCAGAACACAAAATAAGATATTTATGAAGTCCGAGAGCTTTCTGACTCTGCATAGACAGGAACGCAACAGACATGTTCAAGGCCCAGAAAGGTAGTAAAGACATCGTTAAAAAAGTCCATGTGACATCAGTGGTTCAACCATGCGTTGTGATACTCTCGTGAATTTGCGTCGAAGACTGACCAGGAAGAGAAGAAATAGTTGAATAAAGTCGTTAATTTTTTCTTTGCATACAAATGTTATTATTGTAGCTTCATAACATTACAGTTGAACCACTGATGTCACATGGACTCATTTTAACAAAGTCCTTACTACCTTTCTGGCCCTTGAACGTAGTAGTTCCGTTGCGGTCTATGGAGGGTCAGAAAGAAAGCTCTCAGATTGAATAAAAAATATCTTAATTTGTGCTTCCAAAGATGAACAAAGATCTTACAGCTTTGGAACAACATGAGGGTGTAATCGTGATAATACATTTTCATACCGTTACATCCCTACCTATGAGTACGGAAGTATTAGGCTATGCTTCGGTTTATTAAATTGTCAAAGACACTATTGGTCATGTGATTTTAACATGGCTGCCACCATCAGGATGGACCACCCAAAAGTAGAAGAAATCTATTTTTGAACAATCTGTTTATTGAGATGTAACACTATAAAACAGTAATACAGCAATATAGTAGTTACCTTTTTTTTACATATGAAAACAGTAACAAGCAAAAAAAAGAAAACACCTTTTCTATGTTACCGAAAGGACTACTGTTCTCTGTACAATCTCATGCTACATGATTTTAAACATATCATTCAAATGTGCTATTCGTTTCTTTTGGTGGAGAATACGGGAATAAAATCACATAGTCCAACTTTAAGAGGAGTAGAACACCAAGTCGATGCTGTGTTCAAGACACTTCCTGTCCTCATTAGGAGCAGGACATGCGGTACCTGGTGGATGTGCTGTGGGGGGCTCAGTCTGCTTTGAGTGGCTGGAAAGACCTTCATGATTTACTGCTGGTGCGCTGGGAGAAGCATTTGGACTGGAGACCATGGAACTGCATCCTACTTACAAAGGACGAGGCGGCCGCACATCTCAAACTGGAGAACATCGAGAAGGTACTGCGGCCACTTCTGCTCTTGAATGGTTTTCTTCACACTGAAAGAAATTATTAACCTTGGGATTAGGGGTTGTACAGACTAGTCAACTAGTCGACTTCAGTGCTCTGCCATGATGCTTTAAGCTTGAAGTCGACTAGTTGCTGGTCCTATAGAGGGCGCAATAGGATAATAAATCCCATTTACACTCCGTTTCCAAACAGATTCATACTCTGAATGCGCTCCACAAAACTGTGTGATTATATTACTGGATGCTGGAAATTGAACGGCAGAATGCACGTTTTTAAACAGCTTATTGTACAGGTAGGTTAATCACGTTCTAATCTAACTGCACTGTAACACATACACATAGGCTAAAGAGAAGGGCGCGTACAATACATCACGTGCAGATACTTAGCGTGAAAATGTATTGTCAACACTGTTCTGTGATTTCTCTGTAAAATAGCTTAGAACCAAGCATATATTTCTTAATAACTAAATCCCACAGCTTCACTCTAGTAGAGAAACTGCCAGGTAGAATTAATTCACACACGCAAGCTCTCACTAATGCATTCATTCATATGAATGTAATTTTCACTGTACTACTTATCTGTATCTGATTTAGAACGAGCAGGAATCTGTGAGAAATATAACGACCCAAAGACTAAAGAACTGATAAAAATAAGCTGTTATAGGTGCAATAGTAATGTGGGCAACGCTGTGTCTTCATAGCTGTGCACAAGGTGTTTGTTCCAGACTTAATTAATGTTGTCATGACTAGTCAACTTCGAAACTTTAAAAAATCTGAAGTCATTCAACCCCTACTTGGGATATGATATGATATAAATATTCAAGCAATATTGCACAAATCTAAGTCCCAAGTAGAGCTACAGAATAAAATGGCAGAATAAAAACTTTTGCAGAATAATGTAATATATAATTATAGCTTTAGTCAAAAAAGAAAGGATTACATCTGGCAGAACTTCAAAATCGTAAATATCAACTGTACACCTGGAAAACCTCATTTCTTGATGGTGTTTACATGTAATGCATTTACAGAACACATTTGTCTGTCCCTCCACTTGAGAGCAACGCCATTCGTCTTCGTTTTCTGTTTTCACTTGCAGGCATACGATGTGGTAGTTATCCGTAACGTCAAGCAGAAACACGCATTGGCCAGGAAGTACTTCTCCCAGATTCCTGAGATGGCCGAATGTCTGCACGACGCTGAGATTCAGCCTGCTGCCCTCAGCAACCTGCTGGTCTCCAAACCCATCACCAATGCAACCAAGCAGAATCACAAAGAGGCTACCCACAATCCTGCGGGGTGCTCAGGGACAACTGCAGCTTCACTATTTGTGGACAGTAAAGTATGAAGATCTAAAACCTTAATAGAGCGTTATTATTCAAGATCATTTATTGAATTTGAATATCTTATATATTAATTAAAACCGTGAGTAGCGGGGCCGTGTTTTTTGGTTCTACTCCATTGCACTGTGCAATTTGGCCTAATCATTAAAGTCTTTTGCTTCTCTTTGCTTTGTTTTCCATTCATTAGGATAATTAATTAATGCTAATTACTTATCATTTGGCAGTAATTGAGAAAGAAGTTTTAATATTATTTTCAACTTCATTGGTATTTTGTAAAATATTAATTGGTAAAAAGAGCAGCATAACTACAGTTCTGTGAAAAATGCAGCATTAGAATGCTTTATGCATTATGAGTCTTGAGTACAAAGTAAGCTGCATTAAAAAAAAATGTGACATTAGACTGACAAAAAGTAGATTATCCCTCCATGATTGCTCCATACAAGAATGTATTACAAAGTTATTTCTGGGAACACTTCGGGAGCCTGAAAAGCAAGTTCAAGAGGTATTAATTAGACCTTTGCAAATGATATATAGCCTAGATCTAATCAGGAGGTGAGCAATCTAAGATCTGCAATTATAGGAAAAGGATCAAGAACCTCCTCCTGCGTCTCCTTTAGAACAAATGTGAACGAGACCACCAGCACCACAGGACTAACGGCTGAAAGAATGACTGTAGACTGCTGATAAAGTGATGATGAAGTTTTATTTATCTTCCTCCATTAGGTGAGTTTTTAAACTGTGTGCTAAGTTAAATTTGATTTATTAGAGATTTGGCTTGTCATCACGTTCCTTGGCACAGACCCTATCACTGTCATTCTGTGATACCGTAATGAACATTAATGACATTTAGTTGAACTTTAAAAATAGACTGAACATGAACAAAAAAGCAGCTAATAGGGTAAAGGACATTTGAAAAACAAGTTATGTTACAAAGGATTAAATGGTGAATGTATTAGCTGTTGATGGTAGTAGATGCAGATGCTTTTTATGAATATAAGAGGAATTTCAGCATTTTTATAAGAATTAAATAAGAAAAAGTGTTTGTGGGTACCTGGGTCTTTAAAAACTGTAATGGCTACTACTGTAATCCTTTAAATTGGTAACAGAGAAAACACTTCTGTTTGCTGAAATGAAGGTATTATGAAAAACTTGGTGGGGTGGGCTCTGAGAGCAACATTTTTGTTAGGTTATTGTTTGATCTAACTGTTTGTGTATGAATAAAGCAAGGCAAAGGAGAGTCAAGATTTACTCCATTATTTTTTTCCCACCAGTATTACGCAATCTTTTGTAATCTTTGGACGCCGGAAAAAGCTTTGATGTTTATAATGCTCATATTGATAACTAATTTGTGGAGTGTTATGTAATCTCTGATAGAGCTGTTCTGTTTGTTCCTTGAGAAAGCATGAGGATTGCGATTAATGTGTAATAGTGCAGACAGGATGAAGTGAGTGTTCTGTCCAAGTTATCCAATGATGTTTCAAGGAAACTCCATTCTGCATTTCAAATCCTTGGTAATCCTGACTGTGAAATGACAATCGTAAAGGAAGGTCATGAACAGCATCAACTAACCTAAACACATTACAGCTGGTCATATGCCAACTCTTTGAGACTTTTTCCATTGGATTCGCAAGTTTTCCATTGCCACATTTTAGGATTCACAAAGTTATGGAAGCCTTTTCTGTCTCAGGAAAACTTAAGGGAGACAGATAAAAATAAGAAATAGTAAAAAAATAATGTAAAAAGAAAAACAACAGTAAGAAAAAGTAACAATATTAAGAAATACAGTTGCAGTTATGGTATGAAGTCACAATTTTGAGATGTAAAGTAGAAATTAATGAACAATTTTGTGTTACAAATAAGGTCTAATATATCGTAGTCACAATTGAAAATCGGAATTGTTTCAAATTAAATAATAATTATGTGACGTGTAGTTGCAGTTGTAATACAGTTACAATTATGAGATATAAATTCGCAATTTCATTTGTGGGATAAAGTCACAATTTTGTAGTAAATTAGAAAATACAAGAATCTGTCATCACAAAAAATTAAGTCTCAATTGTAAAATGCAAATTCACGATTATGAGAAATAATCAATTTGAAGAAAAAAAGTGTTTGGAAATTAAATAACTATTGTGAAATGTGAAGTTGCGATTACAAGAGATTTGGAATTACAGTACAAGATATAAATGCGTAATTATGAGAAAAATGGCAGTTGTGGGATAAAATCCCAATTTTGAAATGTAAAGTAGCGAACAATAACTACATTTTAAATTATTTGAAATAAAGTTACTAAAAATAAGTCAGAATTGTTTCGAATTAAATAAAAAGGGTGTGATGTGAGGGTGTTATTACAAAGGTCGCAATTACGAAATATTCGCAATTAAGAATAAAAATAGGTGAAATAGATATAAAGTCAACATTTAAAGATACAATATCAAAATTGTAATATATAAAGTTGAAATGATGAGAAGTAAATCATATTTGTATTTATTTAGTCTTTCTGCAAGCCGGAAATGGGCTTCCATACAAACTTGGGGGCATTAGAGAGAAAACTTGAAATAATAGTTTATATTTCTTTTCATTTTAGTGTTTGTTTTGTTTTGTTTTTTTTACTTTTTTTCTCCCTTTCATATTTCCATAGAATGTTCTCTCAGATCTAATTCTTTGGAAACAAGCTTCAGTACGGATTATCGCCTGCTGTGTGATTTCTGAGAGTTTGTGTTTATGAAGTCTCCCAGGTTGTTGTTTAACAGACCCCTGCGCGGTGCCAGATTAGGGACCAATAAGGGAAGCGGCGATGACGCTAGCTGTTAGGAGAAAAAGGTGTGAATTCCAGGTTATTGTCTGTGGCAAAGCCTTGTGTCAGTGAGTTTGTTTATAGTGCTCTTGTTCTTATAACATTATATACAAATTTGTTGTTAACTTTGGTCATCAAATGTAAAAATAAATAAGTTAGAAGGGACTTGCATGAGGTATGACTGGTGGGAGTCTAATCTTAAAGCTTAATCTCCATGGCCATAAGGCTTTATGACATGCCCGGATTGGACCAGTAACAGTGGATGCGGATGGCACCAGGGCAAAGATTAATCAGCGTCACATTATTTAAAGGCCATCTTAAGACAAAGTCCCTGAGTTGACTCCGTTTCGGTCACAGGATGAGGCGGCTTAGATGTTCTTGGAGCTCCTTGAAACCCCTAATCATCATCATCACACCACTGGCTTTGCTACCGCTGCCACTGGTCATCAGAAAAAAGGTTAGATATGCTACAAACACATATGGAGACCTGAATGAAAATAGTGTGAAAATGTATTTTCGTTGAGAGTAAAACTTATGTAATGAAGTAAGAGTAATGAAGTCTTTTCTTTGAGTATCTAAAACAATTGTAAAGTATATGTTCTGAAATACTTTGGCGCATATTTTTTGCCTTTGAAATGTCTTTAACAATTATTTTGTCTTTTTCTCTCACCTTTTTGTAAACATGCATTTTGTATGACAAAGACATTCTTTCCAAGAAAAATGAAAAAGACGCTGATTTCAGTTTCTTCAGCACTTTTTGTGTTACTGGATAACAACCCTGATATCATTTCCACTAGGAAGCAGAATGTGCGTATATCCTAATACTAATGGCTGTATACTGGATGACGGAGGTCATGCCTCTGTCTGTGACAGCACTTCTCCCCGCGCTGCTTTTCCCTCTTTTGGGGATCATGAAGTCCTCACAGGTACACTTTCCTGAACTGGTCATTTTACTCTTGGAAAACAATCCTATGGAAATCTGACTGCAGTATTTCTGGACTTCTAAAGTGGATAGCTACTGACCGACAGTCTTTCTTTAGGTTGCATCGGTATATTTCAAAGACTTCCACTTGTTGCTTCTTGGTGTCATCTGTTTAGCAACATCCATTGAGAAATGGGGTCTTCACCGGAGAATTGCCCTCAGATTGGTGACTGGACTTGGAGTCAATCCTGGCATGTAAGACTGATTTTATTTGATTAATATTTCTGATGTGTTGTGATGAGTCATAGTATGATGGACTGAATTAAATCTGCTTGTTTTTCACAGGTTGATGCTCGGGTTCATGGTTGGCTGTGCTTTCCTCTCCATGTGGCTGAGCAACACCTCAACTGTGGCGATGGTAATGCCAATTGTGGAGGCAGTGATCCAGCAGGTTTTGAATGCAAGTGAAGAGGCCAGCAAGGACCACAAGGGGGCGTTAAATGGCATCTCCAACCCTGCTCTTCAGCTTGAAGGTAAACAGTCGCAGCTTTCCTTTAAGATGATCAATAAATAATCATTTTAACCTTTTAGAGCTGTGCAGCATTTAATTTTTAAACTTCTGTTTTCAGATATTGAGGCCCAGCATGACCCGTCTGAGAAAATAAAAAGGTGAACATAAATACAATTTACGAAAAGGTAATTGATTGAAAACAATTGATTCTTAAGACTGAATGAGATTTTGTGTACACTTACAGCATCGAAGCAGGGATTACAGAGCCAGCTCCTGAGGAACCAGAAACGGTTAAGGTCAGTAAAACATGCACAATCTGACATTAAAATGCACAAAATGCTTCTCCTTGCCTTTCTGATAAAATGGGATTTCTCAATATTTGTTAGGCGCCTCCATCATATAATGGAAAGTACAGGACCCATGAAGATCACATGATGTGCAAAGGCTTGTCACTTTGCATTGCCTACTCCTCATCCATTGGGGGGATGACCACATTATCAGGAACATCCACAAACCTCATCTTTGCTGAATACATCTATCAGTGAGTTTACAACTTGGCTTCCAACTGAAGTGTGGAACTAATTAAATCTCATTATTTCTACTCTATATTATATGGTTAGGTCAGTTTATCCATCTAAACTGTGTTTTGGTTACATTTCCTCAGGTACTACCCAGATTGCACCGTCATTAATTTTGGGAACTGGTTCGTGCTTTGTCTTCCCATCTGCATAATTATGCTACTTTTGTCATGGATATTACTGCACTGGATGTACCTCGGATCCAAGTGAGTGATCGCCATGTCTCCTATTCAATAAGTAGTTCCCTGACCCCTCTCTGTTCCTCATTTTTACTCTTTGTCTTTGGCTTTCATTTAAATTCATCATTTCAAATCACGCTACCATTTACATTTTCCCCACCTCACCACTTCAGCTTCCTCTACATGTCCTCAATCTTCTTCATCCTGCTCTGTGTCTCACTCACTCACAGCCTCCCATTCTCATCGCTCTAGTATAATCCTGTTTTATCGAGCAGCCTACTTCATCTCACCCCATCAAGATTTTCTTCTCTCGCTGATGAAGAATCACTCACAGAACATGACCACCTGATGTGATTGTTCTCATGCGTAGTTTAAATGGATTTTTGTCATATGCAGATGTTTCAGTCAGTTCGCTTGCTCATCAAAATTAACTACATGTGTCCATTGACATGACAGTGAATGAACTGAACAATAAAAGCATATCTGCTTTTTCATCCATCCTTAGCTTTCGTGCCAGTCTGTGCTCCAGACAGCAATCCGAAAAGGAAAAACACACTGCCAGAGTGCTGCGGGATCAGTACAACTCACTAGGGCCCATAAGGTTGGAACTCTTCTTTTAATTTAAAAGATCTTAAAGCTCTGAAAAATGTGAACTGTACTTATTTTTCCCTGTCTGGTGTAGGGGTTGTTTTCTTTCAAACAGTCCATGTGATCCAGATGTTGCTGCCAACTTTCCTTTAGTATTGTGACGAATTTCCAACAGAAATGGTATAATATTAAATAGAGGGCATGGTTTTATTTTAGCACACCTCCCTGCCATTTCTTTTCTTGCTCACAGCAAAGTAACGTCATCAGAGAAGGAATGCCATTTTAGAGCGGAAGCAATTTTAAGATTTTGATTAAAGATGACCAAGACAAACCATTTGTTTTTCCAGTGGATTAATTTAGCATGGATTAATTGTTCACCTGAAGACTAGCAATTTGTGCTAACAAAGTAAATAGTGTAATTTTTTATTTCATTGAGACTTTAACATGCGTGGCAAGGTTAGACGTATTTCAAGACCTGATTATGTCCTTATTATTTCAATTATTATTATCAAAGTTTATTTTTACTTACAGCTGGAATACACTACACAACTTTTAAAATCGGAACAGATTTTTAAAACACTAGGCATCATGCCGGCTTTGAAAGTGGTACAGAGAAAAACTGCCATCGTACACTAAAGACTGAGGATCACACTACCATGATTTCAACTCATTTTTAAACACCTGCAAACATAAATATGCACCTCATTGCTAGAAGGCATTACAAACAGAAACAATAAGTATTCTAAATTCAGTTACTGTAAAAAATACCAAACATGTTTTATATCCTCTGACTGGAGTCTAAAGCTAAAAATCATACATGACTACGCAGATTTCTTGTGAATATTTCTAGGCAAATAGTGTTGACAGTCAATTGGGGAAAACCTGTAGTGTATTTCAGTGTTTTGGGCAATGACATGCATGAATCTGATCATTTCTCTGTAATACTGTTTCTCTACTGATCCAGCTGGCAGGAGATTATCACCATGATCGTCTTCATTCTGATGGCAATTTTGTGGTTTACAAGAAACCCAGGTTTCATGCCTGGCTGGTCGGCACTGTTTCCTGAGTGAGTGTATTCACATTTATCAGCTTCTTTTGATGTAGATATACTACTGCACTTCAGAGAAAATCCTCATTCTATTCAATAATTGCCTTTAGATGTCTTATTTATCCTTTGTATTTTGTTATTTATTCAGTCACCCAGGATACGCTACGGATGCCACTGTAGCGCTGTTGCTTGGTTTCACATTCTTCATCATCCCCGCGCACAAACCGAATACAGAGCGCTACGGTACAGCCTACTCATTTCCTTTGTGCACACTTGAAACCCTTCCAAATGATTAGATGATCACTATTGGCAGTTTTGTTGCTGATTAACATTGTCGATCCCTGTGACAGAGGCCTTGATAACGTGGAAGGACTTCCAGGCCTGTATGCCATGGGAGATCAGTCTGCTCGTGGGTGGCGGTTTCGCTTTGGCTGAAGGCACAAAGGTAGGATCAGGATTTAATGGAAACCCAACTATATCTGTGAGACAAGAAAAGACAGAAATGAATATAAAAGTACAGGGCCGCATTAATAGATGAATCAATTAATGGTCCATTTTACATGCCTGGTTTCAATTAAACAGGCCAGTCTAATTCACTAGTGGCTTTGGACTGACCTGGACAGCTCAATTGCACCCTTTACTCATAATCTTAAACATTAATTTCCTTTTAAAGGAAATAAATGAAAAGACGGATCACATCAAAGCCTCGTAACAGCTTGCAGCCCATTAACGTTGCGCAGAGAACAATTCCACTATGTCTCTCTCTCTGTCTGCTTTGACGTTCCATTCAAGCTAATTACATGCCTCCATTATAAGACTGGCACTGAAGCACATCATTTCAGCATAACAAACGGCTCCTTCCTCATGTCAGTCGCAAAGGCTGGAAACAAGGCTGGTCTACTTCTTATTATTCCCCTGGTGTAGGTAGGCTGGGGTGGGGTCTTATCATCAAGGCTCCAGCCCTGTTTTGAGCCAGACACCCAAATGTCATGGAAAGTCCAGTCTTTAAAATCTTCAAAGCAGAAAGGTGACTACTGTGCTGCATTCTCCATATGCAACATAACATGTTTGGACGCTGTATCTTGATAAACAGCTAAATTACGACTCCGGTCTCTGTTTGACAAGCAGGCAAAGAGATGTTGGTACATTTCTGAAACTGGGTTCCTTTGGGTTCATAAATATCTTGTCAGGACACTTTCACTTACGTCTTTCTGATGTTTATTCTTTATTTTTCACCCAACAGATTTCTGGTTTATCGACTTGGGTTGCTGAATTGCTCACTCCCTTGGGAAGTCTTCCTCCTTTAGCCACTGTCACCATCACCTGCCTTATTGTCACCTCTATCACAGAGGTGGCCAGCAATGCTGCCACAATGACAATCTTTTTGCCCATTCTGGCCCCCTTGGTATGTGTCATTTCAATATATGTAGAATATTACTTTTACGTCACTTTTTTGGGCTGTTCTCATCACAAATGATCTTTATTAGGCTGAAGCAATTGGAGTCAACCCTCTGTACATGCTGATTCCCACGGCCCTATGTGTGTCCTTTTCATTCCTGCTTCCGGTTTCTAATCCTCCTAATGCCATTGTCTTCACATATGGTCATCTGACAACCATGGACATGGTGAGTCCCAACGATTTTGTTCCTTTGGAAGTCATTTCGCATGTACATTTTATAAAATGTCAATGGTAAATCTTATATTGTACAGTAACTGAGCTTTGTATGGTTTTCCTTGTCACTATAGGTGAAGGCAGGGCTGGGTGTAAATGTTATAGGTGTTCTTACAGTCCTATTAGCTCTTACGACATGGGGAACACCTCTGCTTAACCTGGACACCTACCCAGACTGGGCACCGGTTGTAAACGGCACTGGAGTATGACCATCTCTGTGAATATTTTACAAATGTGGACATTTAGTTTTCAAATTACTTGGGATCCCTTGACGTTTGCTGAATTGTTGACAAATGTATTACTCATTTGGATCACTTGGGCAAGATTGTATGACCAGCTTGGATTAGGCAATACAACAGACTGAAAGCTTTGGGTTCCATGGGATGTTCAGTTTGAACGTCATTGTTTGTTTATATGTTTTTGTATTTTAAGCATTTTAATAATCTTTGTCATCAATGGCTTAAGTCCATGATTTCTTTTACCATTTACTTTTTTTGGAGGGGTTCAAAGAAACCAGTAAAAGCTAAACGCATAGGATGTTTGGTGTACAATTCAACAGTGCAATTTTTATACAAAATGTATTATATTAAAGATATTTCTTTAGCTTTAAGCAGAGTTTGCATGGCAGTCCCGTCAGCTAACATAGCACTTAATGTTTTATAGAGTTGTATATTTTTTTATATGCTAGCCTGTACATGTAGGTGAACTGTATGAGTAGAATGTTGAAATTCCATTGTGAACAAAGGAGATCTAAAGAGTAAATAACACAAAATGTTCAAGAAAGTACACCATCTCACTTTCAACATTAGACACAAACTCGAACATAACAGTGGCTAGAAAATAACAGCTAGTGATTTTAGGTGTTACTCAGCTGTTTGGCTTCTTGCAAAAAGTGAGCATTTCTAGCATCAATCAGAGAATTAGATCATTTAACAGGTTTTTGGTTCACATATCAAGGATACATTTCGTTTTAAACTTTACTATGTTTATGTTTGTTTCTATACTATTTTAAAATTCACTCTTACAGAATTTTGTATTTTGAATGGAAACTCGACATCAAATTTGGTTGCCACCCATTGTTCACACGGTATGTGCTTCATGTAAAATGTTTCTTGTTACGACTAAAACTGTGAGATGGTTACTTTCTGTCTTGTGTGTTCTTCACGTGTTTCACTGTTTTGACAAGAAAAAAAATGTAAATAAACATCTGGAACCATTCACAGTCATTATGTTTTAGTGGGAATTCATACCGATTTTAATAAACAATGCTTTGCAATCTGTATCAATGCAAATTGAACTGTGCACAAAATGGATTGTCTCATGTCTAATTACTGAATCTTAAAATTAAGTGTTTTGACAAATCTAGTCTGGGTGGCAGACTTATCCAAAAGATTAAAGAGGCAGATTAAGCTTTGATGAAACGAGGTTATAGAGAAAATTTGAAATCTATTTCTGTATATCAGCAGAGGCTGTTTAACGATAAGTAATGCACCTACACAGAAAAAAATGCCTCTGAAAGCATATCTGTCCTAATAATATTTCTTTCCCATTTTAATTAGGGAGAAGGATTGCAAAATAAAACGGTATAATAATTAAAATACATGAGACTTTAAAGCTGATGTAAAACAAAAGAGGCTCTAATGTGCCATTTGAATGGGTTTGGGCTAATATTTGTTCTCAGAGTGAGGCAGTGATGAGAACTAATTCTGTAAACACCCACGTTATGAAAATTAATGCTCGGATCCTGCAGCCATTGCAATTCAAGGTCACTGTTCCGTTGTGTCTGAGGTAATGACTTTTGTCTGAAGGGTCTAATCTGATTATGTATTATTTAATACTTACTTCTCATACACTTAATGATTGTTTAACAGTCAGGCAACAGCTTTTCTGTAAGTCTTATTGTGAGTCACTGCAGTCATTCTTCCTGGGTGCACAGGTCAGCCGAATATTTGCTTCTATGTTCAAATATTTTTCACATAAATACATTTCTATCACTTTGACACTGGGTAAGGTGCCTTTTTACTTTTGTGACCTCTGGTTATGATTGAGGCAATTCGCCCCCTAGTGACAGTCAAAGTGAACTTTTAATTTATTTACAGACCTGACATGTGCTTGTTGATATCTCCAGTAAAAGAACATTTACTCTCCTCGTATTGGAGATCATTTTCTGTTGTTAAGAAGAGCATTTCGACAATTTTTTTTGATAATTCTCATTTTGCTCTCTGGTCATTATCACCATACAGTGACTTTCAACCCTCACAATACTCAAAAATGTTGGTTTTGATTTCCAATTCGATTTATGTCATATCATAAATAGTAGACACTCAATTAGAAACATATTAGCTGAGCTCCCACACATTTTTTTTAGATAATTACGGGCCATTATTCGAAGCATAAACCACAAGATATGTCCACCCTGTCATGGACATATATCCCTGTTAAATACGTGTTCGCTGCAAAATTAAAATGCAAATTATATTTTTGTCTGGTTGTTGAAGAGAATTTGGTATATTTAAACTTACATATTTAGAAAATACTGCATTCTAATCACTTCTGGTGTATTTTATGCCGACAGGGTGGACATGTTAAGCTTGGGAATTTGTCAATTTGTAAAGTCACCAACTTATTCACCTCAGCGGTTGAAATTCCCCACCACTAAAGAGACAAAAGAAATCTGTTGACCTGATGTCACTAAAGGGGATGGCCTTTTCTTAAAGGGGCGGATTCCCCAATAACACAGGGTGGACAACCATTCAAGGAACATGGACAAACTCTTCTTTTTTATTAAATAAAAATATTGTTTTTATTACCAAATGATCAATGCACTCAAATTGAGTAATCTCTTATTTAAAGGTGCAGTATTTGACCGCTAGCGGTTGAAATGGGTAATGCCAAAACAAAGGCATTCCGCCACGGAACACACATTTGAGAGTAGAATTGCTGGCTATAGCATTATTTTTCAGCGAAACAGCTATATAAACATAACATGTTTCCTAAATATCTACAAACATATGTTATTTTTGGCCTTAGAAGAGTCAAAAACTTACATACAGCACCTTTAACAAAATATTAATAGGATAATTTTTTTATGATTTGACAATATTCTACTACCATTCAAACTTAATGAGCAGTGCATGGGACATAACACGAATCCTCAACAAATAATAATAAAATAACACGCATCCTCTTACACAGAACAAACAAAAAAATCTATAAAAATCTAAAGAGCCAAGTAATGTTTTTGATATGAATATAAAACTTAGCCTAATATAACACACCCTTTCATAGTCATTTTTATGTAAGTTATCGTAGCAAATGAGTTTATGTACAGGACACCAAAAGGCACCATGCAGTGACATTGACCCTCTCATATTTTAATAGGAGAAGGCTACATGATTTTGGTTTGGTGGTTGCATACTCCATGATCTGAAGGTTACATTTTTCAATTGCAATTTCATATTTAATTATCTGTGACTGAAAACGAGCTTGTGAGGGATAAACAGGTTGTAATGGATTGTAATATTTTTCACTTTGCTGTTGATCATTCAGTTGATGGACTTTTTCAAATCAGACTGTAAATGTAGTTCTCGGAGACATTTGTCATAACTATTTTTGTGCATTATACACTAACTCAGCATCTGTATTTTATATATGCACTCTTTTTAAATCACCATTTCTAGTTTTTATATTTTCTATCTATACACTGTCTGCCAAGAGACTACTGGGGTATAGTAGGCTATTGTCTTGTATAATTAACCTGTTTGTCAATGTGGCATTGATTGGCATTGGATTTTGATTATAAAAATGAATAGGTGCAGCGTTGAATGTATTAATGTTCTGACCAATTAATAGTGGTGTAAATTGAACACGAATACATTAGTTTGTAAGTTGCATCGGTTTCTACAGACTGCACCTTTAAGAAGGGAACCTCCCACGTGTTGCATGTTGTCCATGCCACAGGTTGCCTACCTGTCTCGCATAACTCTGCACTAACCTCCTCACGCTCTATTCTCAAGAGAGAAATAAAGAATGTGGCTCAATCCAACCGAATCGCTCTCAGATTGACTCCGCCCTCAAAAGTCTCGCGACCGACACATTTGACATTCTTTCAGAAAAAAAAGAAAAACTCGGCGTTTGTGGTCGAGGTCGTCAGAAACCTCCCGGGTTTCCTCGCTTTTCCCACAGCTGCGAGGAGTTGTCGCAGAGTGTCGACTATGCTGGACCCGTCCTCCAGCGATGAATCTGAGGGCGAACTACCAGCTGAGGACGAACCGCCCGTTAAAACTGGGAAACCTGTTAAAAAGAGTCCCAAACCTGAAAAGACGTCGGACGCACCGCGAACCCAAGCCAAGGAACCGGTCCCTTCTCCCGCCGATGCGAACAAAATCGAGAATGAGAGACTTAAGAAAGAAGAAGCGGAGAGGAAAATTAAACTACAAATGTACGTGTTTGTGTTGAGATGCATCGCGTATCCGTTTAACGCCAAACAGCCCACAGATATGGCTCGCCGTCAGCAGAAGGTGAGTGACCGTTAAACCACTGTTTGGATTATTTCGCCTTTAAATTAATCGCGCGTGCAGCGCTCACCTCAGTCCATTGAAACCGCCGCTGCCAAACCTGTTCACTGAGGCTAACTTTTGTCTTCTTTACACCCAACACATCGGTCAGGTGCTCAGTGGTTGGGTTCAGTAGCTGCAAATAGTACTTTTACAGGCTTTAAAGAAGATTTGTAAGACTGTCAACTGCAAATTCTTTCGCATCCCTCGTTTAAATGTGTTTGTTTACTATGCTCATACAGTATTGTTACATATCAAATATTTGGAGCATCAAGCTAAATTGTTTATGTATTGATAAAATAGTGCAAGTAAATGTTAGCAATGGTATCACGCTTAATTTTTTATATATTATGAAATTATAAAATGTTTAATTGGTTTTGTTTTGTGAGAGAGACATAATTTCTAACATCATATCTTTTAAGACATATAACATCAAATTGTTTTATATATGACAGCAGCAATTATATGCATCTATAGTGCCTGCTTGTAACAAACACATTTAAGCGATTCCTAATAGCATAAACAACATAGCATACAAATATGTGAATTATTTATGATGGGAGAAAAATAAATTAAAATAGCATTTCTCAATGCAGTTCTTCAGATAAAAATGTGCAACACGGTGCTCCGTGCCAGAAAATTATATTAAAATGACCAGCAGAATGTAGTGTGACCAAGAAAAAATTTTTTTTTTATTGGTTTATGACATCCCTTCATATTTAACCTTGTTTTCATATTATATGCATCATGTGTTTTAAATGTGTAAAATGGGTTTGTTGCCCTGAGGTAACATGGTGCAACATCACTGTAAACATACAAAAATATAATTTGTATTATTTCAGGACCTGTTTGGGGTTGTCAGATTACCAAACTGGTAGAACTCTTTGGACAACCTCTATAGGCACCCATTTGAAAGGGCAGTTTCCTGAAGAACTTGCAACTTCATGCAAGAACTGTATAGATTGTCAGCAATTCCCTTAGTAACCCCGTCAGAACAGAAAGGCTTTGAGGCACTTGAAACATATTTTGAACTTCTATGTGTACACAATATTTGAGGCAACTTCAGAAGGGTGCCTAGAGGCCCTCAAGAGGGTTCTGCCTGTGTGGCAGACTGAGGAACCCCAAATGCTGCCTCAAGTCTTCTTTTAATTTTTATGGTAAATGTTGCACCATGTTGCCTCAGGGTAATAAAGCAGTTGTCTTCACTTCACAAGTTCCTGCAGGTGATATGAATAATATTAAAGGGATGACTTGGGGAAAAATGTTCTTGGTTACACTGAGTCATGGTCATTATAATATATTTATTTTCATAATACATTCTGTGGAGGAGAATAGTTCATCCAAGGATGAAAATGGTCATCATTTAATTGATCACACTCCTCCAAACCCACAAGTATTTTTGTTCATCTTTGGAATGCAAATGAAAATATTTTGAATATTCTTTCATCATTTTTGACCATTAATTGAAAGTCTATATAATCTACATTTTCAAGCTTTTAATTTGGGGCTTTTTAACGGGAAGGTTTGTAAGTGGTAATAGAATTGACATTTTTGGATGAACTATCCCTTTTAAGTAAATATGAGAACAAGAACTTAAGTGGTTAAACAGCAGCTTTGTTGTGCAATTATTTCTGTTTTCTGGTATAAATGTAGAATCACTTATGAGAACAGGCACATATGCTATTTTTACCAGCACACACCCACTACTTCTAACATATGCAGCTTTTTGAATCGACCTATTAAGTGATTTTAGTTTTCTGTTTCTGCCTAATGCATGTAATCATACTTCTATAGCTGGAAATATCCTCAAAGCAATTGTTTAAAATAGGACTGATGATAACCTGTTATCAACTTTGCACCTGTGGGACATGTAAATTGCATTCTAATTCCAGGTGCTAATCTCAACTTTATTTTTACTCTAGGAAAGCTTGAGAAATATTTCAGAATTTTAATTGTATGTATAGACTGATAAATAACAGGTGGCAAATGGGAAAAGAAAAGCTTTTGCTAAAAATAATCATGAGTTCATGGCGATTTGTTAAGGAGAAATGTATATGAGAAAGCTGTCTGTAAGCGATCTCATTTAGACACAGGAAATGATGCCATAACGATGCTGATTGACTGAAGGCACAATATGTGACTATCCTGAAGGGCAGCAGAAAGGTAAAAAGTGTGTTTCAAATACTTTTAGGAGCCCTACAAAAACAAATTGGCACTGGAAAAGCATCTACAATATAAAAAAATTGTGCATCAAAAAGACAAAATCTAAAAACACAGACCATTTTGAATTGGCAAACATTTCAAGAAAGTTGCTAAACATTTTGCAGCCAGACAGTGTAGTTTTGGCATTTGCCAGCTGTGTTTCTTGGGGTCATGATAACAAGCCAACCCTTGACCCCTTAGTGGCTGTATTCATAAAGGCACTTTAGTTATTTCAGTTTGTTGAATTGCCATGGATCCTGGTATGGTGGTCTGCATTACTATTATTTAGTTTTCTTTGCTTTTTATTTCATAAACTAGCTACACTTGTGTGGATTTAAAGTGCAATGTGCGTTAAAAAAATACCACCTTGTCAGTTTAGTTTACTTGAATTTTCTTCACTTTAAACAAATGTACACTGTAAACAGAAATAGTAAAAAAAAAAAAAAAGATTTCCTGGAGATCTGGTGATTTGTACGTGTTTATTTTTTTACATTACATTTTTGAATCGTTACAAGTTCCACAAATTTGAGTCTATATGATCCTCCAAGTCATATAGTGCAAAAGCAGAAGAAAGTGGAGTTGTATGCGTCCAATAAGACCCCATGGCCATGACCTCCATTTAATTTAGAATTATGGCCTATTGTTCAATCAAAATGCTTAAGGGCGCAACCATGCCCTCGCCATAAAAGTCGGACGACACAAGTATCACCCTTATTTACACACAAAACCGAGAAGAAATAAATCTACCTTTAGTCTTTGTTGAATAAATATTCTCAGTTGGAGGCAATCTTGAGAGTAGCTAGGGGCAGATTATTGATTTTTCTGTCATGGCTCATAGAAATATCTTTGCTGCCTAAATGAGAAGGGACCCTTCCCAGCTTCGCAGATCTGATCAGGTGAGATTCAAGTATTCCTTGAGGCACTATTTTCCTCCTGGATGTGATGCAGTTAGTGAGAGGACTCCTTTACTGCACTGCATGTGATCAGCCATCCTTCACTTTTAATATGTCACTCCACATGATAGAAGTCAGTCAGTGTAAGTATGCTGCCGGTTACCCTTTTACAGTCACTAGGGACACATACACACATCTTCTGTCTTTTGAGCTGTCCAAAGTGTTTGAATGACTTTGAACAAGATCTTACGTGTGTTCTTATGCCGTGTTGAACTTGAAGGCATTGTTATGCATAATCGCAGATACACTGTCAAAGTAACAGTGCCTTCTAGAGTCTGTGCTATCAAAAGGTATCTGATCATGAACGATCATGCAGTAGCATCGTAGTTTTGCCCTCTTTGGATTTAACCTTCTCTTTTGTTATGACTTCTTTTACAGTGTTTTTCTTTCTTATTTACAGTCTCTCTGATAAGTAGCTTTGGGCACAAGGAAGCCGACATTTATGTGTTTTACCCAAAGCCCCTATGCTGTCAACTTACTTTTGTGTTATTCAAGTGCATCGCAGAGCTTTTATTTGGAGCACATGCTGTTAGACCAAAATTCAGTGCAAACGAACAATGGATTTGAATGTGGGCATCTTGAATGTGTTGTGAAGCCTCATTTGGATTAAAACATGCAAAATTATACCACATGCAGTTTAAATGAATGCTTTGAGCCTGGATTGGCTAGTGTACTAACTAGTGTTGGAACTTTTTTTTGCATTTTGGGACAAAGTGTGATTGTTATAACTATTTATATAGTCATATAGTTTATTCCAGGACTATCTTTAGTGAGATGAGACATATGGGAAAGGGGAAACACTTATTTACTGCATTTTTGTATAGAAACAAACATTTGTTGACTTTTGTTTTGTGAGGATTTTGTAGGATTTTGACTTTTTTGTAAAAACATGTGGGCAGGTGGAAATTTCAGTTTAACAGAATGAATAGTATAATACTTGTTTAAATAAATTAAATAATACTTATTTGTTACTGAAAAATTATACCCTGAACAGTTTCACAGCAACAAAAAGTGCCTACATTGAATGTCTCCGCTCCGTGTTGCTAGTCATTTGTTTTAGCTAGTATTTTATTCTTTTAAATTTCTTAATTCACAGCATGTTTAGTGATAATCACATGCTCCAGCTATATTCATTCTATATTATGCATTATTTTTGCCCATGACTGACGTGAGCCATTTTATTCACTGGACCCTGGCTTCAGTGGATACTCTCCAAAAGTAGCTTCAGTCTGTTCCCTTTATTTGCATGTAATCCAGATTGCACTCTTTATTTGAATGACATGGCTTTATATGTTGTTATTGCCACTGGCTAATTCTGTAATCTGAAATATGGAAGGTGTAATAAAGGTGCCAAGATGTGCGTCACCTGTAAATAAAACCAACGTCCCCGTAGGCATTATCGCACATAACTGTCTCATGGCAAAAAATACGCTGTCATTAAATTTCGATTTCAAAGGTAATTCAAATTTAATGGAGAGGTGAAGGTAATCTCTTGATAATCAGATTTTGTGTACTCACTCTTAATGGATTACTCGCACGACTGAGAGTCAGAGAACCAGAAAGCCCCTCATGCACCTGTTCACATCGTCGTTAGTACGTTTCAAGGATCTCCAATGAAGTGATATGCCAGTGTGGGAAATGTTTCATATAGAACTGTTGTGTAGTATTTTCCCCCAATGATAAACTAAATTATGTAGTCAGAATTGTAATGCTACAACATGTTCAATTGTAACAACACATTTTCATAAAGAAAAACAAACATCCTTGTGTTTCTGTTATAGTTTTGCAGACTTGAGCGATGTGGCATCTACTAATGTGATAGATCTATATAGTGGAGCTTCTACCGTTACAAACTGCATTCAGCTATGTCATATTTTGGAGTTTTTGTGCCCATACTACTCCGTTTAAGCTGCAAGCATTTCTTTAAGGTAAAGATCTGGGATTTGATATTCCCATTGCGTAGCTTCCTTTGATCCATTCCTTTATGGATTTGATGGAGTGTTTTGAGCCATTATATTGTTGAAGTCCATACGGTTCAGGTTCAGCCCTTTGTAAGATGCCCTCACATTCTCCTTCAGTAATGTGAAATTCATGGTTGAATCTTTGATGACATGAATTCCTTTTTTTTCTTTTGATTTGGGGTAAAAAATATCACTCATGTTCTTGACAGCTTCGTGAGATTCACCGGTGGAGTCTTATTCATTCGTCTGCTTGCCAGAATATGACTGAACACTGCATAGCTAGAAGCAAGATGAACACACAGCGAGGAGAGAGGTTATATTGGTTATATCAAAATTGAATAAGAATGCTGTTTAAATTCCAATTCAGTAGTTACATTTTAATTGAGGTAGCAAACAGGACACAGATTTGAAATTAGAATTTAAATGGAGTAGATTTAAAATGAATGGAAATCATGTAACTTTTATAGAAAAGCACAGTATAAGAAAAATGTAATGTTTGCTTGACAAAGACAAAAAAAGTTTTATAGACCTTATGGAAAGATGGATAAATTGGTTGATGAAGATAGATGAAATGAATGTAATTTATAGATTAGAGATCGACCGAGATATCGGTTTACCGATATTTTTCCAGATATTTAAGCATGTTACCATAATCGGTTTAATTAATTTATGTATATATTTTTTTAATTTGTCACATACGCAATTATACAGAGTATAACTAGCAGTGAAATGTGTTCTCTGTATTTGACCCATCCAAGTGCACACACACTTGGAGCAGTGGGCACTGTTCACTCAGGAGAAGCTCCAGCACGACCACCGCATGTAACTTTATACAAGATTCACTTGTTTGAAACACGCTAAACTATATTAACATTTACTATAGAACCATTATTTCGCCAATAAACATCTCTATCGAAATTAATTAATTTATTTTCTCCACAAGCGATCGCAGTTTGAGTATAGTTCTGTGTAAATAGATAAACCGCGCTGTCAGCAGTTTTCATAATTTAGAATGACAAAAACATTTTAATAATTCTGATAAAACATGCCAGTTAAGAAATGCAATAAAATACAATGTTTTGTTTGTTATAGCTTATTTCAATATTCCAGAGAATATTATTCAGTGAATTATTCTTCACTCTTTAGTCTATTAAACCGCTTATAAACCTAAAACTGTAGTTTAAAATGAAGTTGATATGACTTCTGTCCTTTATTTTCTCCATTTGAAAACATTAGACATTCTTTTGCTTATTGTTAATATCAGTGTTGCTGATGATGCTTTTTATAAATAAAATGTTTTTATTGTTGTAATTTTAAGATTAAATTTTACATGAAAATGTAATTTTCAACAGTTTTTTGTTGTTGTTAAGATGACTGAAAGGAGGAAAAACCAAAGCGAAGAATGGACTTACTTCAATCTGTTATTTATTTACTTTATAACAGTAAATAAATATCGGTTCTGCATATCGTACATAAACGTACAAATAATCGGTATCGGTTATAAAAAATCAATATCGGTCGATCACTATTTTAGATGTCATCTTATTTAAAGATGTTGTATATATGTAATTTGTTGACTTATTAAAAGCATAAAAATATATCTGTTAAGTCTGTTAATATATGTCTGTTTTGTATTGGTCTGTGTGATTCTGCCCACTGCCAGTTTGCCCGATAGTATTTCAACACCCAGAGTTGCCACTTGGCAGAAAAAAAGAGTGAAAACAAAAACAAGCGAGTCAGAAATCGCAGATTCTACCCGACCTAAAAAGCTTCGGCATTCATCTAAAAGGTTTTATGTCCAGAGGAATATTAAAATGTGGATAAATCAACTCTACAACTCACTGTGTAAGGCACGTTCATTGTCAATTGCGCTCGTTCTTCTTGCGTGTCCTCAATCGGGCAACCCGTGTGAGTGTTGAGTCTAAGGTGTGAGAAACAATATTTTGAATTTGGGCTGCAGTAGCCCACCCATTTCAACCACTAGCTGTCAATATTACATTCGGCACCTTTAAAAAAAATTGTGAGGCAGTGTGGAAGAATTTTGATGAATTAGCAATAGCATTCAGTTAATTTCTTTTCTTGCCATTCTTTCCACTTCAATTTCCTCTGGGGCATGGCCAGTTCAATTCAGATTGAACTAATCTACTGAAAGGGAGCCAATTCTAAATTTTTGCTAAACCCTTGAATTTTGCTAAACCCTGCCATTGTGTAGACCGTGAACAAGAAGGAACTCTGGATAGATTTTTAGGGTGGTGCTGAGTCTGAACAAACAGATTAGTAATATGTTGTCTATCCCAGCTTGTAAATTGAAAATATTTAGTCAAGAAATGTTTTTCCAAAACATTTTGTAGCATCATCAAGTTTGATTTATTTAGGTACAAGTATAAATACAGGAATGGCTACTCGTACAGTATGTTTGGACTCTGCTAATATGCGTAGGAGTGTCTGCAGAATAACTCAATCTAAATGTGAATATCTGCCCACTGGGAGACTAATCTCAGTTTATGAGCCAGATTCCCTGCAGATGAGAGCTAGCTTCTGTCCTCGCAAATTGTTTGCTTTCCTTTGCTTTACAATCTGACTTTCAAGTGGGCTGAGGCTTTTCTCTCTAGCTGTCTCACTGCATTTCTTTCATACCTTTTTCGCTTTGCATCCCTCCCTCTTCATTTTTTTCAGTCTCTTTTTGCATTCATTTTTTCATCTGTTCATTGTTTCTCAGTTTTCTGAAGCGTTCATGTGCTCACTATTATGATAGCTTATCCATTTCTTAATGGCGAACAGCAGCCTGGAAATCACGCTGATGGATGCCCCACTCATTCCTCCACATATGTCTAATCCCTTGGCACAGTTTTGTGCATAGTTTTTTTGACCTGTTTCTTCTTCTGAATAGCTGCGTAATTTAGTTTATGTAAGCAGACTTGCCTCTGTTTCTCCACAGGAGATGAGTCCTTGACTCTGGCGGGGGAGATTGGCAGGCGGATGCCTCGCTGGAGGCAGAGTCCCATCTTCTTTGTCATATTTCCCTTCCCTTGTCAGTTTGCTCTCCATGAGATGCATATCTCCACAGTGTTATGTAAGACCATCTCCTTGCTGTGCAACGATAGGAAGTCACAGTGAAGTTCAGCGGGTGCTTACCTCACTTGGCACTCTGCTCTATGAGGAACATTTAGGTGTGAACTATGTAAAGGAAGTATTCAAGGGCTGACAGTTTGTGAGCAACTCGCTGTTTGCGAGGAATCTGCAGGTAGGTTATGACCTTGCAGAAAAATCAGCTTTGTGAGAATCTTTAGAGAACAGCAGGTGCATAATGAGGCGGTATGGAGCGGCAGCAACTCTGAAATACAATTGTTGCGCTCACCGAAATGTCTTGCTTTGGGTAATTCCATTACCCACCTACCCACGTAATCTGCCTCCTCCTGAAAAAGGTTCAGGCTCTACCAGAAGCCAAGCAGGAACATTGCAGTCTGGCGAAAGTGCAGAGCACATACAACCCATCAGCATTTCTATCTTATCTCTATTGTGTGTCATTGTCATCATTAATGATTTGTTTGTCCGGTATACAGTGCTTTCCGGATATCCGTACCTCATCCTCCATCCCTATTAAATTGTGACCTATCTCTTGAATGGTTTGAGTCAGATTCTCTCTCTAATGATGCCCATAGGGTTTTTAACATGCTCGCCAAGTGCTAGGGTGTTGCTTCTTATTTAGTTACAGCCAATGGCAGATTTGATTTTGACTAGCTTTGTGCTTTGTCTCAGTGATAGGTAGTGTTTTATTTGGATTCACTAGAGTTTCGTTGATGGAATGAATATCGGTTGAAGCATCACGCCATTATTTGTTATTTTATAGCTCATATGTTGAATAAATCATGAATAAACACCTGCAGTGTAGAAGCAAATGCTCATTCAATTGGGCAAACTGCTCTCAGAACACTTAAAATAAAATAAAAATACTGAATCTTTCCTACTGGTGGTTACATGATACGGTTTAGCCCACAGTCTTGTTTTTGGACCTTGAATAGGACTTGATAAGAATGCTGATCTGGAAGATTGTAATTCTTTATATATCTAAGGCAATATAAGTCTATTTGATTAACCATACAGATCTTACAGTATTAAAACATCATTAACCAGCTTCCCAGGCATGTACTTTGTGTGTGTGTTTCCACTACTGTTGAATAAACCGTGCTTGCAGTAGATCCTTTCGTGTGAAATTGGGAATGACACTTTATATAAGCAATCATTCTGACTTTCATGCCTTATCCGTCAGCTTGCACTATACTCTGATTCAGTTTTGTGTGTGTTACAGTACATTTTTTTAACTCTTTTATGAATGGTTGTGCCCATAGGCAGATGCTTATTCACTTGCACGTGAGCTTTTTTTTTAGACTTCAACTTTCAAATTGTAGAAATTGTCAATGTTTTATTCAATTAATGGTTAAATTACTAAAACGAATATATATTTTTTATTTTTGCCCTCCATTTCAAATCTTGTACATGCACATATTCAAACTTGGATCATTTCAAAATGGCCAAATGTCAATAAAATAATGTTTTGGTTGGTTTACTGTTTAAATTATTACTCTCAGTCTCCTGCTATTTTTGAGACCACTGAAAATAAATATCAATTTAAGTATCGAAGTACCCTTTTCTTGTTCCAACTTCACACCCAATATAGATTTATTTGGTCATTGTAGTGATATGAAGTGGAGAGCCTTGAGTCTCTTTAGCTCAGATTAAGTAAAGAGCTAGAAAATCAAGGCTTCAGAGAGGGCTTGAGATATGTGAGAAGAGTGCAGATCAGGAAATTGAGGGGTTGACTCGGCCGCTTTGAAGAGTGACAGAAGGTCGAGAGCATGAGGAGGAAAGAAGGGCTTGTCAAGGGACTTGGGTCAAACACATAATTGCAAGCTGGGTAACTGTTCTTGCACTTGCCAGCATTTTGCCCGAGGACGCCCCCGGAAGCTCCCTCTGCCCTCCTGCATCACGTTTTGCGTGACTCAGAATAGTACCAGAATAGGGGCTGAAAACGGAAAACGAGGAGGAGTGAAGAGATTGAAGAAGCGGATGCTGTTGAATGAGAGGAGGTGAAAGTGAGCAATCGGCCATAAAGGACATCTGTATGCAGATAAATGCGCCTCAGTCACCACCTACGTACCCTTGAGCATGCCAATATATCACTTCAACGAGGGACAATCTCTGGTACCGCGGGGCAGGAAACCAATGAGCAGAGATTTGAATGTTGTCCACTCTGAAAAGGAATAGTGTACCCAGCTACAATGAGTCCTGCTGGATTTCCTAGACATAAACAAATTAAATGTACTGTAATTAATTTGATTGCAACCAAAAAAAGGTAGAAGTCTGGTTTGTTGACTGAAGGCGTACACAATCTGTACGTCTTAGACAAGTCCTAAAAGATTCCCCCGATCCCAGGCTAAAATCTGTTGTCTTTGATCATCTTTGACATATTCACTGACAGCCAAGTAATGGCCGTTGCAGTCAAATTTAACCTCAGACGAAAGTTTGGCAGTGTCAGAAGATTTGGCGCAAAGTCCTGCATTGTGACCATAAATGTCAAATTGTCTTCATTTTTCAAAACAAACCATGATCAGTATTAATGCTAGATTTATTCTAATCTCCATAAACTCCGACGCTCCCAGTGGACGCACACAGTCAATGTGCTCAAATATTTGCAGACTGTTTCAAAAATAGAAACAGCTGATTTACATTTACATTTAGTCATTTTGCAGATGCTTTTATCCAAAGCGACTTACAATTGGGGAATACATAAAGCGATTCATCTTGAAGAGGCAAACAGACAGAGGAAGTGCTCGTAACACCAAGTCTCAGGCATTGTTCAAATAAGTACAAGCTAGCAAGGGAAGGAGAGAAAGAGAAAGAGGAAGTCGTTTTGTTGTTGATTTTTGTAAAAAAAAATATGAAGAAAAAATTCACCTGATTCACAGAGAAACCTGAAATACTCTGATACATAAGACTAAAATCAATATAATCTAAAAAGCTTGAAGTATCTACTTTTAAATGAACGAATTCAAATCAAAAACTAATATTTCTGATTATGTAATCCCTATGAAAGTAAAGCAAGACCAGTCTTTCCCATATCTGAAAGCTTGAAATTTCTACTTTCAAATGAACAAATTCAAATCTAAAACGAATATTCTTGATTATGTAAACCGTATAAAAGCGAGGTACAGTCTTTCCCTTATCTAAAAGCTTGAAGTTTCTACTTTTAAATGAACGAATTCAAATCGAAAACGAATATTAAATAAACGAGCCAGGTACAGCCCAAAGAGAAGAACCGTGTATTGATAAGCCACTCCCTCGAAGGCAAATCTCAAGAACCGCCTGTGGTAGGGGGCTATCTGGATGTGAAAGTAAGCATCTTTCAGATCCAGCTAAAATAACCAGTCCCCAGGGCATATTTGCAAGAGGATCTGCTTCAATGTAATCATCCTGAACGGCCGTTTCATAAGGGCGCGATTTAGATGTCTGCGATCGAGGATGGGACTTAGACCACCATCCTTCTTGGGGACGAGGAGGTAACGGCTGTAGAAGCCTGACTAACACTTATGCTTAGTCTTTTACTTGATTTTTTTTTTTTTTTTTACTAGCCTTTTCTGAGTGAAAATTGTTTCCAAGCTTTTTTCAAGTAAATCCTACTCTTTCTCCACCCATTTGTGTAAAATGGTACCAGGATAACAAAAACGTAAACACTTGTCATGCTTTCTAATGGTTTGTATCGGAGTCTCATAGTGTTATTTAAGGTGACTCCATCGCATCTGTCCAACAGACAAGCGCAGGACCGTCAGAACACCTTGTTCGCTTCCCTCAACAAGTTATGACACATTCTCAAAGCAATGTGAGGGTTCGGAAATAACCAGGAAAGCTGAAAACATGGTGTGGGCGTGTGAACGTACACTCACACACAGCATGCAGCTCTTTATCAGTGGTGAGCAGAGAGCAGCTTCAGGGCAACGCGAGTCGTGACAGACCTGTAGGACAGCAAGATTCACCGCGGTACCTCTCCCCTGCTGTTACCCACAGCGCCTTCTCTGTGAGTTCCCGTGGGAAAGGACCAGCGAGATCCAAACATGACACAAGGAATCAGTGTTTTCGTCTTAGCAGATGGTGGAACACAATAGGAAGGGACAAACACTTCACATGAAGTCTAGACCTTACCTAAAAAAGTAAACTTCAGTTTCAGATAGATCAAATTGGTTTGACTTAGTGGCAGATGTATTGACAGCGTTTGGATTTCTGGGGGAGTTTTCAGGCAAGCTTCAGTGCCAGTCTGTCACCACATCATCTCCTGTCCACATCCATGTGTGTCAGACCACTGACAGCACTGTCAGACTGTTTGTCAGGATAATTTTATATGACATGACACGACAACTTGTGAGCTCTGACAGGTAGTACATACAGTATATACCTACTTAATTACTCATGGTGCTGCTTTTGGTACTTTTTTCGTCGTTATCCACCCACTACATTCTACCGGTCTAGCTATTTTCTGTCAGGCATTTGTGTGGGCTCCTATTATTTGAGGCTATTTCTTATTGCTGGCCTGGAGAGCTATTCTGTTTCATGTAGTATCTCCATCAACTGCAACCTAATTGTGCCACTACTTAGAAACCCTCTCATCTTTGAAAGAATAGCCATGGGGAGATGTTTTCCTTTTTTCTTTTATTTTCTATCTTCAATATCATTCAGCCCGTCGCTCGTCTCGTCTGAATATCTGATCTTTGTCTTTGTTCCCTCCTGTCTCTTTTTCTCTGTAAATGTCTTCAACTTTCCCTTCGCAACTCCCACATTTTCTTCTGAGTTCTGTCCTACTTGATTTGTGTAAAGTCAATATGAAATCAGATTTGACACTGTTTACTTTTTCCTAGTCTTATTGTGCTCTTCTGAGCATGTTATTTTCAAGGAAAACATCTTTGTAATGTTTTATCACAGTTCTTCACTTCTGACAAAACTACTTCTGGCATGTTCGCTACAAAGGCTATTGGTTAATGTTAAATAATGGAGTTAATTTAGCCTTAATGGGATCTTGCTAATATTTTTGTAGTTAATGGTGTGTTTTAAAAGCATGGAAGTAATAGAAAAAAGGTGGATTGAAAAAAAATGGTCTATGTTTCCATTGAGATGCTTTCAAGAGTGAACTTGACTTTCAATCTCCACGTCTTGGTCAGACAGCCTTTTCAAAAGTGGCTCAGGGTGGCGTTTCAGAAGGAGAGTAGTCTTCTACAGTCAACTATAAACTTTGTAGAAGGATCTGGAACCTCTTTTTCATGGGCCAATCATTTCCCTTTAGATAAAATGCTCTTCCCTGTATTTATTTTTTCTTGTTGAATATCTTGTTTCACTTCGAAATACATCACATTACAGAAGTTAATAGGGTTTAGAATGCTGTTTTATGTTAGCTTTAATTACAGACAGTTACCAAATGAAGACCTTTTATTAAAGGGATAGTTCATCCAAAACTGAAAATTACCCCATGATTTACTCACCCTCAAGCCATCCTAGTTGTATATGACTTTCTTCTTTCAGACGAATACAATCTGAGTTCTATTAAAAAAATGTCCTGGCTCTTTCAAGCTTTATAATGGCAGTGAACAGTGGTTGAGATTTTGAAGCAAAATAAAGTGCATCCATCCATCCATCATAAAACGTGGTCCACACAGCTCCGGTAAGTTAAAAAAGGCCTTCTCAAGTGAATCGATGCGTTTGTGTAAGAAAGATATCTATCTGTATTTAAAACTCTAAACCGTAATCTCTAGCTTCCACTCACTGTCATACATGCGTTCACGAGAGAGTGGCGTTCCAGCGGATGATGTAGGATGTAGGACTAGCATAAGCTCTGGTGAGAAGTGACAAACGTGGAAGCGCAGAGGAGAGAGCAAAACAAAACACTAATTATCACAAATTATAAGTACAAAACGAGGATTTGTAAAGAAAAATGTTGGAGAATTTCGATATAAGCCAAGAGGAGACTGGTTTTCCTTTGCTGTAAACAAAACTTGGTTCTCGTGAGACTAGCATATTCTCACCAGAGCTTATGCTATGCCTACATCCTACATCATCTGCTGGAACGCCACTCTCGTGAACACACATACAACAGTTAGCTGAAGCTAGAGATTACAGTTTATAAAGTTTTAAATATAGATCATTTTCTTACACAAACGCATCGATTCACTTAAGAAGGCCTTTTAACCACCCAAAGGTGTGTGGAGCACTTTTTATGATGGATTTCTGCACTTTATTTTTCTTCAAAATCTCGGCCACCATTCACTGCCATTATAAAGCTTGGAAAAGCCAGAACATTTTTTATGTAACTTTTTGATGATTGTATTCATATAATAGGATGGTTTGAGGGCGAGTAAATAAATCATGGGGTAATTTTCATTTTTGTGTGAGCTATCCCATTAAACAATGATAGGAAATGACTGAATAAACAGCAAGCCAGAGAATTTCCTTCCTGACCTTAGGTCTCTGGCAGAAAATGGTGCTGGTAACTTTCACTTAGAGAGCAATCGTGCAGACCTTTCAGAAAGTTTGGTTGTTACCCTCAAATATTGAGGTTTACAACACTCCAAACCTAAATGTAGGCAC
Organism: Ptychobarbus kaznakovi; assembly: GCA_027422405.1. NCBI lineage: Eukaryota > Metazoa > Chordata > Actinopteri > Cypriniformes > Cyprinidae > Ptychobarbus > Ptychobarbus kaznakovi. The sequence goes on from CM049796.1 coordinate 31,463,274, forward strand.
ACTTTGGTTTGAGTGGCTATTTGGTGCCATTTGGTAATGCGTTTCCACAAATGGGTTTGAAAAAGGCTCGTGGCGGAGACAGGAGCAGCCATCAGGGTTGTTAGCTCTGCATGTTGTTCTGTGATAAATGTGCATCGTTTCTTCTCCATTAGCTCCCAATGATGCCGTTGGGAATCACTGTCATAGACACATACACACGTTCTCTCCTCACTCTTTATTGTTCTCTTTGTTTGTCTCTCTCTCTTTGCTTTTTGCCAGTTGATCCTCATAGGAAGGGGTGGATGTTTGTTTAGGAAAAACTCAATCACACGAGCCTATATAGCAGGGTTCCTCAAATCTTTCCCTGGAGGTCCAATCTGCTACAGAGTTTAGCTCCAACCCTGATCAAACTCACCTACCTGTGATTTTCTAATGATCTTGAAGACTCTGATTAGCATGATCGGGTGTCTTTAATTAGGGTTAGAGCTAAACTCTGCAGGAATGGTCCAGATTTGAGGATCCCTGCTATATAGAGTGGACGAAGCTTGTCAGGTAGCTTCTGATCGAACTAAATGGTTTTTGTCTAACAAAGTCAAATGTAACACACTTTTGAGTCTGTAGTAATTGCTCACATGGCATGAATTACCTCGTCTCCTAGGTTCATAAAACTGTCGTCCATAAAATGCGTTGCTGTTCTGTTGTAAGTAATCTTAATGATTCCTAAATGCATTACTTTCTGAAGGCCAAATAAAGTGCTTTTACTTTCGCCTAGAAACATACATCTCCCTGTCATGGCTGCTTCAACACTACTGCAGTTACTGAAACCACGCCTTCTTTCTTTGCGTGAATATTTGGGCTGCATTATGCAAATATTTCCACATCATGATGTAGACATGTGGGGGCGTGTTTGCATGAGCCGTTTTAGGGGGGCGTGGCAGAATCTTAACTTTGATTAAGAATATCTCTTTGGTTTTGAGACTTTATTCTTTGCAACTTCAGGGATCTTATCTATGCACAATCAGCTTGTGACACTCCAAAGAGAAGGGAAAACTTGGAATCGCATCATATGACCCCTTTAAGTAACATCAGCTCTACATTTCATTGCTGAAATCTCATACATTATTTGTATTCATTTTTTAAATATTATTTGTATAAAGAAAAAATTTAATAAATGGAAAATAAGTTGATATACAACTGTTTTTCTTCGATAAACTGTTTGCTGAATTAAGCATGCACTTTAGGTCATATGAAGTTGTGTTTGTCATTGCATAACATATTTTTACTTAAAAATAGTTGGCAGGACGTTGTCTAAGAGTGTAGGATGCTATGGAGTATAATTTCACAGTCTAACTTCCTGGCTGTAATATCTCCTTAATCTGATATTTGTTTGTAGATTGTTTTGTTTTGAGAAAGTGTTATCTATTATTACATACTGGTGTTTCAGTGAAGAGAGGCACTGAGGCCTGTTTGTTGAAGGAGAGGTGAGTGTGTGTTTGATTAGTAGGAGGAGTGTATGTTTGTCAAGGCTTGGGACGAGAGTTCCAGGTGACACGTGTTCCCTCACAGCCTTGTGGACTTACTCGCTTGAGCCTAGTGATACTTGATATGTTGGAATGAAGGAAAAGTTACCCTGTTTCATCAGTGATCACTATAAATCATGATAGTCTTTTAGTTCTGTGATGGTGTTAAAGAGATAGTTCACCTTAAAAATGAATATTTTGTCACAATTTACTCACCCTCATGTCGTTCCAAACCTGTATGATTTTCTTTTTAATGTTGTTTTAATAATGTTGGTTAATGAACAGTTGTTGGTCCCCATTGACTTCCATAGTATTTATTTCCTTATTATGAAAGTCAAAGGGGACCAACAACTCTTTGGTATCTCAAAATTCTTCAAAATATTATATTTTGCATTCAACAACATAAAAAAGAAACCTATACAAGTTTGGAACGACATGAAGGGGATTAAACTTAACCGAATTGTCAAAACGTTTAGCTTCATTCTGTGCCTGTGTAACAATTTAATGTTTTTAACATCCTCTCAATACCTTTTCATTTTGTTAAACTGTATCTATTATATAATTTTGACTTCTTAGCTTGAAATACTTCTGACATATTTTTAGTCTAAAAGATGATCTGAATGTCTGTACTCATCAAGGAAGGGTGGCAGCTGGTATTCGTCTCATGATTTTCCCTTTGCCGCTGATATAAAAACAGAAAGCGACTTGCTGCAGCAGCCAGGCTGGTCCTTGGAAGCCACGCAGTGGATGATGTTGCCATGACGATGTGAAGGGGTTGTCGTGATTAGGGAGTGGCAAAAGAAAAATAAATTTTAAGAATGAGAAAACGGAAACCATCTGTATATCAGGCTTGTGATATAACAGCAAAAGAAACACACAACCCTGTACCAAATATTAAGTTATATTTTTCTATTGTATCAAATACTTATTTCATGTAATAAAATGGAAGTTATATATTTAAAAATCATACAATGTGATTTGCAGGATTTTTTTTTAGATTCTGTCTCTCACAGTTGAGGTGTACCTATGATGAAAATTACAGATCTCTCCATTCTTTGTAAGTGGGAAAACCTTTTTAAAATCGGCAGTGTATCAAATACTTATTTGCCCCACTGTATATACACACATACACACACTAGATGAGGTGGTCTCACACCCTGAGAACCCTTTGGGAGCATTAATGATGTTTATTAAGTGCTTTTGTTGTGTTTTTGGGTGGGTGTGTGAACTAGAGTAAACCTGAACTCTAAGGCTAAAATGCTTTCGCCCACACAGTCACCATTTGAGATTTTTCCCTGAGCTGAGGTTTCACTATTAGTCAAAACAAAACCACAAACCAGTAAACTTTTGATTTATGTCCTTATCGTGTGAATTACCTTTCCAGCATCCAGGTTGTCCTAGGCTGATTTTACACTTGGTTTGGAAAACAATTGAGTTTGATTTTATGGATGGTGAAATATAACAGTACCTGTATCACAGTATACCACAGTATCTGGTTGACACTCCAACACTGTTCTTTTGGCCATGATAATAGTGTTGTGAAAATCTGATATCTTGATGACTTTTTGACAGTTCGATTCCTCTCCTTAGCTATCTTTTATATTCAATAAAATAGTCTCTTATTATATTCATTATATATCATTTAGCTTAGAATCAAGGCATACATGTCCACTGTATACCACTATGTACAAATAGCAGCTATTTAAGTGTGACTAATTTGAGTTTCATTTTTCGTTTTTCACTTTTTTCACAGACACTCGAAAAACCACTTTCACACCAGACAAAATACTGTAATGCCCTTTTCACACCATCCGCATCTTGCAGTTACTAGAAGTAATGCTATTACATGCTATTCAATGCTGTTAAAGCTGCTTCTTCAGAGACAAAATTTGGACTGTATCTTTTCTTAGATTTTTCAAGCTAGAACCACCAAACTCGGGTCAGACCTTCAGACTGGTATGACTCGGGTTGCAAGTCTTATCCAACTTATGATTTTCTTATGAAAATTTGACTTATAAAACAGACGATCGAAACTATGAAAAGTCCCATAGACTTTCATTGAGGGTGTCAAAACTTTTGTACAATAAGACTTATAGAGTGTTTAAGCCATCTATCACTAGCAACGCTTAATGACTATCCCAGGACAACATGATAAATCATACTGGCAACATTCCAAAACATGTCAATCTTGCTAATCAAACAACATGCTAATTGTGTTAGAAACATACTAGCAACATGTTAATCTTGTTAGAAATTTGTAAATCATGCTTAAAACACGCTAGTAGCATGCTAATCATGTTAAAACATGCTAGTATTATGCTAATTATGTTAAAACAACATGCTAGCAACATGCAATTTTTGCTAGAAACATACTATCAACATGTTAACAACATGCTAATCATGCTAGCAACATGTTAAATATTTAACAATGTATTAAATTGTGCTGCAACATGCTATCTACCTCTGTCTAATCTATCTATCTAAACTTTCAAACTTCAAGCTTTTGCAACCGCTTCAAACTGTCAGGCTTTCTCAAGCCAACTTCAAAGTTTGTTTACAAACTTTATTCATCTAGTTTTTCCTGCAGCACATCTAATTTGTGATCATTTCAAATGATATGGCTAGTTTCACAGTCTACTGTTCACTTTAGTTCATCGAACAACCTCGAGCGATAAAGTTGCTGTCGGGGTGCGGCTGTGTGCTAGGGCAGGCACAATAGCGATAACAATTTTGTCGCAGTCTAAAGAGAAATTTTGGAAATTTGGTTGCTGTTTTTTTTTCTCTATCACATGGTCACCAGCATTAAGGTGCAATACTGCTACCTTCTGTGTTGGAATGTCAAACAAATGCTTAGTTTAACATTGACATTTATGCATTTGGTACATGCTTCTATCCAAAGCAACTTATTGGTGGGTACACGGCATAGTTTTCAAAGTTGTTGGATGCTGCTTGTCTCACACAGCACGACTGTCTAGGCTAGGGAACCGTCTAGTTTCGATTGATGTCGGATTAGTGACAGGGGGTCACACATTACACAACTTCTCAATAGGAAGAATCGCCAAAAACTCTGTCTGGTCTACAAACTACATTTCACATGCAAGACTTGGTACAAGAAATAACGTAAAATCATGCGAGAGGCAGGTGTTCTCTCACAAGAATAGATTTTTTTGTCAAAAATGATAGCCTGCAAAAAGCATCAGAGCATCTCTCAGATCACGTCTTTGATTACACGGATTACGCGATTATCACTTGATTATCACTTCAAACCAGCACCGATTTGGCTCCGATTCTGGGCATTTGTAGGCGATATCCACAAAACTGTCGGTGAGTGAAAATCAGGTCTAAAATCGTGCAGTGTATGCCTGGTATTACATTGCATTCAAAGTACACGCTTTATCGCTTTATCCGTTCTTCTTTTTCCTGGGAATTGAGCCCATGATCTTGGTGTTGTTAGTACCATGCTCTGCTGTTTTAACTACTGGAAGTTGGTTATTGGTGATTGGGGAAGTCGTGGCCTAATGGTTAGAGAGTCGGACTCGTAATCCAAAGGTTTCGAGTCTGGAGCTGGCAGGAATTGTAGGTGAGGGGAGTGAATGTCCAGCTCTCTCTCCACCCTCAATACCATGACTGAGCTGCCCTTGAACAAGGCACCGAATCCCCAACTGCTCCCCGGGCGCCGCAGCATAAATGTCTGCCCACTGCTCCGGTTTGTGTGTTCACTGCTGTGTGTGTGCACTTAGGATGGGTTAATTGCAGAGCACAAATTCCAAGTATGGGTTACCATACTTGGCCGTATGTCACGTCACTTTCACTTAATTATTTGCAATATTATTAACACAATAGCAATATTTATTTATCAACAGTACTGATATTGCAACAGTTTTATCCATACTTTCCTCACTTTTTTTTCTTTGCCACTAGTTCCATGCATGTATGAGGGATATTTAGAGCAGCTCTGTCCATATGCTTGAAATGGTTGCATTGCCTTACAAACAAGAGAAGAGAGAGTGAATTTTTCAATTTTGCTGTATTGCACTTATTAATGACCACCTCCGATCCGGTTAAGCGTTAAAGCGCTAATAGCATCTGCAACCAGAAACATATTCTCAACATTGTAAACAACTCCGGCTACAGTATGTTTAAATCTGCATGGGATCTGTTTGTATTTAGAAACGGATGTGCATTAGAATGCTAATTCAAAAACTTCATGAGGCATAGCTTCAGATTTTCGACAGATTAAAGCCATCAAATTAAGTATATCCCGTAGGTTGCAACAACTCGGTGGAAATTTTAGAATTTACAGTGATTATAAAACCGTTGACTGTCGTAGCACGTTTAATGTCTGTTACATTTGCCTGTGGGCTAGCCATGCATTTGACAGGAAGGAAAATAAACAGGGCATTTTGCTACACAACTTCATTGCTTTTCAGGATCACGGTCAGGGTCTGCGGGTGCTTTGTTCTATTACGATGCATCTTGAATTAGATTTTTTTTTAATATAATGGTGTTTACATCTGAAATTACTGTTTATGTCCTTAGAATTATATGTGTCCTTCAAGAGTGATTTGTGAGAGAGCTGTGCAACTTGATATCTTTACATGGCTTATGTGCAAATAAATCTGACTTTTATTTACCGTTTATGCTTTGTATAATATATCAGCATTTTCTACTGAAAATATATTGGAGAAAATCTGATTATGTACCTAAAAGCACATTCATAAGTTTGGGTTTGGAAAGATGTTTTTAATGCTTTTGAAAGAAATATCTTATGCTCACCAAGTTTGCATTTATTTGATCAAAATTGGAGTTAAAAACTGCAATAGTGTGAACTATGAAAATATTTTTTGTATTTTAATATATTTTAAAATATAATTTATTCCTGTGATGCGAAGCTGAATTTCCAGCATCATTACTCCAGTCTTCAGTGTCACATGATCCTTCAGAAATCATTCTGATATGCTGAAAAATTGTATAATGATCAATGTTTAAAATAATTGTGCTGCTTAATATTTTTGTGGGAACCATAAAACCGCTACATGCATGTTTGTGTTGTTGCACAGTAACCCAATGGTTTCTTCTATTTCCAATTCAAGACAAAGTCTCTGCCAAAGCCGGTTTTCAAAATGGCCATCCTGGATGTCAATTTATGATGAGTCATAACTATGATTATGGCTAAGAAATGCAGTTAATAGTCCTGATTTTTTAAGCTTCCTTTCATGCTCCCTGTGGGTAAATTTGATTAGAAATAACCCCCTCCAAACAACATCAAAGGCTATGACTAATGGTTTTTTTTTCAAGCAGAATAGTTTTTTTAAATATCGCTATTTTGTTTTTCCTCTAATACATTATGGATGCATTTGTTCTGTAGTTCCTGCTGATTTTACATCAGCTTTGGAAGCACATTAAAGGATGGGGAAATAATTGTGTTTTTCCACTCATTATTCATTACCAAAATATCAATAACACACGCCAAAAACAACATTTATGAATACAAACAAGTAAAATGAGGATATTTGTACTCCTAGAAAGCCATTTGCATGTGCTTTAGAAGTGAACTGCAGTTAAAGAATATCATAATTTAGCAGAAAATGGCATTTTTATATTGACACATGCTTAACAGAATTGCATTGCATACTTAGTGTTGCCAGAAGAGGTGCTACAGTGAGCATTATCATAAACTCTGGTTTCCTATGGTTATTTATTTATGCTAAAGAAAATGAGATGCCACCGATAGATCTTCAGTTAACTCTTGTTTTTTCTCTTGTCTGTTTTCAGCTGAACAAGCAGCAGTTGCAGGTGGTGAAGGAGCGTTTCCAGGCCTTCTTGAAAGGAGAGACGCAGATTGTCGCAGATGAGGCTTTCTGCAACGCTGTGCGCAGTTACTACGAGGCAAGACTCTCTGATTTTCATTTCTATTTCAAATAGACTTTCAAAGTCTTTGGCCGTTAGGATGTGACAAATGTTTACAGCTGGAGTTTTGATGAGGAACGAACTTCACAACCATTCAAAACGTATTTTATAAACATTATAAAAATATTTTTGAAGTTATAAATAAAACTCAGATTATTGACGTGTTTTACAAAAAAAAACAACATTATTTTACTTAAATTTTACATTTAATTTAATGTGCTGCCATTTCTTTGTCAAGTTCTCACTTGAGGAACTTTTTGGAAGTAGTAGGTCCTCCAGGTACTTTTTACCAACTAATGAATACTATGAATTCTGACAGACTAATGTTTTCACATACTGTTTGTGCCTACTACTGTATATATGGGAGTAGGCATATTCAGACATTTAATAGTCAAACTGCTCATAAGTTTGAGACTGTGTGGTCAGAAATAAACAGTTACCAGATGCATCTGTATTTACTGCATAGCTGCCTGGCTGTCCTCTCTGTGCTTGAATTTTCAACCCGACCCAAAGATATATCTCTGCCAAATCTTTTGCTCAAATCCGATGAAGGAAATGCAATTTTTAAGTGGCTTTTTTCAAGTTTTGTGGATCTCATCCGAAAGCAAGTGTGACTAAAGGCTGGAATACACTACATGACTGTTTTTATGATGATTTTAAAACATTAGGCATCATACACTTGCTGACTTTGTAAATGGTTACAGAGAAAAACTGTTATCATACACACAAAAAAAAAAGCTGAAAATATCAAACATGATAATCTTCAGGCTGGATGGTATCGAAATCTGAAGCCCGAGTCTGTGCCCATTATGCGCAATGTATCAGGCAATTCCAACTGCGTTTTTAATGGTGAGATTCAGCGGTGTATTGTAACGAAGTAATAATACTTTGTTACAGTACTTAAGTATTTTTTGGGAGTATCTGTACTTTACTTGAGTTTTTATATTTCAGCCAAATTTTACTCTACTCCACTACATTTTCTAATTAAAATGTTTACTTTTAGTCTGATACATTTCCCGAAGCATATTCGTTACTTACTACAAAATAGTGAGACGTCAGAAGAACAGAGACTGTCAACGCTATCTCATGGCTTGCCGTGAGATCGGGCTGGAGACTGCAGGAAAGCAGGTTTGACGAATCAGTGGTCTGGTGCTTTTGCTCATGTGCAAACAAGTGCGCGCACAACCGCGGATGATTCATTTCCCACTCAAGACGAGTCTGGGGTGTGCGATATACAGTATATCTTCTGCGATAACATGGTAACTGTGTTTGTAATAATGTGCAATCTGACATTATCAAGTAGTCTATATCACCAAATCACACACAGTGCACGCACGTTGATTTATTAAAATTACAGGTAATCTAAATTGTAGACAGCAAAAACAGTTTTTTCTTCTTTCAGACAGTCACTTTTTATCTTTATTGATGTCTTTCATGTTCGTTTAATTGTACGATGAGGCATGCAACGTTTCCAGAGAATAACGAACAGTCACAACAGATGGTCTGCTGAATCAGACCGCATCAATGTACAGTATATTCATCAAACAAGCCTTTGGAATCAGTGTTTTTACATTTCACATCTTACATTGTCAGTCACCCTCTTTCTTGCTTTCATCACTCTATCTTAATTTATTTTGCTTTTAGAACAGGACATGCCTATCATGTCCTAATAGGATCATCGTATCATATCAGTTGACTCTCCGCTCTATTAATTGCACTGGATGGGAAGCAGCTCTTTGAAGTTGGGTCTGATAGGCGCTCATGCACATGTGGAGGACTCTGGGTTGGCTGATCAAAGTTCCCTATTGTCATTCACTGGCCACCGTGCTCATATCAAAGCATCTCTTCAGGTTCTGTTGGGCATTTTTGTAGCATACGCCAAAGTATGCCACCAGGGACTTGTGGACACTGTAGGAGTTTAATTGTGGTTCTACAGTGAACATAGTTTACAAGATGAAGAGGAGCAAGAAATGACTGATAGGGGTTGCACTAGTAGTTAACTGCTTGGTTAGTTTATCACCGTTTTGTTGCATTAGTTTTGTCACAGTGCATCACTTTAAGTGCAGAGAGTAACAATTGGTAATTATGCAACCTGTATGCACATGTATTTTTCCATAGGGATTTAAAAAAAGTCTTTGTTAATGATTCAATTCACGATTTTAATTAAATCAATCAAACTTTATTTATAACTTTAAAAACACAGAAGTTGCTGTACGGAAAAATAAAACTCATACAAGACATAAAATACAACTAAAACACATTAAGAGACCACATAAAAACTAAAATAAATAACCAAATATCAACATCAGGTGTCAAAGGCCAAGGAGAAAACATGTGTTTTAAGAGACGACTTAAAGGTGCCATAGAATGCATTGATACAATATTTTAAATTGTTCTCTGATATCTACATAGAAGGTATGTAAGGGCAAAAAATCTCCAGAAACGGTTTTACATGTCCATTTACAACCCTAGGATTTCTCACTAGAATGAAATGGTCTGTTATTACCTTATTTGGACGGGTCATGAATAATAATGTTGAGCTCTGCTCTAATTGACTGTTTCACAGTGCGGCTCAATGTTGAGCTCTGCTCTGATTTGCTGTTTAACAGTGCAGCTCATTTCAGTAGCACACACAGCAGTAAGGAAACACAGGGAGGAAAATATATAGTTCAATAATCTTATGTACTGTAATGTAACTAGGCTACAGCTAGCAAGGAGCTAACCATGTCTCTTTAGTGGCTCGCCTCATTTTATTAGAACGTGTTATCTGCTGGACACCAACCCATCTCTGCACATCACAGCCCCTGCACGGCCTGTAACATAAAATGTATTTCCATGATCTACCATTTTCTGTTGTCCTCGCTTGTTTCTTCACAATACCTGCAGAACTTCTGATGGTTCGGCTGGCGGCTGGCATAGAACATGGGCGGGTATATGCAAATGTTGGAGGCGTAACTATTAGGACTGTAACATCATAGTTGGTGTTATGTTCTGATTCTCCTTTTTTTCAGTGGTCTCTTGCGTTCACGAGATTTACACAAGAAGGAAGAAACAATGGTGTTTGAGGCTCACAGTATGTCATTTCCATGTACAGAACTCTTATTATTCAACTATGCCAAGGTAATTACAGCTTTCCATTCTATGACACCTTTAAATAAAGACAATAAAGAGGCCTGCCTATAATGGGAAGAGGCAAATCTTTCCACAATTTAAGAGCTGCCACAGCAAAGACATGGTCCAATCTAAGCTTACGCTTTGTTTTTGGCACATTCAGGAACAGCTTATCAGCTGACCTGAGATAACGGGTGGGCATATAAGGGAGTAGCAGCTCAGAAATATAAGGTGGGGCAAGCCCATTTAGGGATTTAAAAATAAACAGAAGAATTTTATATCGAATCCTAAACTGTACGGGCAGCCAGTGAAGTGAAGCTAAAATGGGGGAAATGTGCTCATATTTACGTGTTCCATTTTAAAGACGTGCTGCAATGCTTTGCACCATCTGCAAACAAACAACAGAAGACCCACTAACCCCCACATACAGTGCATTACAGTAATCCAGCCGAGTAGTAACAAAGGCATGGATTACGATCTCAAAGTGTTGCCTTGGAAGATGTGGCTTTATTTTAGCCAGCTGCCTCAATTGGAAAAAAAAACTTGATTTAACTACTGCCCTGATCTGACTGTCGAGCTTAAGGTCCGAGTCAATGTTTACCCCTAAGTTAGTGATGGTTGGCTTGATGTACTGAGCCAAGGTACCCAAATCAACCAGAGGGATCCAAGTGGTCCCACAAAAAAATCATCACTTCTGTCTTGTTTTCATTGAAACTTTAAAAATGAAGAGCCATCCGTGCCTTTATATTGTCAAGACAATCAATTATCAGTCTGACAGTGTCATTCTTTCTAAGTGGCACATAAATCTGGCTATCTTCCACATAACAATGGAATGACAAGCCATGCTTCCTGATTATTGAACCAAAGGGGAACAAATAAAGAGAGAAAAGGAGACCACAAGGAATTGGGCCGTTAAACACACAAAATACTAAATAAGATGAAATAATGCAGGCTGATTGCTTCAACAAAAGCATATACCATCGATTAACAACCTCTTACCCCACAGCAGATCTGTCTTTTTAAAGGTTAATAAGTTATTCTTAAAAATCAATTGCCTATTGAGTATATTTTTCCCAGAACTTCACTGTTAAAGTCTATTGTATGAGGAACTCATTACATCAAACTTCCTGAAAGCTGTTTTATACTTTCAAGTGGTGCATTTCCAGATACAGAAACATTAGAAAAAAGGTGTGAATCTAAATTATTTGTACGTTTTATGATACAGAGCTCCAAAGCCACACTTTGCACCGTATGTCATTTGATTCATGTTCTGGTTCTTTATTGATTCATTTTCTTGTTCCTTATTTACAATTTTGACATCCAGGATGTAGGCGGCTACATGAATGAAAGTTTAATTTAGAATTAATTAACATTTTGCCACTGGTTGTCGCATACATTTCACACCTAGACAGAAAAGTTTTTTATCCTTCTAAAACACAGTCATGCAGAATAACTTTAAGAGTGCTTTATCATCTGCAGTATGAAGTAAATATAGACCATCTAAACATATTTTTTCACTTCTCACCTCGAGTCAAACAGAGTTTTGCTTTTCCAGTCTCTTTCTCTTGAAGTTTTGAAAATTGTTCACCATTTCTGTTCGATCTTTGAGGTCCAGCTCAGCTTCATTAGGCTCCAGAGATCTTCATTACTAGTCTGTCACAGTTGAACTTTTCCGATTGCTTAAGTGCTGTTCTTGCTGACACGATATAAAATCTTCCTCCTGTAATTTTAGAAATATTTTAAAGGTGACTGTGAGGGAAAGGGGTTATTTACGGTTTCAATTTTCCACTGTGTATCCATCATCTTGCCAGTAATTTTCTTGTTGTATTTTTTTAATGCTTTCATGTAAATAATAGGGTTCAAGAGACCAAGCTATATTTTCAGCCATGACTATTAACTAGGGGTGGCACGGTACATAGATGTCACGGTTCGGTACATACCTCGGTTCGGGGGTCACGGTTCGATACGATTTCGGTACAACAGGAACAAAAAAAAAAAGAAATCTACTATGCTCGGTTTCTTTTCATTTATTTTGAACAGACAGTAGTGCAAATTATATTTTTTCCACCTAGATTTGAAAATACTAATTATTAATACTAATACTATTATTACATTGTTATATTATGTATAAAATCTGTTTTGTTTTCATTGTGAGTGTACACAAATAAAAGCAGACCTTTATCCAGTGATTATTAATAAGACAATACGTGTTTAAAGTTGATTCTGCTGGTATAAGGAAACAGTTGAAGTGATCGCGCGCTGGAGCACACACACACACACACACACACACACACACACTTTTTTATTAATTGTATATATTGAACATTTAACATTAAAAATTATAATAAAAATGTACAAACATGATCATGTTTACATACACACACACAAAACACATCAGTTCCAGCATTGCTAAAGTTGGTAGGCTACTTTATCAAAATAAAATACAAACATCAGTGCACCCGCCTCTGTGTCACCGTTGGAACGCGACTGAATTAACATAACTTACAAAGCCTATAATCTACATACTAAATAATAGTTTAGCATTCAGATAAGTTACATCGCATACATGGAAATATTATGGAATATTTGGATTTGTGCCAAATAAGAGAGATAGGATACACGAGCACAAAGCTCTTGTCAGTCCATGCGAGAAGCTTTTGTCAGTCCATGTGAGAGACTCGTTCAGAATCAGCACATGGTCACTGTCTAGTGCTCTTTGTTTTCAAGCACGCAACTCTTCTTCTGCGGGCGCCCCCTTCTGGGTTGGGGGTGAATTGCCTGTATTCGTCGTAAGGCCTCATGCACCGAACCGAGAGGTCCGTACCGTGACTGTTCGGTACGAATACATGTACCGTGCCACTCCAGCTATTAACACATTATAAATATTCAAATTTTTTAAATACATTTTCATAAATATTTAATTTGAATTCAATATATTAAAATGTAAATCCACTCTCAATTCAATATATTAAAATGTGTCATTGTTTTGCAAGGCCATTCTCTCCCCAGGGCACTGTGTCAGGTCTGTCACTTGTGACGATGGTGTGCGGGTCTCAATTTGTACTGGGTGATGCGTTTGAAATTTTCAGTGACTGTCATTGCCCAGTTCCGGGCTGTGGAGAGCAAAGTTTTTCGATGCTTTCTCTGGCTTTTGTCCTTCCCTGATGAAGTGAATGGCCTTGGCTGTAGCTTGGGTGTGTTGGCTGTCCTTGATCCCCTTGCTGATTGCCTCAGCGATGGATTGTCAAGCAAAATCGATTCAAGAATTTGGGTGAACTTCACAAGGAATGGACTGAGGCTGGGGTCAAGGCATCAAGAGCCACCACACACAACCGTGTCAAGGAATTTGGCTACAGTTGTCGTCAGAGGCGTCTTACCTGGGCTAAGGAGAAGAAGAACTGGACTGTTGCCCAGTGGTCCAAAGTCCTCTTTTCAGATGAGAGCAAGTTTTGTATTTCATTTGGAAACCAAGGTCCTAGAGTCTGGAGGAAGGGTGCAGAAGCTCATAGCCCAAGTTGCTTGAAGTCCAGTGTTAAGTTTCCACAGTCTGTGATGATTTGGGGTGCAATGTCATCTGCTGGTGTTGGTCCATTGTGTTTTTTGAAAACCAACGTCACTGCACCCGTTTACCAATACATTTTGGAGCACTTCATGCTTCCTTCTGTTGACCAGCTTTTTAAAGATGCTGATTTCATTTTTCACTACCAAAAGGACCAAATGTTGGTTAAATGGCCATGGTGTTGGTGTGCTTGACTGGCCAGCAAACTCACCAGACCTGAACCCCATAGAGAATCTATGAAGTATTGTCAAGAGGAAAATGAGAAACAAGAGACCAAAAAATGCAGATGAGCTGAAAGCCACTGTCAAAGAAACCTGGGCTTCCATACCACCTCAGCAGTGCCACAAACTTATCACCTCCATGCCACGCCGAATTGAGGCAGTAATTAAAGCAAAAGGAGCCCCTACCAAGTATTGAGTACATATACAGTAAATTAACATACTTTCTAGAAGGCCAACAATTCACTAAAAAAAAAAAATTATTGGTCTTATGACGTATTCTAATTTGTTGAGATAGTGAATTGGTGGGTTTTTGTTAAATGTGAGCCAAAATCATCACATTTAAAAGAACCAAAGACGTAAAATACTTCAGTCTGTGTGCATTGAATATTTAATACACGAGTTTCACAATTTGAGTTGAATTACTGAAATAAATGAACTTTTCAACAACATTCTAATTTTTTTGAGATGCACCTGTAGTTCTCAAGTTGGAAAAGACATTAAGTTACCACTTTAAGTGAACCTTAGTTCCCATGGCATCTACAAAATGGATTAAAATGCTAATAAAGACATGCAAAGATTAGAAATAAACATGACAGTATGACTGAAATGTTAAAAAAAAAAAAAAATTAACATGTTTATTCTGTGGCACCTAAAAAAATAATTTGGTTTCTTACAGGAGCCAGTGGCTCCCAAATTTTTTTTTGTCTGGAGCCCTTGTATAGGTGTATACAATACCAAATGAACAGTTTCAGTCAATATTTAATCAACATTTAATAACTGTATAAGCAAATGCATAATGTTGCCATTAGTTTAAATACTGAGCTTCTATTATATTATGTCTTCCTGCTTTCACCCCATTTCCTTCTATGTTTAATATTTTGAATAGGCAATACTTCAGTGTGAGTGGACTGGGCTCAAATTAAAGCATTTAGTTTTTCATTAACTCGGCTCTCTGAAATGCTTTTGTGAACTTTACTGTAGCAACAGAATACAGCACTCATTCACAGTCAATTAGCGTAACCACTGTCTATTGCCAAGCAGGACTGAGGTCATCTCTGAAGATCTCATACATCACACACACAGTACAGCTTTTTATGAGGACAGGCCTGGTTACCAAGCAAGCAACCTGTTGTGTCTCAGGGCTTTCACACAAACATGTCTTTAAATATGAGAGTGATTCCCCTAAATTATAATTTCATGTGTGTATGGAAACTGGAGTCTGGAGTGAGACTCTCGTGGATCATAAAGGGTCACGTGCTTTGTGGGGTGACCAGTAATTTAAAGTCCTAATAAAATACTTGGAGGATCTACGCTCTTTATTAAGAGTGATGAAAATGCAGTTTCTGACACAAAAAATAGCTCTCATCTTCACGGTGCTGTCATAACTCTCATTAGCGCGTCAGTCAAACAGGAGCTGCCTGCCACCGCTTTCATTGATTATGACTGAATGTGCTGTGAATTAAAGATGTAGGATTAGTCCCCGCAGATCCCCTCCCCTCCTCTCCTCTCCGCTGAGATATTTTTAGTGGGTTTGCAGGATGTGGGCGCATCCCACCGATGCTAAAACCAAGAGGAACTACAGGCCTGAGATGATTCTGAACCTTTGGTGGTGAGATTACCCAGTGCTCAGAGGTCGTAATAGAGGTCAACAGCTTTTAAACATAATATGAAATCAAATTAAAATTATTTATTTTTTTATGTTTATTTATTTATTTGAAAACCAATGGTAAGCAAGACAAGTCTACCTAATTATCCTACAAGAGACAGAAATGTTAGGATGAATAGAAAAATAAAACAACAACAAAACATGTAAAATAAATGTGACAATGTTTACATACAGATAGGTTATACAATGTGAGAATAAATACATATAAAAATATATGAATACACAAATCAATTATTATAAAAAATGAAAGGACACATTAAAACAAATCTCTAAATTAATCAAAATAAACACTAAAGTAAAAAAGTAATACAAAAATAAATTTAGGACTATTTAATTTGTAATTCATTGTTTTTGTTTAGTTTTTTTTTTCTTATTTATTCCTTTATTTTTTACTATTACATTAATATATGTATTTATTTGCTTATATACTATGATAAAAAATTGGAATGGAAACTAAAATGTTTTTCACATGTTTTTTTTTTTTCTGTTTATGTATTTATTTTAGACCCATAAACAAAAGACAGAAATGTAAGAAAAAATACAAAATAATAAATTAATGAATGAACCCATCAATTAATTAATATTACAAAAATGAAAGGATAGAAATAAAGTTAAAATGAATCAAAACAATGTTTAAAAAAAATGAAGGAAAATTGAAATTCAAAAGTAAATTTAGGACTAAATTTAATTACATCATTTATTCCTTGTTTTTTCTATGATTACATGAATTTATTTACTTACATACTATGATCAAAATTTGGGCTGACAACTAAAATGCTTTGCACTTAGTTTTTTCTGTATATTTATTCATTTATTTTTCAGTGTTAACTGTTGGAATTCAAGTCTGAGAATACATGAAATATAATATTTATACATTTTTTTATTTTCCGGCTGTCTAGCATATTTCCTCCAGCCTGTTTATTATTTCCCACAATCTTCCATCTCCTCTAACAACCTGCATTTGCAGATGCTGCGTGTTGTTTGTGTTTGATAAAGGACTGATAAGAAGCTGTTTAGTGGTTGCTTTTTCCAAGTTAAGTCGCTCAGAAACGCAGTGATTCAGAACACATTTCCTTTTATTACACTCTGAGGACCTGTCAAATCATCTTCAATTATAATAATAGAGCTATTGTGTGTGAACAGAAGATCTGCCATTTTCCTCCTCTGTCCTCAGCCTTTGCCATTTATTGACTGTGGCAGCTTTTCATTGTACATGGCATCAGTATGTTGCCATAGACTTATTTCGATCAATAATGACATCAACCTTCCCATTATTTCCTAATAAAATGTAAAAGTCATGATTTGGCACCATATGGGTGGTGGAAGCCTGATTGTAAAAGATCAGGGCTGGTCATTATAATAATAATAGGTGAGATTTATGACCTGTGAATTGGAAAGTTGAAAAGATTTTTGTGCCCTTTGAGACATTTGACCTCAGGTCACCCACCAGAACAGGCATTATTGATTACACTTGTTTCGGAGATTTAAAGAAAAACCTTTAAATCTAATCTAAGCTTGCGTTTTAGGGCATATCTCATTGCTGCTCCATTGACGCTTCAGACACGAATGATACATCAAATCATACGGCTTGTTGAAGAAAGGTGTGCTATTTACACCTTTGTGGAGAAGTGTGCTATTACTTTTCTATCGATAATATAAACTTTATTTTTACTGGCTGTCAGACTGATAAATGACAAGTAGCCAAGTTTTATTGACTTGGATGCTTGTTGGAAATAACATTTGCTGGGGGAAATTTGCTAGAAAAGAGATGGATGAGTTTTGGTGTCATTCATGTCACTGATTTCGATGATGTGCTCTTCTCAGAAATTGTTTGGGCGATAAGAGCCCTTGTGACTTGATGGAATCCGTTTCACATAACGAAAAATAATGTTGAAGTAATCTTCAATTCGCAAACACAGTTCAATCCAAATGAATTTAGAGATTCAAACAGTGCTCTCGGCTCTAAGAAGAGGCTCTAAACCAAGATTAATCCGGCTATATCTAGTCTGAACCACTCTCACCAGCTGACTAACGGTCTAATAGCCAGACCTTTGACTAAACTAGAGTCTAGTACACATTGCAGTTTATTCTAATAACCTAATAACCAGCTGCTGAAATGATAAATGATTCACTTTATTCTAAAAATGTCCTACTGTAAGACTTTTAAAGTTAAATGTTATTTTTTTAAAGTCTAATAAATGTTAAAATTGATAGCTCTCAATTATACTGTCATGTTGAATGGCTATAGTCAATGGTTAAATATTAGGGGAAAAAAAAATTTCCTAGAGACATCAGTAGTATTGGTATCAGTGATACTCGCCTTCAGTCATAAAAAAGATGCCATTAAGCAAATATTAAAAATACTGTCTTTGTTGTTTCTAACAGATTTCTATCAGATTTGAGCTTTCCAGTTTGTAGAAGTACTTTCCAGTTCAGTTTTGTATGCAACTGGTCAGCAGATGGACTGTGAGACTAGCTGACATGTGACTACATGCTGGACATATACATGGTGGAGCTAAGGTGGAACACACACCTAAAATATTTCACAGCATCCTCCGCAGCTTTGTGCAATGAGAAAGCCATTGTGGAATTAGAAGGATATCCGAAAGGTCAGGAGAAACTGGGGGAGCCAGATATGGATAAAGGGGTGAGAATCAAATCGTTCCTGGGGTGCGTTTCTCACCGTATGACCTTTTACTTGAATTTTACCAAGAGTTGTGCAGTTTTGCATAAGTTAAGACACCCGTATTCTTCCCACGCCCCAGTAGTGTTTAATTGGTATTCCTAAATAGTTTGCTTAATTGCGTTTTCTCTAATTTCACTCCTGAAGCAGTGATTTAAATTTAAATTGGACATGGTAATCAAATCAATTATAAACGAACCTAAAATCACCATGGCCTTGAAAAATAAATTGTATCAAATAAATTTGAACACTTCTTCAAAGAATAAAGGTTCCTTCAGTTCACTGTGCACTTTATTTTTAATGCTTTTGGGCCCATTCAGGCTAACATGTCCACTTCAGAGCCCACCGCTAACAGTAATAAAATGCCTCCACAAGTTCAACCTTCAGCCTTCCTCTATTGTTATGGAAAAAAACAGCCAATCAAGTCGAGCAAAAGCTGTGTTCGGGTCCCCGCAGGTTAGAGCACTTATTTTCTCAGTGCTGTTTATGAAAATGATTTCAGCTGTGCTCGACGAGGGCAGACGGGGCAGGAAATTAGTGTTGAGAGGCTGTAGGATTTGCTGTATTGTAGTGATTAGGCAATGAAGTCAGCCCTCTTGCTGTATAGACGGGCTGTCTGAGTCGCCTGAAGGCCATAACCGGTACTTATTAGTTGTTATGATAAAATAAGACCCGTTTTATGGATGGCTGATTGTGTAATGCAGAACAGTGGTCTGTAATTTTTTGTGCTTGTCGTGCTGAAGTCCTGCGCCCCTTGGCCCGAATGTATAATCCACCTCATAAATGCAATCATAATGTAACAGCAATTTAATGAGGATAATGTTGTAGAATATTAGTCTGGTATTAAATTGAATAATAGGTTACACTTTACAATAAGGTTAAATTTGTTAGCATTAGTTAATGCATTAGATAAAGTGAACAACCAGTGAACATTTTGTACTTTTGTTATTGAGCTAAATTAATATAAAAATGATTACTTCAATATTAATTATTGTTATTTCATGTTAGCTACTGCATTAACTAATGTTATCGTATTGAACCTTTTTATTGATAAAGTGTAAAATAGTGCCTAAACTATTAATAATAATCATGTACTTTTTGAGAATTTAAAGGGATGGTTTGGCCAAAATGAAAATTCTGTCATTAATTACTCACCCTCATGTCGGTCCAAACCCGTAAGACCTTTGTTCATTCTCAGAACACAAATTAAGATATTTTTGATGAAATCAGAGTGCTTTTTGACTCTGATACAGCAATGCAACTGACACGTTCAAAGCCCAGAAAATGACATTAGGTATGTAACGATTAACCGCGAGCCGGTTGAAAATTGATTCAAACATGTGATGATTCAAATCGGTTGAGATGCTAAACAAATCGCGATACTATTAGGAGTAAGAGTTTATATGAATGTATGTCTGAGGGGAACTTACTGTCTTTAGAAAAGTTTAGATAGTATTTTTTTCTTTTCATCTTGCCTCTGTATAATGCATATTAAAGTTAATAAGTGCATCGCTGCTTTGTTTACAGCAGAAACCAAGGAAACGCTTTACGTGCCACCTGCTGGCAGAGAGTGAATCTGCGTCTCATTCAGCTCATCTGCTGTTTCTGTTTCATGCAGATATTTTCTATGTATAGTTTCACAAAACTGAAGTCAAACCATTCTGTTTTGGCTTCAAATTTTGAAATGATACAATCGAATTTAGATTAAAAACTGCTAATATTGCATGTATGCAGCATCTTTGTTTGGATCATGATTAAAATGCAGTGGTTGCCTCTCATTTTAAATGGAAAGAGCACAGACAATGCCTTATTTTGTTTATATGAAGAGATTTATTTTATGTGTGTTACTTATTTATTTGATTTGGGACTTTCCTAAAATTTCCATTTAGTTTTGTTATTTACATTTACATTATATTTACATTTTGTTATATAGCAGAAGCTTTTATCTAAAGCAACTTACCAATGAGGATAATAGAAGCAACCAAAACCAACAAAAGAGCAATAATATGCAAGTGCTATATTAGTATATTATTATAGTATTATTTTTCAATTTCACAAAGAAATGTGCAGCATTTTGTCCAAGAAATAATAAAAGGACACATTTAATTTACAATTTGTCTTAAATCTCATTTTGTAAAAAAAAAAAAAAAAGTGAATTAAATCGAATAGTGAAATCAAAATCATGAATCAAATCGAATCGGGAGTTGAGTGAATCGTTACTAATAATGTGTTCTTTCCTAATAAATTAATATGTGTGGAAAAATCCTCTCCCTTCTACCACATGCACTCTGTTCTCTGCAGTGCCTCCTCCTAGCAACAAATTGCATCCATTTCAAGCCCAAAATAGTTTGACATGTTTTTTGGGGGGCGTTAAATAAAGGCGCAAATACCAGTAATTTGACTAGCGCAAACGTTAGTAAATCTCATTGAGTGATTCGTTTGAATACTCTCCTCTCATAACTTTTGCGTCTGAAAGCGAAACTCCTAGAAATGCATATTCAATAAGGTCAGGTGCAAAAATGACTGTGCCCACACCTTTTCAGCGTTAATTCGTCACTGCATGTCTTTAGTAAAACCTGACAGTACTATTTTAACGCCAAAAGACGGTTTGCACTGACGCAAGCTGTTAGTAAAACTAGCCCTATGTCTACAAAATGATAAAATCAAGAATGTGCATCATTGTGTTTTTGCTTTTTCTGTATTTATTCAATTTATGAAGGTGATGTAAACCGATTCATTATATTTTCTATGTATTTATACAATAATATAATATTTTTTATATGTAAAAACGTTCATGTGCGTTCAACTCGTAAATATGATCTGTTCGACATGACTTGAATGCACCATGTGGTTGATTTATCATTATGTCTGAGTTTGTACCTCACATATTGACCAGTCCCTCTGCTTCTGACTTTTTTATCATTGTCTTGAGGAATCAAACAGGCTTTTCCTTTAAACACATTCTTAACACAAACACGCAACTCAATAGACGAATCCCGATATCTTTGTTTTGTTCCGAGTTGTTTGCCTTTTAGCCAGGGTAGAATCATTTCTCTACACATTCAGCCTGAGGTTATCGTGATCTGCTGTTTTTTTTTCCTTTGCTCCTCCTCATTCCCTCTCCATCTCACATTTGTTTCTTATTCTTTTCCCCATGTGTTTACCACCCTGTGGTTCTCAATTGGATTACTGTTTGACAGCATTGCAAACAGAATAGCTGCAGGCGCCGACTTTGAAGCCTGTCAGAGCCATAAGTATGGGTTTTTGGCCCTCTTTCTTTCTCTCAATCCCATTCTACATTTCCTTCTGACACTCATTTGCACCGTTGATCCGCTTTTTTCTTTCAAAACTAATGAAAAACTCCCTATACCCACTACTTTTCTGCCTTTTTAATTTTGGCTCTAATTTTATACTTCACTTCATCAGTTCCCTTTCGATATTTCACTCGTACTGTGTTGAATTTCGACGCTGTTGGGAAAAAAACTTTTTTCCTTTTCAGCTGAAGCCTATTTCAATCACGCAGTTATAACTGCATGTGGATTGGTTCGTGTAGGATTAAAAAACGAACCAATGCACGTTGGTGGCGCGCAAGCCAATGGCTATGCAGACCACCATAGCCCGCTAATATAGGAGGGGCGTCTGGCTATATAATCAGCTGCTCTGCCACCGCAACTCAGATATCTTCTCTTCAGCGATGAAGACCCTTCTTCGGGGTGGCATATCAATACAAGGTCCTACCGTCTGGGCTGTCCCTGGCTCCCCGCACTTTTACACGATACATGGATGCGGCTCTCTCTCCTCTGCGACAGATTCGGAATCCGCATACTCAACTATCTTGACGACTGGCTCATTCTGGCCCAATCGCAGGCAGTTTTGACATCGCACAAGACCCTCCTCCTCAGCCACTTAGGTTGCCTGGGGCTCAGGGTCAACTTTGCCAAGAGCATACTGTCACCCGGCCAGCGAGTTTCGTTCCTGGGCACAGTTATCAACTCCGTGCAGATGACAGCAACTGTCTCAGCAGAGCGAGCCACAACAATTCAGTGCCACGCGGCTTCCTTCAAGGAAGGTACCGCCCGTTTGCTCAAAGCTTTCCAGAAAATGCTGGGCCTTATGGCAGCGGCTTCGCCGGTACTTCGGTTGGGTTTGCTTCACATGCGACCCATCCAGTTCTGGCTCAAGCAGAGGGTTCCATCCTTGGCTTGGCGTCACAGTGACTCGGGCCTGTGTATCAGCCCTGGCCCGTTGGAGGGACCCCTTCTGGCTAAAGCAAGGCGTGATATTAGACACGGAGCACAGAAGGAAGGTTGTCACGACAGACGCTTCCAACAAGGGTTTATTTACCTTATTTACATTTCTTGCCTTGTAAATTGTTTATTTACAACACCTGCAGAACTTCTTATGGTTCAGCTGGCGCTTGCCTAGTACAAGGGTGGGTTTATGGAATGATGGGGCGTAGTGATCCCGACTGTTGCGTCACAGTCTGTGTTATGTTCTGATTCGCCTGTTTTTCAGTGGTCTTTTTTAATCACGAGATTTACATAAGAAGGAGGAAACTATGGTGTCTGAGGCTCACTGTATGTCATTTCCATGTACAGAACTGTTATTATTTAACTATGCCAAGCTAAATGCTGTTTTTTATTCTATGGCACCTTTAAACATAAAAATACAGGCATATTTTCAGCATTTAAAAGTACAATATTGATGTATTGATGACACCTAAAATGCTAATTATTTACGTATGAACTTTACAGGCTTTAATTTTATTATTATTGTATTAAATTGTCATATAAATGGCATTATGTTTTCAATTGCATTATTAAATTGTTTACTCATTTATTTAATATGAAATTATAAAAAAAATTCTGTTCTGTGTGATTTCGGCTGCCAACTTGTTTAGAAGATTACACAATGTTCAACAAGGCTAGACTTTAAATCCCTAAAATGAATAACATTTCTGCAATCGTTTAACCATTAATTATTATGTAATATTTATTTTGTTTGCCATGGGACACAAAAAGCGTTTTTCCAACATTCTGTGACTGACAATTGAACCATAAAATACACCAAAAACGCAACATAATTACAAAAGGAATCAATTTTATTTGTGCGCTGTAATCCAAACTTTGAGAATACATATGACTGCGAGGAACAGAACCAAGCTCAAGCCTTTTATTGCGATCTTCATCTCCATCCTGAGCAGTGACCAGAAGCATAAATTCCCACGCTTATGCACTCTTAAAAAAATGCCACTTCAAGAACCTTTACAACCGGTTTTATGACATCTCTCTGTCATGTTTTTTCTTTATTCTGTACAGAAATAATAGTTATGTTAGGTTTAGAGGTAGGAGTTATATCCTATATATTCCTGCCGGAGCTGAGATTCAAACCCACAACCTCGGGTTACAACCTTGTTTGTAGGGCGCTGCAGCGACGGCTGCCCACTGCTCCAAAGTGTGTGTGTGCACTTGGATGGGTTAAAAGCAGAGAACACATTTCACTGCTGGTTATACTCTGTATAATTGTGTATGTGACAAATCAAAAATTAAAAAATTATAATAAAACGGTAATTTCTCGTGATATTTTGGTCAATTATGTTTTATATTTTTTTATATTCACTATTAAATGGGTAGGTTAAGGGGCCTAAAATTGCTTACCAATACATGCTTTGATATAAAAAAAATATTTGATACAAATATCTTAATACAGAAGATTTGTAAATATTTTACGTTTTTGCGCAATTTTTTTAATTTTTAGCAATTTTTATGTTTTAAAAGCGTTGAAATACATAGAAAAAGTAAGTTTCTGCTTTTAATAAAAAAGTACAATATTGCACGTTTTGTAGACGTTATGTACTAATACATACGTATAAATAATGAGGCCAGACTGCCATATGCTGTAGGTCTGATTAGTATTTTGGGGTTTGACTAGAGAGAATCCAATAATAGTTGACTCTGACTGGTCGTATGTCCAGATATGATCCTGTTCTGCTCATTACTTCCAGTCCCTTATTTCTGTGGTATTGTGTCTTGCCAAACTGTTTTTCATTAGGTCCCTTTCCGTTGCCAATGGAAACTTGCACCATACATCTTCGGAACTGCATCAACAGTGCACAACATATCTCTTCCTCAGGTTTGAGGTGATTCCCCATCAGATTTTTTTTTCTCAGAGAACGATTGAGGCTGGAAAAGAAGCACAGATTTCCATTCAGATGTGAATAATCGGACTGCCAGGAGCGAGTCCGAGGGCAGAACTTGAGTTCACAGGAAACCCGATAAGAGGAAACGCTTGAGCGAATTTGTGAAAAGGGACAAACACAATAGAGATATAAATGAAGCAGGTTTTTCGCCAGTGGGAGATGTGACTCAACATTCGTATTCATATAAATACACATGTAAGGGTATTGCTTATTGTTCAAGAGATCAAACAAAAGAGTACGAATCACTGCAGCTCGTGATGAGCGACTCAGTTATTTTCTCAAGCTCTGGAGCTATGAGCCATCCTATAGTTGTTGATTGAGTCGTTCCATCTAGATTTAAAAAAGGGGGTGAGGAAGCAAGAGAGAAGAAGATTTAAATGTTTTTAATGTTTCACGCCGCCCAGTGTGAATAACAGTTATGTTTTATTCATGAGGAAGCATATAATACAGTCTGCTGCACTCAGTCTTTTCCAGACCTTATGAGACAGCTTTATAAACATATTTAACTTTTGACCATTGAAGGCCCTGGTATAGCAGTAGTGAATTGCAGCCCACATGTTTAGTTTGGTTGGCTTAGTATTTGTTCAAATTGATACAAATATTATGCGACTGTCACTAAAACCTGCCCACAAACAAACAGTAAACCGCTCTGAGGAAATATTTTAACATCCAAAGTATTTGTATTCTGTAACTTTATAAATATAATCATTTATTTTACGCAAAGCATCTGGCTTTTCCATCACGCGTAAAGACTGACGCGAGCAACGCTGATTCACACAGCGCACCTGCATAAAATTGAACGATATACAGCACAGTAACAATTTTAAATATAAAATAAAATGTGCACAAACCTGTATTTTACCGAAGAAATGCTTCAATTTGATGGCGCTTAGAGAACTGCTCTCTTCAGATGAAGACGTAATATCCCTGCATTAAATAACTCAACCGCTGGGTTATGTCTGACCCAGGATCGGAGTAATACAAAAACTACTCAAGCATTGGGTTGATATGTCTGACTTAGGAGCTAGGTAACACATTTGACCCGGGGGCTGGGGAACACAAAAAACTACCCAAACACTGAAAAAATAACTCAAATAATGACAAAAAAATCAACCCAGCATTTGCAGTAAAAAAAAATTTTTTTAAAAAAATACAGGATCTTTTAGAGTTTGTTGGCCACAATTATTGGCACCCCTAGAAATTCTTATGAGTAAAATATCTCTGAAGTATATTCCCATTCATGTTTACATTTTTTAGTACACCATGGTAAATAGGAGCATGAAATTGTCCAGCCATGACTTCCTGATCCACAGGATTAGTGTTTAAGTAGTTTTTGAGTAGCCAAAGACTATCCAAGGATCACAGCTGGAGAATTAGAGAGAATAGTTGAGTCTTGGGGTCATAAAATCTTATAAAAAAATCAAACAGCCCCTACAACACCACATGTTGTCAAGGAGGGTTTCAAGAAAAATTATCCTTGTTCATCCAAAAACAAATCCAGCAAATTCAGTTGTCAGAAACGACTGGAACTTCAAATGGCACTGGCTTCTATGGTCAGATGAAACAAAAAAAAAAAAACTTTTTGGCAGCAAACCCACCAGAAGGGTTATACAAACATGGACTAAAAAATATCCAGTGTCCACGGTTTAATATACTGCTTGATCTATAATGTTGTGGGCCTGTTTTTCTGCCGGAGGTCCTGGACAGCTTGTTTAGATGCATGGCATCATAGATTCTATCAAATACCAACAGATAAAAAATCAAAACCTGACTGCCTCTGTAAGAAATCTTATAATGGGCCGTGTTTGGATCTTCCATCAGGACAATAATAATAAAAACACACACACACACAAATCAGACACAGACCAAATGTGCAAAAAATAAATACATGCGTAGATAACTATATAAACAGAAAAAAAATGACTTGATAAAAACAAATATAGTTCATAAAATGTATGATATTTCATGTTGCACACCAAAAAGAAAAAAATAATTAATAAATAAATCTGTAAATAAATACACGTGGGAATAAATAAATACTAAAAAATATTAATAAATTAAATATAAAGAATAAGTAAATAAGTCAAAAATAAATACAGAAACTAGTACATAAAGGAAAAAGTAATAAAAATTATTCACAATTAAATTTTATCACAAATGAACTATACTTGCTTTATAAAGTCATTTATTTCTTTATTTTCCTATTATTACATTTATTTATTTATTTATCTATCTATATATTTATTTATTTTTTGCAGCTTTGGTCTCCATACTAAAGGAGTTTTAAGTCCCCTTGCTTCATTATAGGCAAGGCAAGTTTATTTATATAGCATATGTCATACACAGTGGTAATTATAACAGCAAGAATGATATCCATTAAATTCAGTTATTTAAAAAATCAGTTTAAAAAATCAGCCCTAAAAATGTCCATGATGCTTTCTATGTAGATAACACTCAAGGTTTTGGAATAAAGCAATAATGTGAGAATAAACATAAGGTGTTCGAAACACACCTACAAATAATATGTTAATATAACGCTTGTTAAATCACCTCTCAAAAAGGAAAATGTTTGTCATCGATAAACCTTTTCTGATTGAATGAATCATCACCATTCAGATTTATATCTCTCACACGCTCTTAATCTCTCCCTCCTTGTGTTTATTGTAGACACGCTGCCCCCTATTAAGTCAAATACGCCAATATAATCTCCCAGTCTTCCTTCATAACCTGCTCCTACTGTTAGCATGGCAGCTCGACCGGGATTCCTGCGCTAATCTACAATCTTCTGCCAGGATTAATTCCTCATATTAGCTTTAATTACACAAATGGTTCTGTATCTTATTAATCTCTTCACTGCAGACGGAGCACAGCTCTGCACACTGTTGGTTATAAATAATTGAATGAGATTTTAAACCACCAATTAAGTCGAGCAGCAGGGAGAGAGGAAATTCCATGGTGGCCTATTCATTAGTAATAATGTTTGACATTTTCACCACCACAAAATGGAGGCATTGGACACCATTGTGAAGTTGCAACTGTCTGTAGAGGCGTATATTATATAAGCGCTCGAAGTCTACTGTACAAATAATACATATTTTACAGGTTGGACAGCTGCGTATGAGGGGGTTAAGGAAATAAAACCGAGTTTGCTGTCTGGATTTAATGCATTTAAAGTAGCACTCTGTCCTTTTTAGTTTTCGCCTGTCAGTCAACATGAATTTAGCATTTATATTCTCTGCAAAACCGTAAATAGGGAATTTATTGGGTATCATTGTCACTTATACTGAAGCTAGGGGACTTGAAAAGCCTTGGGTTTCTTATTGTTTTAATAAAACAGTTACATGTTTTAATATTATAAACATATTTATTTGTTATAATATATTCAAATAAAATATAAAAAATTATAAATAGTTAAATTAATAAAAAAAGGATTGTCTTAAGCAGATTTTTCATGCCCATAAAGGTTTCATAATAAAAATTAATCACTTTTGAAATCGCAAAATAAATAGCCATATATAAAATGGTTTATTTAATTCAGCTTTTAAAATGTTATTAATGTAACAATAAAATTGTGCTTGGTCCCTTTTCAAATAAATTGTAATAAAAAAATTTAAGAAATAAAAAAACTGTCACCAAACCGACAATCAAAAAATGAATTGTTTTTTTAACTCCGTTAGTAAATGGATAAATACAAGCATTTGCCAAAAAAAGAAACATAATTTGGCATATATTTATATATATTACATGCAAATAAATATTTTAATTTTTATTTTATAAATGTAAATTTTCATTATGGTGTGTATTTCTTTTTTACTTTTTTATTTATTTTAATATTTACTATTACATTTAGCTACGGTGGTGTTTTAGTGCCACGTTAAAAATAAAAACAAATCTAAGATTACAAGATTAAGGTTGTATAATAAAAAAATTACTAGAATAAATTCAAAATATTTTGAGAATAGTCAAAATATTGCGACTTTATTCTTGAAACATTTCAACTTTATTCTCGGTTTCAACTTTATTCTCAAAATAATTCGACTTTATTCTCGTATTGCTATAACTATTCTCCTAATTTTGGCTTTTTCTGAAAACATTATGACTTTAATCTAAATACAAAGTTTATTATTTACATTTTTATATTTGAATAAATTAATTAATGTTCTGCTTATTCCTTCTGCTGATTTCTTGATATGGTGCCTCACATTAAACGAAGATTGTGACTGATATCATAACTTAATATATTGTGTATTTTATCACAAGCCAGAACCAGAACTTTCCGCATTTCTAGAGAATCAACACTGAAACATATATAAAAAATATGTAGTGCCCATAAAAGGAAACTAGTTCAGTACATACTGTGTGTTTTTTCTTTGATTACTTTTATACAAAATAAAAAGAGAAAAGTGAATGCAGGGATAATTACATAAATGAACACGCACTGTAACTGGACTCTGATCACGATGGCTTTATAACAGAGATTACCTTAAAGAAACTGAATTACATCTGTTTCTAACTATATGAATTCAGCTTTTGACTGCTTCAGAGAAAACCAGCAGGCCCGTGTCCTCTCAGCATGACCGCCCGTCTTTCACTTCACCTGCATGTCCTTTTTTGAGGCAGGAGGAAACTATTCATTTTCTCTACGGGAAAGTAAGCCACTTATGCACCGATTCATTCAAGTACTAAGAAGCACTGCAAGATATCCAGTATCATTGTTTTTGCCACCGTTTGAATGGGCTTTTAATAGAACCAATGAACTGTTCATGGACAAACAAGTAGGTACGTTTTGAATTTCCAAAAGGAATTTCAAGGCTTTCTCTGTATTTTATTTACTAAGTTGAATTGTATATATTTGTATTGCATGTATCCCTGTTTGTATTTCTGTTTCACTTACGTGGAAAGGAGCTTTTATGTTTAAAATAGTTTCCCTCTATGAGAACTGCCTCCTGTTGCGCGCCGATCTCTGTCGTCTTACCCGATCATGGCGGTTTTGACACTGATATATTCCCCCGCCTCCTTCAGACGAGGCAGCTGAAGTGTCTTTGTTCTGCTCCATTACTCGCGGTTAGGAGCTGCGATTTGTTCCTTGTGTATCTTTGGTTTGTAATGATGAATGGATGGATGGACTTATTGAGAGAGACCCCATTAGTGAAGTAATCTGCCTTAAAAAGCTTCTGTCTGTATTAAAGATGTTGTAAATGATGTTAGCACCTCACCAGTCTTTACAAAACCCTTCTTCAGTTTACGATAAAGAAAATACAAAATTCTAGAGTTTTTAGGAATGTGTTCATATTAGTTTAATATGGTTTGAAAGCATTTGTTAGTTTTTTTTTACCATTTTAAAACGGTCACAATTATTCATTAAAAAGTTTAAAAAAGTGTGAATGTATATATATATATTAAAAAAATGCAAATTCCACAAAATTACAAAGTAATAAATAATAATGTATTGAAAAGTGGTGAAGTGTTTTCGTAGTTGGAGAAATGGATAGTCTTCTGTGCAGATTTGCCACTCTCTCCGTGGGGCATTTCCTCTCTCTTATCAGAGAAGAGCAGAGAAGTTCAGATATTATTGTGCTTCTCTAATTTTACATCTTCTCACAGCACAAAAATGTGTTTTATTTAATGCTCAGCCACTTTGAGGATAGTTAATTGCACCTTCAATCACTTTTTCATATTCATTAATTGTTGTCAATTTGCAGTAAATTAATCAATGAAAACTGTTTTATTGAGAATTTAGCTGCATCAAAATACTGTATTAAAGATGTTGTATGTGAGCACAGAATCTCCACCAAAGAGGCAAACAAATGTAATAATAAACAATAAGGCTATGTAGATTTTACATGTTCAGAATTGTTTGAAAGGTTTTTTTGTTGTGTTTTTTTTACCATTTTAGCTGAAAGGTTAATACCTAATTAACGGCCTGTGACCCTGCACTATTGGGAGAAATGGGAGAAATGTAAACAGACCCCTTTAACAACTTTTTTCCCTAAAACTTATTTAGTTTGAATGTCAGTAAATTGCTCAGTGAAAAGATAGAGAAGAAATGGGAACCTTGTATTTATTTTTTCATGTGTCTAATAGACATTATTGTAGTTCTTTGAAAAACGTATATTACCTTTGAAAAATGTCTAGTCTTCATGCTCTATGTTGACTATGGTTTCATAATAATAAACATACATTTGCATAAAGTATCCATCTTTGTCCATGCCCATGTTGATTTTAGTATAAAAATGAAAAGTATTAATTTAAGGTACGTTTAGAACAAATAAAAATGTGTATTAATTGCAATTTAAATCGCGAGTTAACTCATCACAATCATGCGATTAATCAATATTTTAATCAATTGACAGCCCTAATATATATATAATATATATATATATATATACCACTTTGAATACAATGCTACTCATCTTAATATTTTCAAAAACATTTATTTATTTTTTAAGAATAATTTTTTTATTAATTATATTTTAGAATATTTCAGAATTATCATTCATTTTAATATACTTATTGACCTTGACATGTTGACCAGCCATTACTAAGAAATAATACAAAAAATTACAATAATACAAAAGTCAGATTACTCAATGTTTAGGTTTTCTTTACAAAAAATATATAGATATTTTTAATGAGGCTCTTTTTCTTTATGATAACAGGACAGTTGTGTCACCCTGAGATTGACATTTTTCTTTACTTTGTGCCTCAGAGACATAAAAAATATCAGAAAACTTATCAATCGATCCATCCAAAATTATTATCATAAATTTTAAGAGACTTATTGATGTTGACATATTGTCCAGTCATTACTAAGAAATAATAATAAAAAGTCAAACTACTCAAATTTAAGGTTTTCTTTAAATAAAAAAACATGTTCTTAATCTTTCTTTTTTATGATAACAGGACAGTTGTATAACCCTTTTTATGCGTCCAAAAAAAAGAGATACCAAAATTGCACTGCATTGCTTTTATTTTTTCATTTTCATTGCTTTTTTTAACACCACTTGAATGGGAATTTTCATGGAACCAGGGAACTATTAAATACTCAAGGAAATTGCAAGCCTTTTCTTTGATGTCTTTCTTGTATTTACCAAGTATCCAACTATCAATTCAGAAATTGAAAACACTTTCTTCATATAAAAGATGTATTCAAGTGCATTTTATGTTTAAACTGAACTTCTAATTTAATGAGTAAAAAATAATAAAAATAAAACTTTCTTGTGTTCATCATAGTGTACCGATGGATTGACCGTGTCACTGTTTCTTCCATCAGAGCTTCCTGAAGAGCGAGCGAGTGGCGCGCATGGTACAGAGCGGAGGCTGTTCTGCCAGTGACTTCCGTGAGATCTTTAAGAAGAACATTGAGCGTCGCGTGCGCAGCCTGCCCGAGATCGACGGCCTGAGCAAAGAGACTGTCCTCAGCTCCTGGATCACTAAATACGATGCCATCTACAAAGGAGAAGAGGACCAGCGGCGGCAGCAGGGACGCATGCCCTTCAGCGCTGTATCCGAACTCATCCTCAGCAAAGAACAGCTGTATGAGATGTTCCAGCAGATCCTGGGAATCAAGAAGTTTGAACATCAGCTGCTCTACAATGCCCTGCAGGTCAGTGCTAGCTAAGTTTTAAGATTTATTTTTAAAGTAACTGGTGCTATAATGTAGGGTTACATGAGTAATCGAAATAAAACTGAAGGCTGCATCCTAAATCGTATTCTTACCTACTATATAAAGTAGTCGAAAAACAATATGTGACAAAGGAAGTATGTCTGAATTCATAGTACTCATAAAAGTGTAGGCAAAAAGTACCTGGATGACTTACTACTTCCGGCAAGATTCTAAAGTGTGCCTACGATGAACACTTTACTATCCCATGAGGCCACGGGAGAGGATTTATGAATGACAGTGACGCGATGCCGGTCACGTGACGACAAAATGGAGAGTATAGTTCATCCAGATTACATTCATACTACACATACACGTACTATATAGAACTTACTCTCTATGATCACAAAGTAATTTCATATTTAAAAAAAATACCCACTCAACAGAGTTTTTGATTTTGGATGCTGCCAAAATCACAATATGGCACATTGTGAGTTTTTTTTCCATTAAATAAATATGCAGGTATGCACTGCGTGTTTCATAGTGTAGCGTGGCACTGTGTTTTTACACACGAGCAGCTCATTATCCACCAGTTTTCAGCATCTCAGAGTGGCTTAGTTCACAACCAATGCTGTTCCACAAACTCCATCACTGTATCTTTGTTCTCTGTTTGGGTTGCTTTAATGTGCATTTAGGAGCGCAAAATACGGCAACCATTTCCCATACTTGTGATGAGAAGCGCTTATTAACAGA
Organism: Ptychobarbus kaznakovi; assembly: GCA_027422405.1. NCBI lineage: Eukaryota > Metazoa > Chordata > Actinopteri > Cypriniformes > Cyprinidae > Ptychobarbus > Ptychobarbus kaznakovi. Next base: position 31,496,478 of record CM049796.1, read on the forward strand.
AGAATGAGAAGCTTTAAAGTTTCCTTGTGATTTTACACCAGAAAAAAAGCTTGACGCTTAAAAATAAAGAGAGGCATACCTTTCACACCTTCGCCAGGTATGAGACATAATTATAAGACACCTTGCTATTCTTTTATAATTATTCTTTTGTTTTTATTCAGCCATTATCAGTCTTTTTACTAACAATAAAATGTTTACCAAGCCACATTGCTTCAATCCCAGTATACATTTACCCAACTATTATCATAAGTATTTCTAAATAAATACAACAAAACATTTTCTTGCGACCTTACATGAAGTATTATGACAAAATGCATTATGAAGAAGAATTGGACCTGTTCTGCAGCTGCATGAGAGCTAACATTAGCATCATGCTTCATAAGACAATTTAGGAGATTAATAGTACACTTTTACTCAGAACTCCCTTCAAACCACCATCGAGTGTGTGTAATAACTTCCTTTTGCGATCATATGTGGAATTTGGTTGTTTACTGTTGTTAAAATGTTATTTATAGCCTTTTATATCACTGCACAAATTAGCATTTCAGATGTAAGTTACACATTCATCTGAAGAAAATCACATACAAACCATATTCTATAGTAATCGTGTGTTTATTATCTTATATAATCTATAGTGGCTGTTGTCATGTTTATTTCTGCTGTGTAAAAGCCTTAACATGTATGCTCTGGCTGAAACGCACGTTGTTTGTGTTACAAATGCCTCTCCGTTCTTAAGTTGCCAGATATACAAGTATAATACACATTAGTAAAAGGGTCTATTTTCAGTTTTATTTGTCTATATACACTTTGGGAGGCCGTGGTACATTATAAAAGTAGCCCAAAAAACCACAGCCCACGGTTCTGTAATTTTTCCCGCGACTGTATTTTCAAAATAGCCCGCTTGTTGTGCCGCTGCCCTGGCAACACTGGTGTACCCTCATCACACAATGACAGATAGCCTTCCGCGCTGCGATGACGGCAAGAAGTTGGGGTCAAACCTTATAATGCGATTAATTTGTGTTAAAACAAAATTTACGCGTTCATTTTTTGATAAATCGCATGCGTTAACGTGTTAACGTTGACAGTGACACCCCATTATTATTATTATTATTATGTAATTTTCTTAAAGATTAGATATATTATTTAACAGTGAAATATTTCAATAGTACCATTTCTTTAATATTCTTTTTTAATAATTTATTTAATAATAATACTTATTTGTATTATTATTATTAATAGCCGTATTTATATCATCACAGCATTTTGGTCAAATTGTGCAGCCCCACAAATAAGTGGAGCAAACCTGTTTCATGTTTTTATTTATTTATAAGAAATATTGCAATTAGAATTTTTTTCCTTGTATAATGGAAGGGATGGTTCATTTGGACCACCTCTATATTTATATTTATTTTCTAGAGGATGTTTGTTTATCATGAATTGCACTGAGACATATATGCCAGAGTTTTCTCTCTGGTTTTGAGAGATACCAAATGTCTGGGGCTTTGACCATGACAGCTTCATCTCTGTGGCTTTTAACAATGGCTGTTACTAAAATTCAAAACGCCTTTGACTAATATTATTCTATTCAGTTGTGGTTGATTTTCACAATCCTTAATGTCCCAGGAAAGATTTTAAAGCAGCGTATGATTTTCTTTTGTAAACACATTGATTTTTCAGTGTTCTCTGAGTGTTCTCTTAGACATATGTGTGGTCTCAGAACAATTGCCCAAAAAACCCAGGATGTCCTCAGAGGGACATTTACAGACAAAAATGAATTGCCGGGTCCCAGATTCCTTTAGCAGATGATTTGGATGAATGCTCTTGGTCCCAAAACGTTTTAGTCCCAGCAGACCTTCTTCATTCTTGCATTTGAAAAAGGTCCTAAACGTTTGTGTTTTTTGTGCTGGTACTTTAATTTGCACATATTTGCACCAAAGAGAAACTATTGTCTGTGTATTATCTTTTTTACTTTTTTTTTATAAATGGTGATTTGAGTTGCAATTTTTCAGTTTTTTAATTGGATTCACTTTTGCAAGCACATCATACGTAATTGGTTTAAAGTAAAAGATCTCCTTAACATTGAAGAAAATCATATTTTTGAGGAAAATCTGCACAATTCTGCAGAACTACCTTAATTCCCCAAAAATAAGTTGCACCTGGCTATCGTCGCACAATGACTAAATTGCATTTTTGAGAGAAGAAAATGCATCAGTGTAAAAATCAAATGTTATTATTAAAATCAAAAATCATATCAAATACTGGTAAATGAAATATAAAGTTTAGAAACATTAATTCCACAAAAAAATCCTTTAGTATTAGCATTCATTAAAAACGATGTTTGATGTAAACGCCAAGCCTTAAATTTATTTAAAGTGATATCACCATGTGGGATATTCGCTATACAAATGAACTTGGGCTCATGTACTTCTCTCATTCAGCATAACGTCACTTTGCTATACAAGTCACAACACTTTTCAGATGGAAAATGTGGTACTTTGTATAAATTTATCAGAATTTGCTCAAAACTACATACTAATTGCCTATGCATTTTGTATGCCAAGTCACTTATGATATTTCTCAACTTAATGGCTTCCAAATGACAAACAACCCAGACTTTTTACAATTAAACGTAGTGTTGAGTGTTTCTCCTAATGACGGTAAGCAGTTTAGTGCCTTTAATCCTTTGCCCTTTACCGTAATCACCTGAGCACAGGTGGCTTTAGCCCATCATCAGACGCTTTGAAGACATCGCAGAAAGGTCAGGGGTTGATGGGAAATTGGCCAGCTGGCTTGCTCTCGTGTTATCTGTCACTAGTCTTTCCCCAGGGGACAGAAGGAGTGAAAGAGATGTGGTGGGTGGTCTTCATGGACGGCCCTTTTCATCGTTATTGCCGTTAGCAGATTAGTGCAATTAGGCGGCTTGAGCACAACATAATTTGGCTTGTTTGGCATCTAACTGAGATCTTATGGTGGAGTAAAAGCAGGAAACTGAATATTATGCTTAATATGTCATCTTCAGTTTATCCTCGTGTCCTTGTAAAGTTTATTTTTAAGTGCATTTTATTTTGTATGTATTTATGTATTTGATGTATTTATTTACACAGAAGTTCAAATTTAATGTGTTATTTATTTATTTGTCATTAGATATTTTTAAATGGTCCTTTGGTGTTACAAGTAGGGGTGTGCGATATTGAAAAAAAACTGATATCTCGATATTTTTGGGGATTTTTTCGATAACGATAATTAGACAATATTTTGCAGAGTGTGTTATTGTGCTGATATCTGACAACCGTGCACAGCTGCAGTTTTTGATATTCTTCATATTCTGTCTGGTCAGTTAACATCGGTGATTAATTAATCTTTTAGTTTAAGTTTAAATTGATTTTTACCTTTAATAAAGCATTTTTTATTCTAAAAGTGTACATCTTTTGAGTCAAATTGTTACATTTAATCAGTCAATTAAGATAATACACATTTAGGCAGTTACCAAACAAATGAAACCAGTATTATCAAAATTAATCTTTGCAGAAGTTGCATCTGAAGTGCATTTAGATGTATTCACACACTGTTTAATGCAGCTTAGAGGGACATGGAGTGCTTTAACCAGTTACAAATGCATATATTTTTTTACATTTTAAACATAAAACATTGTATACTGATATTTAAAATTATTTTAAGAAACGAAAATACTTTAAATGTGAAATTAAAATCGCTAGTAGGTGGCAGAAAGTCACTGGTAATAAGTGAGTCATTGTGACTGAACCGAATCATTTAAACGATTCATTCATTTAGCAAGTGAGTCACTGCGACTGAACCGAATCATTTAAACAATTGAATCATTCAGAAACGGATCACTATCATGTTGCTAAGAGACGCAAAACAGCGCTGTGGCGGTTTATAATTATTTTGTGTCGGCGAAATGAAGCAAAAACAGGCAATATGGTGTCTAAAACGCAAGTCTCTTAATATTAACTCATTGTTTATTGAACTGTTGTATAAAATCAATATTACATTTGTAATCATGCATATTTTGAAGAAAAAACGGCTCTCTTCGTGTGATTTTAACTATGTGAAACGTAAATATATACATTTTCTGCCCCCATATCTTGAATTTTGTGATCACTCTTAATGCATTTTAATCGACTGAATCATGCAGTGAAAGAACACACTCTAAATGCGCTCGTGCACTGTTTAACTCCTTCATCAGCACGCAGGCTAATGTATGCATGCACTCTGTGGGCGTTTTGTTTGGTTTTTGCAAAATACTCGATATTGTCAAATTGCACATCGTTAAAACAACAATTACGATAATATCGCAGACGATATATATCGCACACCCCTAGTTACAAGTGACTTAAAAATGGCCATAATAATTTTGTAAGGTTGGGTAAAAGCAGGGGATATCAGATTACCCTTAATATGTCCTCAACAAATTGTCTTTGTCATCATAAAGTTAATTGTTTTATGAAAAAAAAACATATTAAAATATGAATACATATTAACTAGGGGTGTGACGAGACACTTATCCCACGAGATGAGACACGAGACTGGGTTCACGAGACGAGACAAGATTGTTTGACTTTTTTTTTTTTTTAAGATCTTCAATTATGAAATATATAGGGGAAAATAGTCTTTCGCTCAACTGAAAAACACAAAATGCAAAAAATGTAGGTGCATTTTGAAATCAACTTATACTTTATGAAATTAAACTTCTTTTTTAATGAATTAGCTCTCGCTGACCAGTCAGATCTCACGAGACACATCGGATCTCGCGAGATCTCGTACCACGGGATCTCGTCACATCCCTTATATTAACTAATATACATCACGATTTTGGGTTTAAGTTTAAATGTTTTAATCTTTTTTAACGGTCTTGTGGTGTAACAAATGATTTTAAAAGTACACATTTCATGTCTCTCAGATAAAATTATGAATAATAATTTTGGAATATTACTAATTGTGATCTTATGTGATTTATGGTTGGGTAAATTATATTCATGTCCTTAAGTTATTTATTTAGTTTGTTTATTTATTGATTTTTAATGTACTTATGTTTTATTTATTTTTTTGTATTTATAATTTATATTAATTTATTTATTTTCATTAATTTGTTTATTTGCTGTTATCATGTTCTTTTACTACACACTAGCTATTCCCCTAAAATTCGATGCAAATGATAATACAAATAATTTCATCCCTCATTTTGTAAAAACAAGCAAAAATCACATTTAGAATAACAAGCTGACAATGGAAGTCTATGGGACAAGTGTCCTGAAATGTTTCAAACCTGAAATATGCAGTGCGTGTTTTATTTATGCACTTATATTAATTGATGCCTATAAAATGTTTTATTTGAGCTGTAAAATATTGGTATTGATTTTAGTGATCAGATGAACTCACAAATATAATTAGACAAGCTTAGGAAGAAATTCTGTCACACTGGTCTCATTTTAACACATGTATGTTAAAGTATTGCGGCAATAGTATCAAAACGTCTCTGGTTACTCGCGTAACCCTTGTTCTCTGAATAGGGAATGAGACGCTGCGTGAGCTTTCACGCTTTGGGAACGCCTCCTGCGTTACCGATGTCTGAAACCCTTATAGAATCACGCCAATTCATTGGCTGATGGCGCGACGCCGTCTCTGACGCGATCACGTCGTCAGCTCATACTGGCGAACACGCCATCCACTCCTCAGATTTCTCTGCCGAAAAGAACTCTGTCGGCAGCGTGAGGAGCTTGGCAGCAAACGCAGCGTCTCGTTCCCTATTCAGAGAACAAGGGTTACGCGAGTAACCCGAGATGTTCTCTATCATAGGTTCACTCAACGCTGCGTGAGCTTTCACGCTTTGGGAACGATATACCAAACACGCCAAGCTAAAAACGCTGCCTGCCTGGTCCAAAAAATTAACCACCAAGATATGGCCGGTTCAAACAGAGAGGATCTGAGAACCTGGAGCCGTGTCTATGTCGAGGTTATAAAACCTGACAAAAGTGTGCGGAGAGGACCATCCTGCCGCAACACAAATATCCTCCAGGGGTACCCCTCTAAAGAGAGCTTGAGAGGAGGCTACGCTCCTAGTAGAATGCGCCCGAAGACTAAGAGGTGAAGGAAGGCTCTGCACCTCATAAGCCAGCGAAATGGCGTCTCTCACCCAGTGGGAAATCCTCTGCTTTGACGTGGCAAGCCCGCGGCAGCCAACACCAAAACACACCAGCAACTGGGAGGTTTTTCTCCACACCTTGGAGTGATCCATACACAGCTTCAATGCCCGAACCGGGCAGAGCATGTGAAGCCTCTCATCCTCACTCGAAGCAAAGGGAGGAGGATGGAAAGAGTGAAGCGTGACCACCTGAGAGCGAAACGATGTGGACAAGACCTTGGGAACATAGCCAGGTCTAGGCCTCAGGGTCACTTGACCAGACCCGGGGCAAAGTCCATGCATGTCTCACTAACAGAGAGGGCCTGCAAGTCTCCAACTCTTTTTAGTGACGTAAGCGAGCAAGCAAAAGAACCACTTTAAGAGTCAGTATCCGTTCTGAAGCTGACTCTAAGGGCTCGAAAGGGGCCGTCACCAGACCTTCGAGGACGACTGACAAGTCCCAAGAAGGAACTGCCGTGGGGCGAGCCGGCCTAAGCCGTCTGACTCCACGCATAAAGGCAGAGACTAATCGATGCCTCCCCAGGGGGATCTCATCCAGCTCTCTCCGAGCTGCGATGGCCGCTACGTAAACCCTAAGGGTGGTAGCAGCCGCCCCTGCTGTCAGCCTCTCTTGCAAAAACTCCAGCACTGGACCAACAGGGCAGTTAACTAGGTCTATTGCTCGAGTTAAACACCATGACTCAAAGACACCCCACTTGGAAGAATAAAGCTTCCTAGTAGCGGGGGCTCTGGCACTGGCGATTGTCTCCTGAACCTCGACAGGTAAAACATCCATCACGGCCCTTGGCCCTGAAGCTGGGACAGTAAGTCCTGCCTGATCGGAATCTCCCAAGGGGACCGATACAAGAGGGGAGTTAACTCTGGGAGGGCCAGAATGGGGCTATGAGAAGGAGACGGGCACTGCTCACCTTTACTCTGCATAGTACTGCCGGGATCAGTTTTATTGGCGGAAACGCGTACAGCATGACATTCGGCCACGGGTGGGTGAATGCATCTATGCCCAGAGTCATCGGGAAACTCAGGGAGAACCAGAGCGGGCACTGGGATGACTCTTGAGAAGCAAAGAGGTCCACTTCCGCTTTGCCAAACAGATCCCAAATCTGGGACACTGTCTGACGGTTTAAAGTCCATTCCCCCGGCCTGATTTTCTGCCTCGACAGAAAATTGGCCGCGAGGTTCAGTATTCCCGGAACGTGAACTGCCCTCAAGGACAGGAACTTGTACTGGGACCAAAGGAGTAGACGGCGCGCAAGCCTGTCCAGGGTGCGCGACCGTGAACCTCCCTGACGGTTTATGTAGGACACAACCGCCATGTTGTCCGTCCTGACTATGACATGATGCCCCCGGAGGACGGGGAGAAAACCCATCAAAGCCAGCCCATCATTGATGCGTCCGTCGTGACCATATTGCGACGGTGAATCGCACCCATTCTTACCCCGCTCCGAAGAAAAATGGGGTCCCGCCATTGTAAAAGGGGTCGAGAGCAACTGCGCGACACCCTGATAAGGCGAGTGGCTGGTACAGAGGGGTGTAACCTCAGCTCCTTCATCCACCAAAGGAACAGTCATGTGAAGCAACCCTAGGGGCAACACAGGGGAGGCCGCTGCCATGAGGCCTAGCAGCCTGCGGCATGAACCTACAGAGACATGACGGCCTAGCTTGAAGCGGGCCAGACATGCTGTAAAATTGGATATCCGGGCAGGAGCCAATCGGGCCTGCATCTGAATGGAATCCAAACGAACCCCTAGAAAAAGGGTTTGCTGAGATGGGAGGAGCACACTCTTCTTGGCGTTCATCCTGAGGCCAAGAGAATGGATGTGGCGTAGAACAATATCCCTTTGACGACTCACCAGCTCCCTGGAGTGAGCCAGAATGAGCCAGTCGTCCAGGTAATTCAACACACGAATGCCCTGGAGCCGCAAAGGGGCCAGTGCAGCATCCATGCATTTCGTGAATGTTCTCGGCGCCAAGGCCAGGCCGAAGGGAAGGACCTTGTATTGGTAAGCCTTCCCTCCGAAGGCGAATCGAAGGAACCTCCTGTGCCTCTGAACGACCTGGATGTGGAAATACGCATCCTTTAAGTCGATAGTGACAAACCAGTCCCCTCCTTGAATCTGAGACATGATGGTTTTCATCGTCAGCATCTTGAACTTCCCTTTGTAAAGGGAAAAATTCAGATGCCGCAGATCCAAAATGGGTCTCAGGCCGCCGTCCCTCTTCGGAACGAGGAAGTAACGGCTGAAGAACCCTCGTTCGATGTCCGACTGAGGTATTTCCTCTATCGCTCCTTTCTGTAGGAGGGAGGAAAGCTCTTGCTGTAGAACAGAAGCCTTGGAGGCACTGTTTACTACTGTCGGATTTTTCCCAAACTGAAGTGTGTAGCCGGACCGAATCGTGCGGAGAACCCAAAGCGATACCCCTGGTAGACGCTCCCATTCGTGAATGAAATGCGATAGAGGAAGCAGAGTGTCGTGCAAAGGAAGACATACCTGAGATGGGGTGCTGAGAAGGCTTGGAAGCAGCTGCACCCTCCACCGCGAAGGAGAGCCCTCGGCGTCCTTGCTCGGGTTGACGGAGAGTGAAGTGCTGGACTGACGGGTGGCCGGCACGGGGTCCGAACGCTGCAGGAGAGAACCGACTGTGTCCCCTAACACGCGGCCCGTCGCCGAAAGGACGGGCTGTAGAGGGGGAGAGACGAACGCGTCCCCCAACTGCCAGACCAAAGAAAAATGAGGGTGAACTCGTTCTGCACACCAAGCCTCGAGGGGTGGCTGTGACAGAGCTGAGCGAGGAGAGCGCGTTCGAGGCGGGCAGAAACGCTTTTGCGGTCTGTCCTCGTCTCGTAACGGTGAAGAGGCTCTCCTCATTCCGACCCGAAGGTCAGGAACGACCCGGATTAGCCAAAGCGGCAGGCCTGTGGGCGTTGGCGGGGAAAGGACCGGCCACGGGCTCCCCAAACCGCCGTTGGGGGAGGGTGCGTGGCCTGGGCGCCACTTCCGCCAAAAGGCTCCTTCCTGGGGAGCGATTGCTCTCTAGACACAGAGGAGGAGGGAGTGGAATAGTCCCTCGTTCTCCTAGGCATAAACTGCTTAAGAGCAGCCGATTGCGTCTTGGCGGAGCGGAATTTCTCCACTACCGAGCTTACCGCTTCCCCGAACAGCCCAGACTGTGAGATAGGTGCGTCCAGCAAGAACACCTTCTCCTTCTCACGTATCTCAGTGAGATTCAGCCACAAATGGCGCTCTGCGGCCACCGAACCCGCCATAGAGCGCCCTACGGCGCGTGCGGTGTGCTTAGTGGCTCTGAGAGCCAAGTCAGTGGCTCTGCGCAGCTCTTTGACAGCCTCTGGAGTCAGGCCAGTCCCCTCGTCCATTTCCTTAAGGACGTCCGCTTGGTAGGCCTGAAGGATGGCCATCGTGTGGAGGGCCATGCCTGCCTGGCCGGCCGCAATGTAGGACTTCCCGATAAGAGCGGAAGTAGTCCTACACGGCTTGGACGGAAGAAGGGGGCGGGACTTCCAAGAAGGCGCCAAAGAGGGTGAAAGGTGGGAGGCCAAAGTTTCCTCCACCACCGGCATGGCGGTGTAGCCCTGCTCCACAGAACCAACGAGGTTGGTGAAGTCAGCGGCCGCCGCGTTAGTGAGGCGGGAAGAAAATGGCTGTTTCCAGGATCTGGAGATCTCGTGATGCAGATCACCGAAAAATGGCAGTTTTCTCCGCTCGGGCTTTGAATTTGGGCCGCTGAGGAACCGCTCGTCGAGTTTCGAAGAGCGAGACTCACAGGGCTCGTCGGGCCAATCCAGCGCAAGCTTCTCAGTAGCGCGCGAAAGCACGTCCACGAGTTCAGAGTAGGCCGGAGAAGGCCGCGCCTCCTGACCGCTAAGCGTTAGCGCATCCGCTAAAGCAGGCCCGAAATCCTCGGAGTCGGAGGCCGCTGTTAGCAGTATATCATCTATTCCGAAGGAGACGGTATCACGTGCCCTCGGGCTAGGAAAAAGATAATCCTGCGTGAATTCAACCGGTGAATTCACGCGAACACGCTCCGGAGATGGAGGGAGAGAAAAGGCGAGGCCTGTCTGCTCACTCTCCATCTCCTCGAGCTCAACATCCGAACCCCAGGTCGCTGACTCACGAGAGACCGCGGATTCACGCGGAGCCGCTGAGGCCTCCGGAGCGCGACGGGGAAAAATGGATGACTCCTTCTCACACACCTCAAGCCGAGAGCGGAGGGTTATGAGACGGAGATTCTCGCAAAGTTTACACTTCGATATCCCATAAACCGCATCGCGTGCATGCGAAAACCCCAAACATTTAACACACTTACTGTGTGGGTCATCGCAAGCGATGAATCGCGTGGTTGGCAACGGCGATATTCCATGGCACTTCACCGCAAGGATAACAAGGTTCCACTGTAGACAGTCGCCGAAGTGCAGATGGATAAATCGCGTCCGAAATATATATATTTTTGGGCCAGAAAATCGCAACAACGAAGGGCAATGTGACCGCTTCGTGAAGGCAGAGAAATCTGAGGAGTGGATGGCGCGTTCGCCAGTATGAGCTGACGACGTGATCGCGTCAGAGACGACGTCGCGCTATCAGCCAATGAATTGGCGTGATTCTATAAGGGTTTCAGACATCGGTCACGCAGGAGGCGTTCCCAAAGCGTGAAAGCTCACGCAGCGTTGAGTGAACCTATGATAGAGAACAGTGCATATTTTAATGTGATTCAATTAGACTTCCATTGAAAATGCATTATTCTAAACAATCTTGCTTGCTTCTACAAACTAAGGGATGAGTTGAACTTATTTTCTGTAGTAATCAACAGCAACAGCAACGTTTCTTAAAATAAAGAAAAGTGAGATTTCTTTCTTTCGGTTTAAGGCCGAGTTAATTTGTTTTTGTTCAGGCTTCATTTCTTCTGCATATGACAGATCTGTTGCCATTAAGCACAGCATTGCTTCTTAACTGCAGAAGGCGGCGTGTTGTTTTCTGAAGACTTGAATCTTTTGTATTACAGTTTTCTGATGAACACAGATCACATGTGCGTTTCCTTTTGTAGCTGTACATTGTTGTTGTCGACTAATAAGGTGAAGTTGCACCACGGTTCCAATCAAATCAGGCTTGAACTACTGGTGCTTATCTCTCTCGGCGCTTATTAAGAATTCACGCACCTGTGTGCATTTTATGGATCCGTGTCAGCTGACATTTAAAGTTTGTTTGCTTAGCATGTTAGATCCAGCATTAGCTGGCGGCTCAGCATTCGATAAATCACTCATGCGCATGTGTTTAAAGGGCAAAGAAGTGTGAATTTATGAGTAGTTTTGTAAAAAATACAAGGAATACTGTACAGCAAAGCAAATAGACTGGGAGTTAATGACAGGGACCAAACTAGAGGCGTATTTTCAGATTTAAGTAGTGTAAAAAAGACTAAAATAGTTATTGCTAAATGTAAGGAAAAAAATAATAAGTGTCTTAATTTATTTTTGGATTTGGTAACTATTGTTATTTATGCACTGCTTCATAAAAAATAAATACAAATCTAGATGAACTCCATAGTCAATCTTGCTAATCGACTTGTCGCCCATCCTGACCCATTCTGATTTTTACACTTGATCTGTCAAGAAATGTGAGGACACAGAGGAAGGGATGCAGATGACTGTTAAATATAAAAGGAGAAATGAGAGGATATGGAAAATAAGGGGAGGGGGGAGCTATTCTTGGATTTTTCCATTCTCTGTCGTTTCCTTCATTGATTATTATCTTCCACTTCTGCACACTGACTCACCAGCTTGCTGTTCATTTTCTAACTTCAGACTTACTCGCGTAAGTGTATGTCAGTGTGTGTCCATTTAGAGAGCATGGAGCCCTGAACATGACATGTGGAGGAAAAAAAATATTACATTTTTGGCCACAAAATAAGAATTTGTTCCCGTGACTCAATTCATTCCCTAGTTTTAGAAAAACCATTGGCTTGTTTTGAATAAATCAATTAGTGATGTATTTTATTCATGGGCATGATTTGCTAAAACGAGGTAATGGATTAAGTTGTGGGAAACAAATTCTAAACTGTGGCCAGAATTTAACTGAAATGAGGAATGAATTTGTAAATCATTGCTACGATGAAACTAAAATAAGGGAACAAATGTGACCCTGGACCACAAAACCAGTCATAAGTGTAATTTTTTCTATATTGAGATTTATATATCATATGAAAGTGGAATAAAAAAGCTTTCCATTGATGTATGGTTTGTTAGGGTCGGCCAATATTTGGCTGAGATACAACTATTTGAAAATCTGGAATTTGAGGGTGCAAAAATTATACTGGTACAGATTCTGTGTAAAAAAAAAAATATTATTTGTGACTCTATATAGTTCTGAAGTTGGAAAAGACATTTGGTCCCCACTTCCTAGTACATGTACAAAATGGATTAAATGCTGATAAAGAAAATATAATAAAATGATAAAATGCCAAAGGTTCCTTTTAGTTTATTTTTATTTTTGGACTGGAGCCCTGTGATGTCAGCTTTTCAAAAGTATTTCCTTTACATAACTACTCGTATATCAGCGTTTTATGTTGTCAGTCAGGATGACATACCTGTACTTAAAGCTACATTCCTTGGAGAAATCATACATGTTATTTCCCCCGCCAAATGCTTATTTAACACTGATTCCATTGTTCATTTGTGCTTTTCCTGGCTAGATCTGTCTTGCTTTAAACGAGAAGTATTTTTCTCTGATAGCTGCTCCACCCGGTGTCATATTCCTTTACGGAGTGAATGCCGAGGGAAGAGAATGAGGGAAACCGAAAGAGACGGTAAGCATGACAATTGAAATGTCAGTAAGTGGAGGGTGTCACACAGAGGAAGAGGAAGATCTGTAACAGGACTGGGAGGCAGCGACAGACGAGTGCAGAGAAGTGACAGACTGAAAGGGAAAGACTGATGCGTTTGAGTAAAGAAGGATGAAGACCGACGAGATCCAAGAAACAACAAAGAACAATAACACAAAGAAAGGAAACGGATAAAATGAGATTGACTGGATACTGTAGATACAAACAGAGATAAACTGAGGGGAATGAGAGGGAAATCATGAAATACACACAACAGTAGTTTAGAATGTGTTTTGTAGATGCAAGAATGTATTTATTTACCCTTAAAAGAATGTAGCAGGTTACAGAAATTCATGAGAAACTCATCTTTTAAATCATATCATCTCATGGTCAACCATAGATGAGATGACCCCATTAAATCAGTCAGTTGAATAATAAATCAAGCACCTGTGAGGGGTGGAACATCTGGTTGGGCAGACAGGCAGGCGGGTCGCGTCTCAGGTGGACACCCTGAGAAATCTAGCTGTGCCCTTCTGATCAGAGAGTCCAGTCACTGTTCTCCTCTCAGCACCTGTCATCCTCTTCCTAATGAACATATTCAGCATCGCCTCACGCTCTCGCCAGTCTGTCATCTCTCGTTAGCGCGCCGCGCCGGGGCCGGAGGAAGCGCCGCACACGTGAGCCACCGAGAAGCGGTAATGAATTACCACCTGATGCCGCAGCGATACTCATATCTGTCTGACAGGGTCGGGGCGGACCATCGAAAAAGAAGCGGCACATCCCAGTGACACTTACTGGCCGACGGCTAAAAAGTATTGAGTTACAAATGGTTTTGCTTCCTTTAATTGTCTTCCTTTTTATGTTAATTTCTTTACTCATTTATTTATTTTTATTTTGCGGGAAAAGCGAGGCATTTTTTTGCATTGTTGATATTTAAATTATATTTAATTATTTTAATTTATATGCATCAGTATTTATACAATTGTGTTCAAAATAATAGAAGTGTGTTTAAAAAAGCAAGTAAAGCTCAAAATCCTTATATTAACTTTTACTTCAATACACACAAATGCATTGGGAACATTGCACATGTAGCAAGAAAAATGTAGCACATTTGTTGTTACTTTACAGAAAGAGAAGAAAAGGGAATATTAGGCTGTTAAAAAAAATAGCAGTGTCTGCATTGTTCTTTACAAAGTCAAACATTTACTGTATAAACAGAAAAATGCTTGAAGGTTTAGATTTCTTGTGAATGACTGAACTAACATTTAGTTGTATAGCCACGGTTTCTGAGAACTGCTTCACATCTGTGTTGCATGGACTCTGGCACCTGTGAACAGGTATTCCAGCCCAGGACGATTGCACTACAGACCACAATTCCTCTGCATTTCTTGGTTTTGCCTCAGAAACAGCATGTTTTGATGTCACCTCACAAGTTTTCTATTGGATTAAGGTCTGGAGATTGGGCTGGCCACTCCATAACGTTAATCTTGTTGGTCTGGAACCAAGTCACTGCTCGCTTACTGGTGCATGTGTTTGTGGTTGTTGTCCCATTTCAAAGGCATTTCCTCTTCGGCATAAGGCAACATAACCTCTTTAAGTATTTTAATGTACTCAAACTGATCCATGATCCCTGGAATGCAATAAATAGGCCCAACACGTAGTATGAGAAACATACTCATATCATGATGCTTGCGCCACCATGCTTCACTGTCTTCACAGTGTACTGTGGCTTGAATTCAGTGTTTGGGGGTCATCTGACAAACTGCCTGCGGCCCCTAGACCCAAAAAGAACAATCTTGCTTCATCCGTCCACAAAATATTGTGCCATTTCTCTTTAGGCCAGTCAATGTGTTCTTGGCAAATTGTAACCTCTTCATTTTTTCAACAATGGGACTTTGTGGATGTTCTTGCCGACAGCTTGTCTTCACATTGTTACAGTCCTCACAGGTAACTTTAGACTTTCTTTGATCAACCTGGAACTGATCATTGGCTGAGTCTTTGCCCTTTTGGCTATTTTTCGATCCATTCGAATGGTAGTTTTCCGTTTCGTTCTGGATTTGGTTGCCATTTTTTAAAGCATTTGATATAATTTTAGCTGAGCAGCCTGCACTTCTTTATATGTTTTCCTCTCTCTAATCAACTTTTTATCAAATTATGCAATTCTTTTGAACAATATCCGGATCGACCCATTTTACTCAGATTTTCAGAGAGAAATGCACAGTAGAGCATTTGCTGCCTTCGTCCTTAAATAAGGGCCACTTGTTTGACACAATTTTTCACAGAATGATTTACCTCTTTAATTAAACTCCACACTGCTATTATTTTGAACACGCCCTTTTCGATTAATCATTCATTTACACCGAATCAACAGCATGCATGTCATGACTGTTGGGTCTGTTACTCTACCACACCTACTAGTAAAATAGTACTAATGTAGAAATATAATTTCTATCAAAAACAGTGATCTTGTTAGTGATGTTGGACTGCTATTATTGTGAACACAACTGTATTGTAGATATAAAGTATTAAAGAAGATCTGGTATCACTTGAATGCTTCATATATGAAGTATTTGAATGCATTAATTATGCTTTGTAATACACCTTTATAATTATTGTAAGATCAAAATAAATGCAACTTCAGTTCATTCATTATAATACTTAACTACTGTATTAATTGATTGCATTAAAACACATGACAAACTACCTATCAAATCTATATAATTTAGTTATAATCTACTTTATATTGCATTTTAAATTTGGTTACTGTTATTTATGAAAATATATAAAGCATTACATTATACATTATTAATACATTATAATGTATTATATGTAAAGACTTCAAGTTTTACAGAACATTTTTACTGAAACATTTTAATATGTAAAATGAGACAACTGTTTCTCAATTTTGAATGATGACAAATTAATCTTTAACAGTGTTTTGAAACAAATCATCTCTGATTAAACTGATTCATGTACAGTTCACAGAAATGAATCAAAATTACACATGGTGACAAATTATTTTAACAATTTTGAGTGATCCAGATTAAACTATAAATTGAGTTTACTATGTCACTAACTCTGTCCATTTGACATTAAACTAGGCATTGTCTTCTATATTTTACTACATATTTTTTTTATATTTGATTAAATTTTAATTTAAACAATTTTATCCAATTATTATCATTCTTATGTCTCAATATGACTGACTGATGATTCAGATGAATCATTGAATCAAAGTACGGGCTGCCATGATATCAGATTTTTACTAGGCAATTATCGTGGCCAAAATAATTTATGATAACCATAATATCATATGTAGAACTGGTTTTGTTATTCATTATCACATGTGTAGTATTAACATGATACCAGTATTGCATTTTCTCATTATGCTTATCGCTAATAACAGCATAATGTGAAGTCAGAGTCATTGAAATGAACTGATTCACAGAACTTGGCTTTTGTTGATTGTCCAATTGCTGTTAAAGCTTAAATTAGATATGCTGTTACGAAACAAGTATTAAAGACCAAATAAAAAGCTCATTAAAATCATTCCAATGTTCTTTGATCTTGTATGGCCAGCTAAAGCATTATTATCTTACTGTGCATTTTCAATAAAGCACCTGAGCTTAGAATAGAAAGACAATCATACCTTATTTATTTTTTTTCAGTTCCATGCGAGCATAAAGCTGGTGACTGGAGGCGGCTGCCTTTTAATTGGTTTGCTAATTTAGACGAGGGGGGTAAAGAAAGCAGAGGGAAGATTAGAGCGTGACAGCGGCATGCTTTTCTCCAGGCTGGTGACATCTCCCATTAGGCCGCTCCTAAGGCTTGTTGTCATAGAAATTGTTGCCAAACTAACCAAAATAGAGCAGCTAAAGAAAAGTGAACAAGTTGGTAACACGGCAACAGAAAATAATCTGGTGTGCATATGTGTGCGGCTCTGGGGAGGTTTTTGACCATGTTCTCCTCAAAGAAAGCCACAATCAAGCCATTTTTATGCACTATGAGCACAAACCCGCTGTAGCGCTGGCATATTTCATTGGGATGTCCACGCCACTGTCCGTGTTTTGGCAGTTTTATTATTCTTTATTCAGCCACTGTTTGCGTCATTGTGCTGGGAAATGGCTGACGTGGTCATTTTGACTGTCAAAACCAGCAATTTATGACAGAATTATGTGGCCGGGTTGGGGACATCAAAATTTCCAACTGCCAATCATAATACATTTCCAAAGCTTGCTGTATAAAAACAAGAACAACTTACATTTGTCAGCACTTACAAGGGCCTACACGGCTGAATAAGTTTCTATAAGTAAAACATATATTATATTATATCACTAATCCTATCTTGTCATACATTTTAAATGTATCACTTTACAATTTTTACTACTACTAATAATAGTAATAATAATGTTGCTGCTGTTATAATTTATTATCATAAATATTCATAATCATTAAAGTAATTATATTATAATAAATACAAATGAAATTACAAAAATAAAAAATGGGTCGTGATGCTGGGGCTGTTATATTCTATTATATTATATACAATTGATAATAAAATCACTAATCCTATCTTGACATAAATTAAATTGATTACAAACATTTGAATAAAAATGTTTATTACAAAAGGTAAAAATGATCAAATAACAAAAATCGTCTATTAATATGTACATGTTTTTTATTAATATATTATCTAATCTAATCCAAAATTATTTTTGTTATTATTATTATCATAATAAATTAATTACGTTGTACTTTTTCTTAATGTCATATATTTTAAATGTAGGATTTTACAAATGTGTAATAATAATAATAATGTTGCTGTTGTTATAATGTTATTATAAACAGAATATAGAAATTGATTAAAATTGTTTATCCAATCCAAAATTATTATTAAATAATAATACATTTTGTGCTGTCAAACGATTAATCACATCCAAAATAAAAGTTTTTGTTTACATAATATATGTGTGTACTTAGTTTATTTATTATGTACACATAAATACACACACATACAGTATATATTTAAACAAAAAATACACATATATACATTTATATTTTTATATTCTTATATTTTATATTATATATAAATATATTTAATACATAAACATAACAATTTTCTTAAATATATACATGCATGTGTTTGTATTTATATATACATAATAAATATACACAGTACACACTCATATATTATTATTATGTAAACAAAAACTTTTATTTTGGATTCGATTAATTGTGGTTAATTGTTTGACAGCACAAATTTCTTGTTGTTGTTGTAAATAATTATAATCAATTATTTTAATTAGACTATATTTTTCTAATATTTAATGTCATGCATTTCGAATTTAAATGCACACAACAATTATTTAATTTTAATTTTACTATTTTTACAAAAATATTTTTAGTAAATATCTGAAAAAAATATTTTTAAACCTCACAAGGTTGTCACTAAAGTTTTCTGTAAGGTTTATAGTAGCTCAAATGAATACTCCTGCAAATCATTGAGAAAATTCATTACATTAGCACACCTTGCAAATGATTAGGATATTAAATGCATCTTACGGTATTCTGAGAGTAACAGGACGGTCATTTCAGCAGAACCTTTTGTAATTCACGAGTGCAACAAGTGAAGGTGAAGCACAATCTGATTGGCCCTGATCCTGATTACAGGTCCAACCTTATCTTAATTAAATGTCACAGTTCTTGCGGCATGCATTCAGACGTATAGCTCACAGCCTAGATAGCACGCTGACAGCAAACACGAGTTATTAGATGCTAATTAGTTATAAATAAGCTATGAAAGCTGTAGATTATCTGCTTTTGCACAAGCCTTAATTACCTGTCAGAAACTGAAATAGATGACACCGTTAATTTTTAATTAGTGACCGGTATCGTAATGCGCGTTTCATTTGCTTCCCTATGTTCTTTACATTTTCCGTTTATGCATATATTGCTCGTGTAATTAAAAATATTCTTCAAACCGAACACATTTGAAGACCAATGCAATGATTTAGAAAGGTTATTCACTATTTCCAGCTTAAATGAAAACCGCAAGCATGATCATTTTGATCACATCCCACCCTTACCTTGACCTCGTGTTGTTGCTGGGGTCATTGGGTCTATTATTAGTGGATTTTACCAGCGGTTTTAATCCCTGTGATGCTCTCAATACTTCCTGTGTGTTTCAGAGGTGCACTTCCTTTAACCGATTGGCCTCTTTCCATCTGCCTAGACATGGCAAACCACATCATTAAGGCCTCCCACATATGACCAGACCAGCGCCGGGCTGACAAGAGGCCTTCATCTGCTCTGTTTTCTCCCACACGCTCCTTCTGTGAGATTTTGAGGCGTTTGTGGATTTGCATATGTTAATAGAATGAGTCGATAATGAAGGTTGATGTGATGGGAGCAGTAGATCTGCTCAGTAAAGCATGGCAGACATTAGCCGGCCTCATTACAGACACTGTCTTCACATGTTCTTCTGCTGTTTACAGCATCAGAACAGTTCAAATAGAATGTTATGTTACACAGCAGACTGATTAAAAACGGAAGCAGATATTTATGTTTTTAGGTGACATGTTTTATTTTAGGGATGTTCCCGATCAAGTTTTTTGTGCCCAGTCCGATTCGAGTCATTGAATATTGAGTATCTGTACCAATCCAGTACTTTTATTTTCCTAGCACTTTGTGCACACCAAGTACATTAAGCATTGTGGTTTAAAAGCAAGTGATTTTAATCTGTTGAAATTTGGGATTATTTGGCATTTTTATCACCCCCTGGGCAAATATCTTATGTATGATGGGTTCAATAAACCATAACACACCTAGCTCTTTCTCTGCCTTTTTTTTTTTTTTTTTTTAAGTTGCCAGCCACCCTCAGCATTTTTTATAATTTTCATAAAACTTGAATGGCACCCAGAATATTTTGTTGTATGAATATCTGAAAATGCAATATGCCAAAGCAAAGAAAAGAGATTCTGCTTTAAAGAGGTCTTGAACTGCCTCTGTTTTTTATTTTGTACTGTTCTCTGAGGTCCACTTATAATGTTATCAAGATTTTTACATAGAAAAAAAACGGTCAGTTTTTAACCCCCTCATCAGATCGCTCTATTTGAATAGACGTGACAGATTGTAGATTCAGAAGTATACACCCACTGCTATGATTGGCTAACAGTTGTGTATGTCTGACAGTCTACGACGTCCTTCGCAGATGGACGCTGCTGTGATTTCGGTTAAAAACACATAAATACTCAGAACATATCAAACGATCTGTTTAACGGACAAAGCAATAGTAATCACGTTATAAAGTTACTCGCACTTGTGAGTCCTGCGTCGAATTGTGCCTTGTTTGCAAACGAATCTGCGGTAAAATGAAGTGAACAAAGAACCAAGTTCTTACTGAATAGTTAATTCACTCTTTCCTAGCATTGGGATAAGAAGGAAGGCAATGCAAATACTGTTTTTTCCATAACTTGGCACTGGTCTTGCTGTGTTCTGGGCATCTTTATTCTTTGGTTTCTGTGGAGACCTGCACGTTCGCCTCTCTCGAATCAGTGGGCGGGACTAAACAGGCAATGATTTGGAAGCAGGCGTTGATGATCTTCTGCAGATGCAGGGTTTAGCCACGCTATTACATCATTGAGTGGTCCATTCCACAACCTGTCGTTTTGACAGATTGGCTTCAATAAAAGCTGTTTTTTAGTTCATGACCCCATTAAAAAGTGTTTTATACTAGCTTCATGCTATACTTTTCTCCCAACATTTTTACAGTTTCATGAAAAAAAGCAAAATTTTGAACAAAAAGCTAAGAAAATCTTGTTTTTGTAAAAAAGATACAGAACAATGATCAAATCATAGATGGAATCTATAATTTTCATCAACACATCCAAAGCTTGCACAGTCCTAAACCACTTCCTGGATCGTCACTTCATTCAGTAACGTTAGGCAGTTTTGATTTATATGCCGTTTAATGCTTGATGCTTGCGTTATTTTACATATGCATCTGCTTACATACGTAATCACTTGTTTCTGCTGCTTTTTTGTTGTGTTTTGATCCAGACGTTCAATACTCTTTATTTGTTTTTATTTTTTAGAAGATGCATATTAGCCATACACCAGTAAAAACACTGAAAGCTGGAAAATTATGTCAATTGCAAGGAAAGAGTTAATAACAAGCCATACAATGAGATACAATTCATACTGTATCTGTTGCACAAAAGATGCGGGGCTAGTTACATAATTTTGAGGGTCAGGGGTTAGTTCAAATTATGAGTACCACTTAATTTATAATTTAAAAAAAGAAAACTTTGAGTGAGCTAGTATGGTGCAGCAATAGTGCAGCGTGAAATGGGAGCGGAGTCCATCCTACTGCTGCCGAAGGGAGAAGAGCTTATCAAGTGGAAACAGTGCTCGGGTGGGTGTGTGGTGTGGGTGTGTGTGTGTTGTGTGTGGTGTGTGGTTGTGTGTGTGTTGTGTGTGTGTGTGTGTGTGTGTGTGTGTGTGTGTGTGTGTGTGTGTGTGGTGTGTGTGTGTGTGTGTGTGTGTGTGTTGTGTGTGTGTGTGTGTGTGTGTGTGTGAGAGATTTTCCCACTCATGGAGAGGAAACCCTGTGTTGACAACATGCCAGCAGTGCTGTGTGTGGCTTGTTTTCACAAAATAACGCTTCATTTGAGGGCAGGCTAGAGCCGCTCAGTGAACAGATAAAGACATTAAATGTTTTTTATGATCTCATCTCTCCTCTGTATGGCCCGTCTAAGCACCACTGCTGCTTCCCGAGGCTCAAAAGAGATTACATGACTAATCATGGTAGTTATTTTCACCGCGGTCAGCTTTGATCTATCTAGATCTACCTGTGGGTAATGGGTTTAGTAATCCGTGTCAAATAGATAAGCTTTGTCTTCTGTTCTCCGTGCAGCTGGACAATGTGGACGAGCAGGCGGCGCAGATCCGCAGAGAGCTGGACGGGCGACTGCAGCTGGCCGAGAAAATATCCAGAGTAAGAAAACTTCAGCTGTTTCTCTCTTTGTGGTAAAACACCTACAAATCGCTGATAAAAATGGAATCAAATAAGACAAGTTTGTTTTTCTTACAGATTTAAAGGTGGACTTGGTGTGTTACCAAATGAGTACAAATATTTTTTTCTTCACATACAGGTGCATCTCATTAAATTATAATGTCGTGGAAAAGTTAATTTATTTCAGTAATTCAACCCAAATTGTGAAACTTCGTGTATTAAATAAATTCAATGCACACAGACTGAAGTAGTTTAAGTCTTTGGTTCTTTTAATTGTGATGATTTTGGCTCACATTTAACAAAAACCCACCAATTTAAAAAAAAACATACTAATTATTTAGCAAAAAAAAATGAATTGTTTGGCTATTTTTAGCATATTGTGTATTAAGTGTATTAAGCTGTTAAGTAAATTTGAAAAAAGTTGAGCTTAAAATTAAGTAAACTAATAAATAAGAATAAAAATATAGTTATAAAAATTTAAATTTTTCCCCAAGCGTCTCTGGGGTGAAAAGTGGGCTGGCCTACGCTGGGCTTCTGCGTTATTAGTTATGCCATTTACTTAGCACATTGTGGTTCTTATCAATCATTAATTTTTTTTATTACATTTATAATGTTATGTTTTAAATATCATTGCTTAACTGGAAATTTCAATTGCGAGCAAAAAATTTGACACAGCAAGAGTGCTGTTTTTGTTTCGTTTGTGTTCGAATCCAAAGCGTTGAAGGATTCATCCGTTTTATTGAATTAATATCACAAAACCTGCTGGCCCGTTTATCCAAAAACTATAATTAATATAAATTTTCCAAAACTAAAAGTATTTTAAAACATTAATTCATTATACAATTATAAAAATCAATATTGTCACTTGATTGCATGCTAAGATGAAGTTTTGTTTAGATCATTTCTGATATCAATGTCATTCATTCACATTAATTAAGTATGAATAATAGTTTTCACTTACATCTAATTATTATAATGTAATCAATTATGTTGGTTAATATTAAATAAACTATTATACACATTCCTTGTTTCTTTTTATACCCCCCTCCCCCATAATCTTTTTTTTTTTGTGTTTGTTTGTTTATAAATTGTTAGTCTTGGAAAAGACGCCTTGTGTAATATGTTTTTGACAGAATTTAAGTATAAAATAATTTTAAGGTTGAATCAACTGTACGGGTACCTGAAAGTCACAGTGTTCATCCTGTTTCCTGCTGCGTCCGACAGGAGAGGAAGTTTCCAAAGTTTATTTCCAAAGACATGGAGATGATGTTCGTGGAGGAGCTCAGGTCGTCTGTTAACCTGCTGATGGCGAACCTGGAGAGCCAACCTGTGGCCAAAGACTTCAAGCCCAAAATCAAGCCCAAACTCACACCCATGAACAGCTTTCTGGACATCGGCGATGAGAACGATTTGCCTCTCTCCAAATCTGACGTAGTGCTGTCGTTTTCTTTGGAGGTAGATATTTGATGCCAAAGATGCCATCTTTGCTTTAAAATTCACCTTGCCGGTTGTGATGGTTTTCATTTTGCATGCAGTCTTACAAGCACTACAGCTACAAAGATTTGAATGGTTCAGTAAAAAACATTAATTCCATATGAATAAAGTGTATGATCTGGGAATTAAAAAAATTACATATTTAGTGAGTGGGTTGGATAAACAGCTGGTTGCCAAAAAGCACAAAAATAAGAAATCTAAATTGTCGCTCTTGGATGCTTTTCAAATGTCATGTGAAGTCTAATCATGTGGTCTTGTTTCTTTTGCTCAGATTGTGATCATTGAGGTGCAGGGGCTGAAATCCGTTGCTCCTAACCGGATCGTGTACTGCACCATGGAGGTGGAGGGAGGAGAGAAGCTCCAGACGGATCAAGCCGAGGCCTCCAGACCACAGTGAGTATTGTGATCACAATAATACAAATTAAAGCCCTTAACAAATTATATATACTGGTGTTATACACACACACACACACACACACACACACACACACACACACACTACTGCTCAAAAAAGTTGGGGCCAGTAAGATTTAATTGAAAGAAATTACTGTAATACTTTTATTCAGCAAGGACGCATTCAATTAATCAAAGGTGACAGTAAATACATTAATAATGTTACAATCAAATTCTATTTCAAATAAATGCTGTTCTTGTGAACTTTCCATTCATCAAATAATTATGAAAAGGAAAAATGTATCACGGTTTCAATAAAATATTAAAATTGTTTTCAACAGTAGCAAATCAGCATATTAGAATGATTTCTGAAGGATCCTGTGACACTGAAGACTGGAGCAATGATGCTGAAAAATCAGCTTCGCATCTCAGAAATAAATAACATTTTAAACCATATTCATATAGAAAACAGTCATTTGAAATTGGAGTAATATAAACAATATTTCAGTTTTTGTACTATATTTTGTATAAATCTCTTGAGTCTTTCAAAAATAAAAACTTACCAACCTGAGACTTTCAAAACATAATAAATAAATCAATCTTACCAACTCCTAACTTTTTAAAGTAAGGTAAACTGGAAGGTAAGGTTAGCAAATCCAAAGGTCAATCCTCGAACAGGGTCATGCAAGGTCAAAAAAGAGTCAAAAATCCAATATCATATCCGATATTATACCATAGGCCTGAATGAAAAATAAAGGTCAAAAACAAGATTACATGAAGATAGACAGCTTTATATCTCACAGTGGCATAGTTGTGGCATTCTTTCTGATAATCGTATTTTTAAATCTTGTAAATGTCACTTTATATGTGAGATGTATTTCTTTATTTATTAACTTTATCTTACCATCAACTGTTTTATGTTTTACTCTGAAGTGGAAAAAGGGTGAAACCACATATTAGTCTGGTCAGGGCTCCCCCTGGTGGTTAGGAGGAGTTTATTTTTTATTTCTTTTTAAACAGATGCAAGTCCAGGTGCCAGTGGACTTTTTTTTATATAGATTACACCTTTATATAAGATTTTTTTTTTCAAAATGTTCCTACATTTCTTAAAAATAGCGTATATATGAACTGTAGGTTAACAGCATGTTCAGTTATGTTAATTAAAAGTGTTTTCTATACAGTCTTTTTTTTATTTAGACATGTACACAATGTGCCAGTCTCTTTAACCTTTTTAAGGTCACTGCTATATTTTCATTCTATAGTACTTACAGATCTGCTGGGAACATCTCACACTTGCGTTTTTATCTTCAAACCGTGAGCATGAAATCGCTCTTATCTCATCTGCTCCCCATTAGCGTAGTGACTTGTTTTGACACTGCAGACACATTGAAAATATGCCAGCTGCGCAGCTCTGAAGTGCAAATGTGGCTCTGTCACACTGCTGAACCCAGAATGACACTCTTTATGTACGAAACACAGAAATGTGAAGCGGTCATCATTGGCTGCAGTGTTTTGTGTAATGTTAAATGAATCTCTGGGTCCCTTTGAGTCCATAGCGTATCTGCACTAATGATGCATCTGACCTGAACTGACTAGCATGTCAAAGCTTTAATATTTATTAAGTGGACAGTGAGATTGCAAATGTAATAATTGGAATCACAGTCATCTAGAATCGTGTTTTTGGAGGTTTTCTGCTTGTGTTGATTAGGAATTGTCTCATGTGCTCCCTACTTTTCTATAGATGCGGTCACATTAGAGAAATTTCAGCAGTTTTTTTGGGGGGGGTGCAGGCGAAACATGTTTATTGTTTGTTTTCAATGGTGTAGATTTGAATGAATAGCTTCATACTTTTAAACAAAGCAGTTTTCTGTTGGTCAAGCAGCAAATTAGCGAATTCCTGATGGCATTGATTCCTATAGAGATGACTAGATTTTTTTTCTGCAAATATTCATAGAGCTTTCCAAAAATCATGCACCTTATGTCATGAATTTGGACACTAGCAAAAGCCTTGACCTCACGAAGATTGGGACACTGGCGACTCGTATACCTGCAACATGAATCGTTGTTTTAGCTGTTAAAAATTTCAGTGCCATTACAAAATATGCATTTCTTGCAAGCTTTCATTAATCAAAACTGTTAAAATAAAATTTGTGATTTCTGTTTAAAGTTTGCAAAAAAAATTTTTTTTTAACTAGAGACAAAATCCCTTTTAAAGACTGGAAAAAATAGGCTTTGTCTTCATACATTTACATTTGCACTCGTCCTCAAGACACTTACAGTATCGGGATAGTGCACCCAAAAATGAAAATTCTGTCATTAATTACTCACCCTCATGTCGTTCCAAACCCGTAAGACCTTCGTTCATCTTCAGAACACAAATTAAGATATTTTTGATAAAATCCAAGAGCATTCTGACCCTCCATAGACCGCAACACATCTTAAACGTTCAAGGCCCAGAAAGGTTGTAAGGACATAGTTAAAATAGTCCACGTGACATCAGTGGTTCAACTGTAATGTTATGAAGCTACTCAAATAAAACAAAAACAACGACTTTCTTCAACAATTTCTTCTCGAATAAGACTGAAAAACATTTCTGCTAGTGGATATATTTGATATTTGCTGTTAAAGGTGCATTCTGGGAATTACTAGGAAACAAACAAATAATTCTGACCATTGGACAGCTCTAGAAATTCCCTCCCTTGCCAGTGTACTAATTAACCATAAGCTAAACAAGACACAGCCTAGAAGAAACTGGATTGCGTGGATTGGTTATTCCAGTCAACACAGACACTCAATACATCTCCCTCACATTTCTGGATTTCATATTGGTTTTCATTGATTAGGTTCCATATTTGTTGTTTGTTGAGTAGTTGTGAAGTTACTGTATATTTATAGAAGCAGTTACTTTCAGTAGCTTTCATTCTGTTTTAGTGCACTTTGATTGGTCTTGAACTTAATGCTACTTTGACTAGGTAAATGCAGGATTCTGTCTGTTTTTCTCAAAGAGCCCCTTATGTCCAAGCATTCCAGTATAGGCGCGATATGACGAGGAGGAATTCATCAATCCTAGATGAGCTTTCTCGCTCTCTGTGAAAGGCGGGTGGCCTTTAAGAGTGTTGTGTAGTGTTGAATAGAAAGATGACTCAGATCACACTCATTTGCCCAACCATTTAGCAATATATGCTAAACAGATGCAAAAGTCTGGAAGCCAATCAAACAACATCTAATGGTCACTCCTAACATCTATCTATTCTATCAAAGAACATCTGTAGTTATTAGTTTTCACTCCTAACTTCTCTATCTATCTATCTATCTATCTATCTATCTATCTATCTATCTATCTATCTATCTATCTATCTATCTATCTATCTATCTATCTATCTA
Organism: Ptychobarbus kaznakovi; assembly: GCA_027422405.1. Classification (NCBI taxonomy): domain Eukaryota; kingdom Metazoa; phylum Chordata; class Actinopteri; order Cypriniformes; family Cyprinidae; genus Ptychobarbus; species Ptychobarbus kaznakovi. Next base: position 31,523,753 of record CM049796.1, read on the forward strand.
TATCTTCTATCTATCTATCGATATATATATTTATTGCTTTTATATCGATCAATCTATCAATATATATTTATTGCTTTTCATGGCAGTTTTAGCACAACCTTTCTTTAATCCAACAGGTATTTTTTCTCTTTTTTTTGTTATTTGTCGTTAAGAAATAGATCCAATGGATGGTCTTTTTGGAGTGAAATTGTTTTGTGAAAGTTACAGTATGATTTCATTGTACACAAATAGAAAATTTGCTTCCTCCTGGTATGACCTCTGTAAAACATTTCTTAACTACAACCTAGCATGATATTGGCAACTTTGTGTTGTGCACTTTAAGGATGACAATTGTTGTGGGCTTTTTCCCTCTTATATTACATTTCTAAGACAGCTATTATTCCCATTTTTCTCCAGCAGACACTGGAAATTGAAATGTCACTTGTAATCTCATCAAGGTGAATCAGTGGCGTGTGAGATGATTTCAGTGTGTTTATTGTGCCGTCACCTGCTGGAGTCATGTGGTTCAATCCGATAACGCGCACATTTGACCTCACAGTATGATGTTAATTAGCACAGAGGAACCACATCTTGCGGATCCCAAGATTCATGCAAGTGACCGTTTTTTGTTAAAGGGGTCTATCATGTAAAACATGCTGAAAAATTCCTCAAAATTGTGTACAATTATTTTTAAATTGTTTAAAACTAAATTACAAAATTGACAAATTATAAAGGAGTAATAATGTAATTTATTTATTATTTCGTTTTTTAATATGACAACTTCTTTAATATAATGGGTGTTGCAAGTGAAAATTCCTACTATCGAATATATGTCAGACATATGTGATTGTATTATACTGGAATTAAATTAGAATTACTTTTTAATCTGGCCAGTGATGTAATTTCCTGGAAATGGAGAAAGTCTTTTATTGGCTTTGTGCACATTACCTACAAATGAAAGCATAATAAAACCCATTTTCTTTAAGGTGTTTATACTTTTATTTCTTTTTTAAAACCGTTTTTCCTTGCAGAAGTACTCTTAGATGAAACGCTCCCCTGCAAATCTCCTGAGACAGTTTAAGCATGAGTATTATTCCCAAATAATGTCAGTGTCTGGTTCTATTGACATGATGTTGCAAACAAATGCGACTAAATTTAGAAAGTTGTTCTTAATATGAATACGGTATTGCATCATTACTGGTGTTTAATTAGATGCAAAGATTTGTTGTTTTGTTGCCTTGGCAGAAGTTTGCTTAATAAATAGTCCTCCCTACTTGTTTTAGGGGTTCAGACAGCCTCTAGGGGGTGAGAGGGTCAGTTTTAGACCAGTAACATAAACAGACCTCCCAAAATATCCATCCACTGAAGAAGCTCCCCAAGGCAGGATTGGGCTCTAGACAATGTCAGTCAGAGTGAAGACTGAAGGATCTTGTCTGTCGGTTTCATTGGCAACAGCTGTAGCTGAAATTTTGTGTTGAATTTATCCCGTGTGTTAAAGGTTTGAAATATTGCATAAATTACATTTGACTGTATAGCGCTGACAATCTCAACTCGTTTAGAGTTAGATAAATTAATCTACAGATTAAATATTAATATAACACTTCTTGGCCGCGGCGGGCTCAATCACTTTGTCAGTGTTTATTCTGGCAGACCAAAACACAGTGGCTTTTCGTCACCCACTTTTACTTTGATCAAGATAATTCCCAAAGAACGAGTTTGGCAACTCTTTCTGAGTGCCGCCGCGTCTTAAGTTCACTGTTTTAGTGAATCAGCAAAGCAGAGAAGTATCAGTTAGCTAATCTAATATTCTCACCAGGGAGATACATAGTATTGAGTAATAGCACTTTGAACACACTGAAAAAGAAAAATTCTGCCTACATTTTTTTGTAAATAGAAGCCTGCAGATGACTATAGCTGGGAGCTATGAGCTGGAAAACACAATGGAATCACAGAATGAAGTCTTATCAAGCCAAAATTTCCCATTTGATAAACAATACCTTAGAAAATTAGTGTTTTACACACGTTTATCTAAGTTTTTGTCTAGGCGCTTCCCAAAAAAAGACACTTGGAGACTACAAATGACCCCTTTGTAACCAACGAAACATAAAATGCTGTAATTCTTGAATGCTTTAATGTACAGTCATAATTTTTTGGCTCTAATGAAAGGCTACACTTAGTGCTATTAAATTTCTCACCCAGATTCACTGTCAATAATTGCTGACACATAGTAACTGAAGCATAAACACATTATAGTGAGTAGGGATGTCAATTTTCAATAATTTCCATAATCGATCGTCGTTTAAATTAACGATCAATTAATCGATTCATCTTTAACCTTAACTACTGCAAAATGCGTCTATCGCAGTGGCATATAGTCACCGGCATGACAGGATGTGCAAATGCCACTCAAAACGCCAGCTTCCTCACCCGAATGAAAAGGGCTTTTAGTCTAAATAAAAGGCTAGTGGCAGGATGGTAAAATTAATGGATGTGATTACAATCATTGATAAAAGGAAGAGAGCGTGCGTAGTTATGCACGGATCGTTAAACTTGGTGTGTTTTTTGTTTCTGGTCATCTCTGCCACGGAGACCACTGAATGCGCCTTTTTAAATGGTTTCATGGTGCTAGTTTTTTATTTTTAAAACATCATAGCAATGTTTACAATTGACATTATCGGGATTTAAAATAAAATGATCCCAAACACAAGTATGGCGCGTGGGGCTGTGACGTGCAGTCAAGTGATACGCTTCCAGAACCACCGGCGTTGCTACAGCAAAACACACTGTTACCCATTTTAAACATTTTAATGTGAGTATTCTGACACAAGTGAGGTACAAAGCTTTGTTATTAAGATAAATAATTGGTTAGCAGGCAAATGTTACATCGCGACCATGCTTTTTGATACATGCCGGTGTCCTCAAGGTGAGATTCGAACTCGGGATGCCCATAGCACAATGGCTCTGTATGTTGGCGCGCTGCACACAAGGCTATTGGCGCCGACCACATGGACTATTTTAACGATGTCCTTACTACTTTTCTCGGCCTTAAACATGGTAATTGTGTTACTGTCTATGCAGGGTCATAAAGCTCTTGGATTTCATCAAAAATATCGTAATTTATTTTCCAAAGATGAATAAAGGTCTCAAGGGTTTGAAACGACATGAGGGTGAGTAATTAATGACAGAATTTTCATTTTTGGTTGAACTATCCCCCAGGCACAACATAGTTGGCTTTCGTCACTTCTATTTTTTAATTGTCAGTTTGGTGTGTCGTGACCTTAAGAGATCAAGATTTTTAGCATCAGCCCATCTGCTGGTTGTTCCTGTAACTATGGCTGCATCTTTCTCCATTGACTGACTAAAGCCCATTGAGTTGAATTGAAATACTACCAGACCTTCAGATATTGCACACCTCCTTAGAATCATCATGAGGCCGATGGACACCCAGCCTGGATTCACGCAGAGGCTCAGACACCATAGACTGTATAACCAGACAGTGATTCAGCAGTATGACTCAGTGTTTGTTGTAGACAGTCTAGACTAGCTGTGAAAAGATGTGCGAGTGTGTCTGTGTGCTGAATCATAAATAAGGATTTTTATTCTTAATTTGATTCAAGAGATTCATTGGTTCCAGCTTTTGTTCTGCTGAAGCATGTACTTTCTTTATCAGCATATACAGATCTAATATGTTTGCTCAACCAAGTGTACATGCTGCACAGTTCTTCTGCATTGCAGGCCTCATTTTATTGCTTATGTTATAGAGGAAACATGCTTGGCTTGCCATATGACATTCAAAACACTGTCTGGGGGCTTTATTGCTTTAGAAAGCAGAAGAACTGAATTAGATGTGGGAGTTGACTCCTACAGTCAATTTGCCACAAGCAACTGTTGGCCCGCTTGAGAGAAAGAGTTAGTTTGATTACGTTGTTGTGTGTTTACTCAGCTATAGATATGCAATATGTCTGTATTTTTGTAGTGATCTTATCTCAGAAAATCATACACAGACGTGCACTAACAAACTGATATGCAAGCATGCTATACATAAAGATGACTCTCAGTCATGCTCTGGCAGCTTTCCTGACAGACTTGCTTTTAGAGTCAATATTTGTTTTTATGGCTTTCTTTTGGAGTCAAGTCATGTTTTTTATAGTTGAGCTATGTTTTAAAGTTTTGTTTTTGGAGTGAGTTTTTTTTTTTTGAAGTCTTGTTTTTGAAGTCATGTTTTGTAATCCAATAATTGACTTTTGAGTCTAGTTTTGGAGTCGAGTGTTGTTTTGCATTTAGAATTTGTTTTTAGTGTTTCTTTTGGACTCAAGTTGTGTTTTTACATCTTTTTTAGGGTGGAGGGGTGTAATAATTAGTTTTGTAGTCTTGCTTTTGGAGTGAAATTGTTTCTTCAAGTCTTGGTTTTAGTTTTGCTTTCGAAGTCAATTCTTTGTTTTTATATATATATTAGGGGTGTAACGATACACGTATTCGTATTGAACCGTTCGGTACTAGGCTTTCGGTTCGGTTCGCATTACAAACCGAACGGTTCGTTGGACTAATCTATTATGTTTGGAAAATAAAAGAGCTTAAAGTGTGTGAAATATCAGTCACTGCGCTCATCAACGCAGCCTGCTCCAAAGCGTCTGCTCCATACAGCGTTGCAGAGCCGCAGCAAATTGTAGCAGTCATTGCACTGATCACGTGAAGAGAGACACTGTCAGTACGAGCTGTTTATACTCGCCGTGTCAGCACGAGCGCGAAGGTACACGCAGCACGCGGCAAAAACGCAAAAAAAATTGTAATATTGAGGAAATGATAGCAGACGGAGGATTTGGTTTTCACGCTAAAGTAAAGTAAAAGTTTCTTAAAACCAGAGAAGGTGAACATGTTGGTATTCTTGTGGAAAAATGCAAGCACGGTCACCGACAGCCAGTTTAGTTTTGCTTTTTGTTTTCATTTTCAAAGCTTATCTTTGCTGTTTACCTCACGTTAAGGCTTTCTTTTATTTATTTATTTTTATTCCTCAGTGTTTGCTAAACGTTCTTTAACTTATTAGTCCGTATATAATACTGCATGTGGTGTATGCCATGCCTCATCTTATTCGTTTTTGTTCATAAATTTGTAAGCTTGTCATTGTAGCCTGCTGTTTTATTGTTGTTGTGCTTTTTAATTAAGAATAACAAAGAATCCATCTTTTGTTTTTCGAACTATTTCGAATGTGACATTCAGATGGTAGGGTCAGAATTTGGTGTAAAGAACATGAAAGCATGGATCCATCCTGCCTTGTCTCAACGGTTCAGGCTGGTGGTGGTGGTGTAATGGTGTGGGGGATATTTTCTTGGTGCACTTTGGGCCCCTTAGTACCAATTGAGCATCGTTTAAACACCACAGCCTACCTGAGTATTGTTGCTGACCATGTCCATCCCTTTATGACTACAGTGTACCCATCTTCTGATGGCTACTTCCAGCAGGATAATGCACCATGTCACAAAGCTCAAATCATCTCAGACTGGTTTCTTGAACATGACAATGAGTTCACTTTACTCAAATGGCCTCCACAGTCACCAGATCTCAATCCAATAGAGCAGCTTTGGGATGTGGTGGAACGGGAGATTCGCATCATGGATGTGCAGCTGACAAATCTGCAGCAACTGCGTGATGCTATCATGTCAATATGGACCAAAATCTCTGAGGAATGTTTCCAACACCTTGTTGAATCTATGCCACGAAGAATTAAGACAGTTCTGAAGGCAAAAGGGGTCCAACACGGTAGTAGCAAGGTGTACCTAATGGTGTGTGTGTGTGTGTGTGTGTGTGTGTGTGTGTGTGTGTGTGTGTGTGTGTGTGTGTGTGTGTGTGTGTGTGTGTGTGTGTGTGTGTGTGTGTGTGTGTGTGTGTGTGTGTGTGTGTGTGTGTGTGTGTGTGTGTGTGTGTGTTGTGTGTGTGTGTGTGTGAGGTGTGTCCTAAGGGGGGGGGTGTGCCTTTTTAGTTTTTTTTTAAAGTCAAGGTATGTTGTAGCTTATGCTTTTGGGATTGAAATCTTGTTTTTAGAGTTACATTTAGTTGTTTATTCTTGCTTTTGGAGTAAAAACTAATTTCTTGATATCAAGTCTTGTTTTAAGTCTTGTTTTTGAAATAATTTCTTGTTTTTGAAGTCAAGTCTTGTGTTTGGGTTAATTTCTTGTTCTTGAAGTCAAGTCTTGTTTTTTGTCTTGCTTCTTGAGTCAAATTTTATTTCATATCTTGTCTTTTTTATTTCTGGTTTTTGGAGTTAAATTTAGATTTTTAGTCTTGTTTTTGAGTCAAACATTTTTAATCTCTTGATGTCAAGATCTATCATATGCAAACAAAATAAATGTTTTGTCTGTTTAATTTGAGCTTCCTTATTAGTGTAAAATAAATTAATAAACACAACATATATATATATATATAAAACAAAAATATATAAAATAAAAATAAATATAACAACAAAAGCAAAGTTTTACAAAAGCAAATAGACACTTTACCATCCCACATACTAATTTGATCAAACAAAGACAGGAAATATTCAGCAGACACTTATATTCAACAGACAAATATTATCCTATTGTGACAGCTGATTTGTTTTCTTCTTCTTCAGATGGGGCACACAAGGAGATTTCACCACCACACACCCCCTGCCCGCAGTCAAAGTCAAACTCTTCACCGAAAGCACTGGAGTCCTGGCTCTGGAGGACAAAGAGCTGGGCAGGGTGAGATGAGAGTCTGTCTTTCCATCCACCGCTGAGGTTTACATCTAGCTACCTCTGCGTTCGATCTGCACAACGTGCTCAATTATTGGCTGATGTTGCGGGAACAGATGTTCTGCACACAGTGTGTGAACCGTGATGTGCGTGCACATGTGTTTGTATGTGTGCGAGGGAAAAGTGAGCTACAGGCGAGGAAATCTCTAGTCATTAGGGCTCACGCTCCCAGAGTAACAGATGGAGACTCCCCATTAGAGACTCGCACCAAACAGACTGCACCTCCTCCATCTATTTTCTCCTGCCGTCTCTCCCCGTTCATCAGTCTAACCCTCTTTTTCTCTCGTCTCCCATCATCCCTTTCACACCTATCTCTCCAGCTGCCTATCCAGGTGTATTGGTTCTAATAATGTGTTTCTCTCTTACTTTCTCCAGGTGGTCCTTCACCCCACCACAAACGGGCCCAAAACGGCAGAGTTGCACAAGATGGTAGTGCCTAAGAACAGCCAAGACGTGGATCTGAAAATCAAACTGGCGGTTCGCATGGACAAGCCCCCCAACATGAAGCACAGCGGGTACGTCTGTAATGATGCTCTTATCCTGACCTCCAGGATCTGAATGCATCCTCACGTGTTATTATATAAGCCATGAGAAGAGAAAAAAAAACACATGAAAACTAGAAAGTAGAAATTCCATGGATAAATAATAAATACGTTTTATTGAATAATACACGGTCATTTCTCACAGGTAGGAAATAATCAGCATTTTTTTTATTATTATATAAATATAGAATAAATATGTAACTCTTAAAGTAAACTTTTAATTATGGTAATGGTATGTGTCAGTTTGTTTGTATATATATATACACTCACTGGCCACTTTATTAGGTACACCTTGCTAGTACCCGGTTTGGACCCCCTTTTGCCTTCAGAACTGTCTTAATTCTTCGTGGCATAGATTCAACAAGGTGTTGGAAACATTCCTCAGAGATTTTGGTTCATATTGACATGATAGCATCACGCAGTTGCTGCAGATTTGTCGGCTGCACATCCATGATGCAAATCTCCCGTTCCACCACATCCCAAAGGTGCTCTATTGGATTGAGATCTGGTGACTGTGGAGGCCATTTGAGTAAAGTGAACTCATTGTCATGTTCAAGAAACCAGTCTGAGATGATTTGAGCTTTGTGACGTGGTGCATTATCCTGCTGGAAGTAGCCATCAGAAGATGGGTACACTGTAGTCATAAAGGGATGGACATGGTCAGCAACAATACTCAGACTGTGGCATTTAAACGATGCTCAATTGACACTAAGGGGCCCAAAGTGTGCCAAAAAAATATCTCCCACACATTACACCACCACCCTGAACCGTTGAGACAAGGCAGGATGGATCCATGCTTTCATGTTCTTTACGCCAAATTCTGACCCTACCATCTGAATGTTGCAGCAGAAATCGAGACTCATCAGACCAGGCAACGTTTTTCCAATCTTCTATTGTCCAATTTTGGTGAGCCTGTGAGAATTGTAGCCTCCGTTTCCTGTTCTTAGCTGACAGGAGCGGCACCCGGTGTGGTCTTCTGCTGCTGTAGCCCATCTGCTTCAGGGTTCGACGTGTTGTGCGTTCAGAGATGGTATTCTGCATTCCTTGGTTGTAACGAGTGTTTATTTGAGTTACTGTTGCCTTTCTATCATCTCTAACCAGTCTGCCCATTCTCCTCTGACCTCTGACATCAACAAGGCATTTTAGTCCACACAACTGCCGCTCACTGGATATTTTCTCGTTTTCGGACCATTCTGTGTAAACTCTAGAGATGGTTGTGTGTGAAAATCCCAGTAGATCAGCAGTTTTTGAAATACTCAGATCAGCCGTCTGGCACCAACAACCATTCCTCGTTCAAAGTCACTTAAATCCCCTTTCTTCCCCATTCTGATGCTCGGTTTGAACTTCAGCAAGTCGTCTTCACCACATCTAGATGCCTAAATGCATTGAGTTGCTGCCATGTGATTGGCTGATTAGCAATTTGTGTTACCAAGCAATTGAACAGGTGTACCTAATAAAGTGGCAGGTGAGTGTATATATATATATACCAAAATATGGACTAAAATCTCTGAAGAATGTTTCCAACACCTTGTTGAATCTATGCCACGAGGAATAAAGGCAGTTCTGAAGGCAAAAGGGGGTCCAACCCGGTACTAGCAAGGTGTACCTAATAAAGTGGCCAGTGAGTGTGTGTAGATGTGTGTGTGTGTGTGTGTGTGTATATATATATATATTTGGTTAGCATTTGATTGAATGGGGAAAAAAAACTAACCCTATTCTGCTGGGAGCAAATTTACATGAATGAGGTGCATTGGACAAAATGTTGTTATAGTGCCACCTTATGTTCATTTATTATTCTTGTGAGTTTCCTCATGTCACATTACGTTTCCTTGGAATTCTAGGAGCCTCTCAGGAAACAGTATCTTGTCCTGATGCCTTAAGATTTTTCATAAAATCCCCCAAACTCGCTCTATATTATATTTTTTTTTTATTTATTACTTTTCATTTATTTTATTTTTTTTGTTTATTTATTTAAAATATACACATTAAAATATATATATTTATACAAATAAATACAAAATACAATTTTAAATAAATAGCAGCATTAAATAACATTTAATTCAAATATAATACTTTGAATAATTATATTGAACAAATTTTGATTAAACAGAAATAAACAAAAAAATTGTTTTATATTAAAATATATATAAAAGAAAGTCAATTTAATTAATCGAATTAGCTGGTCAAGAATTTAGAGTTGTTTTTTGTGGTATTTTCTGATATTTTCTAAACAAAATTGAAAACGTTACAAATTAAATATTAAATAAAGAAAATTCAAATGAATGCCAACATTAAATATAAAATGACAATATTAGACATAAGTAAACCAAAACTTTATTATAAAAGTATGTTTATTTTTAATTTGCTGTTTATGAATACAGTTTTGGTATGTTTAAAAGACACAATATTACAAGGGAGGAAACGGATTATAAAAAAAGTAAATAGTGAATATTCAAATAGCAACATTAAAAACATTAAATAAACATTTGGCACTATTAAACAAATAAATAAAGTGTTTAAAATGAAGCGTTTTAACAGTAGCTTTTTTAAATTTGCTCGACAAGAATTCAGATTTGGTCATTTTAAAAGCTACAATTGCAAGGGAGGGAAAAAAAGCGACAGATCCTTCTGAATGTCTATATTTACTCATCTTGAATGAGCTCTGCCTGTAAATGCCATAGTTCTCAGAAGTGAGTAGCAGCAGTGAAGATGTGTGGGACCAGCTGCTGGGGTCCTTCCCTCAGCGGGACGGGGTCAGGGGTCAGATCAGTGCCATCAGCCTGCTAATTACACAGGGGCCCTGCGTGCTTCCTCTATAGAGCGGCTCCCTGAGAGGCCTGCTGTAATTGGCAGAAGCCTCTTCAAACTGCAATTACCTTTTTAACGGCCCTCACAAGACATTGCTGAGGACCACTTACACGTTCAGACAGACAGACACAAACTTACTCAGACCATTCTCACACAGATACTGTGCTGAGACATATTGATAATCAAATTTATATTAATTGTGGCATTTTTTACATTTGATTGATTTGCTATGAAATAGAAACTCTATTTTTATTTACTCACCCTCTTTCCATAAGACACTTCAGACAATATTTTTAATGAATAATACTTGAAAATAGTCTTTTGGTGCATTCAAGTAATGTCGAAAAGATCACATATACGAGTTGAACGCTGCAACAAATTATAACAACAACTCGAAACTTTCTTTTAGCCCTGAGGTTCATGTTTATTACATGTATGTGAGAAAACAGGTCTGATGCAATGTAATGTAGTTGTTAAGTTTTGGTATTGAGAATATGGTCATGCAGAATATATGCTTCATAAGTACTAATAAACAGCCAATCTGTTAATTATAGGTATGGTAATAAGCAACTAGTAAAAATTGGTCGCTAAACTCAAAAATGTGTTACTGAATTTATTTACAAAAAACTAAGTTGTATGTACAAAATACACTTTCCCATAAGGTTCCATTATTAACATTAGTTAATGCAGTAACTAACAATGACAAGATATTTTGTTTGCACTTTATTTTAAGGTGTTCTTGTTACAATGTAATTATACATTTAAGTACTGAGTAATATTAATTAACTAATATGGTTAGGATTAGGGTTTGTCTTAGGGTTACTTGCATGTAATTATGCATAATTTATTGTTGTTATTATAATATAAGTACATGTAATATGTAACAAGGACATCTTAAAATAAAGTGTTACCGACATTTTCTACAGTATTTATGAATCCTTGTTAATGTTAGTTAATAAAAATGCATTGTTCATGTTAGCTCAAGCCCATTAAATAATATTTAACAGATATTATGTTGAAATTAAGATTAACAAATGCTAAATAAGTATTTTCATTATTTCTTGTTAACTAATGTTGTTAACTAACGTTAACAAATTAAACTAAAAATTGAAATAAAATGTTACCAAAATACAATAGGATTTTACAATTTTGATAGAATATAGAATTATTACATTTACAACAGATTAATAATTGAAATAAAGACATAAGCAAAAACACACTTGATGTACATTCATTATTCATTTTGTAAAAATAAAAAGTAATTTGAAAAACACACCTGACGTAATTATGACTTTTTGACTTCGTCAGAATGATCACATTTACAAATTCAATGCTCATGAACGTCACCAAAAACTCAAAAAGTCATTACTAAAGTAATTGCAAGTGAGAAATTCAGATCCAAGTTTCAAGTTGGAAGCCTGTCAATGCAAAAGAAATGGTGGATAAAATGGATACAATGTCTGATGATAAATTTGTTGCAATTAGTAACTTTTTCCCCATTAACAATAAAATATGTAAATTGCATGCAAAAAAATACATTAGTATTTTGATTGGACAATATATATAGATAATATATATAAAAACAAAAACAAAAATCCAAAACACACCCAGTGTACACTCTTTATTCTTAATTTTGTAAAAGTAAAGTTTAAATTCTTTTTTGTGTTTGTAGAAAAGTTAAATTGACATCTTTCTCTGACCAAAGTGACTTGAACACATTTGACGTCGTAATTACGACTTCCCAGAAGGACTTGGACGCGGTATTTGACTCGTGCAGCATATTCCAAATCCTCTAAAGCCTCATTTGTGTGAGGAACAGGCTAAATTCATGATGCTTTTTGGTCTCATTTGAGATTTGGAAGACCAAAATTGTACCATTTCAGTCTTAGGTTTTGTCCAATTACTCATATACCCACACGCATCCACAAAAACAAACACCTGATGACTGTCCCAGTGCATGGGAAGAGAAAGAGAGCGATCTGCGGGGAGATTTTCAGGTTGAGTGCACCCCATTAAAAGAAGCCATCTGTTTATCAGCAGAGCCACTGAAGAATTGGGAGCCATTCAGTTTTGTGGAGTGACCCCAGCGTGGCCTTGAGAGAGAGAGCTGCCAGCTCCAGTCTGATCAGTCTGTCTCTCTCTCACTTATGCTCACTGGCTCTTTCTTTCTCTCTCTTTGTATCCCTTTAAAAACGTCTTTGCCCTCTTTCGGTTTGAGGGCCAGGGCACACATTAAAGCCCTTTTTACACACATGCATTTTTCTCTTATTAAAATCTCTTTTAACCTTACGCTTCGGTTACGGCCACACATCGCATTATGACTCATTGATTTGTTATTGCATGCAATATTTTATACTACCTATGCTGAAAGCGGTGAAGACCGAAATATATAACATTGTAATGGGAGTTTAATGCACTGTTGTTTTAGTATTATTTCTATACTGTTATAGTATATAATAATATTTTTGAATTTTCTTGTATTTTAATATTTTCATTTTTTGTGACTTATTTATTTATTCATTCATTCATTGTTTGTTTGTACATTTTTCTCATCCGAATTTTTTTTTTATCCCAGTCACCATTTCTAACTTTCCTACAGGTTTTCCTAATTGTGCTTTTCTTTTCTTTTGTCTTTTTTGACTAATATTTGTATTTTTAATTGTTTTAGTTAAGTGCAAAGAGCAAATGAACAATGTACTGATAGCTACAAGAATGTATTTCTATGCAAATTATTCATGATTCAGTTTTTAGATTTATTTTTATGTCCGTTTTAGTTATGAAAATATGTTTTAGTTGTTTGCCAAGTGCAGCATTTCTAATCTAATATTTATATTTTATTTAGTGCTGTCAAACGATTAATCGCATCCAAAATACGTTTTTGTTTACATAATGTGTGTGTACTGTGTACATTTATTATGTATATATAAATACATACACATGCACTAAATTTCAAAAATATTTACATGTGTATATATATATATTCATATAATTGATATTATATAAATATATGTAAAATATAAACAACGTATTTTTCTTAAATATATACATGTATGTGTGCGCATTTATATATACATAATAAATATACACAGTACACACACATATATTATGTAAACCAAATCTTTTATTTTGGATGAGATTAATCATTTGACAGCACTAATTTGATTTAACGTCAGTTTTATTTAAATTACAGAAGGTTTTTTTTTTTTTTTACTTTTTTTCAACACTGGTTTTGCAAATTCTAAAATATTTTTTAACATATATTAAGGCACTAAACTGAATGCCAATTGATTTAATAATGCCATTATTTTCAAACCACAGAGAAATCAGTTCTGCTTGTGTTTCACAATAAGGCCCAATGAAAAAAACTACTTTCTGCAATACTGCCATTAAACCACATGGAGGCACTGCAAGCGTGGTAATAACCACTTACAACTAACATCTAATGCCACTTTTTCTCATAGTGATCTCTTAATACGTTTAATTTGACTTTTTACAGTCATATTGTAATAAATTGCGAGGTTAACATTTGTATTGTGTTTAAAAGCTCAATGCAGTATCAATGCAGTATCATAACTTGCATCGTGCAATTTCAATTTATCCAAGTGACAAACCTATTAACTTTTCCCAGATGTTAATGAACGCTGAGAAGAACAGGTTATTTGTAAATTAAGTCTTTTTGCAAACAGGTTGAGTGCTTAGTGCTTAAAAAAATAAATAAATATCAGCTTAAGAGGATAAATCTGACTCCATATTTCAGTTTTAATTAGCCAGTGTTGAAATTTAAGCTACTTTGACTTGTAATTTTTTTTTTTTTTGTGAAATGAAATATTACTTGTATTTCTGAATTAATCACGTCAAACAGTTAAAAATGCTATTATTGCAATGTTTTGTATCTTCAGAAGATTGTTAATATTATTATTGTTCAGATTGAGCCAAAGTCGGCTGGAAAGTGCCTGCGGTGCGCCCGTTCACCCGGAGGTCGTCTCGCCCGCCGTTATCCGGCCATTGTTGCCGTCTAAATGGGATCATGTGTATCAGAAAGGTGTCGGAGAGTGAGCTGAAAATCACTTTCACAAGTGGATGATTACCTCTGCCACATGTTAACCCAGATTGGCCCGCTTCCATGCACTCATTGCTCCCTCAACCTTGACTGGAGCTTTTTCCCCCACAGGCACTGTGTCCATTTATGAAGAATTGATTTCACCTCACCCATATTTCTGCACACATCCTTCCTTTTTGTTACATTTCTAAGAATGTGAGCTTAATCAATAGCCGAATATGTTTTTTTCTCTCTTTGTTATTGAGTGAACATGACAGAATTCAGGCGTTTGGGGAATTAATGAATGACTGGAACTAAACTCCATAAACTTTCTTGCCCCTCGGCTTTATGAATATGGTGTTATATTTTAACATGAGGATTTTTTACATCATGTTCGGAAGTGAAAATATCAAGGGACGTTTCTGCTGTCGATTTAATTAATCCATGATTAACTCATCATAATGTATTTTCTTCTCTGTAGGTATCTTTACGCCTTAGGCCAGAGAGTCTGGAAGCGATGGAAGAGGAGATATTTTGTGCTTGTTCAGGTGGGCAGATTTCCTAATTACAGCTTTAGATTCATTAGAGTATTCTAATATTCAAATTTGATTCATTTGCTTGAAAAAAAAAATAAGTTTTTCAAATGATTTTGTCAAAAATAATTATAGTTTTTTTTTCAGCAAATACATTTTTGAATGTCTCATGCAATTTGTGTTTACAAATGTGGTGGTTATTGGCTTTCTGAAGGAAAACTGTAGTTTTTTTTTGTGAAAAAGTGTTTTACCATAATTGATTTAATGAGATAAATTAATAAGTTACTATCCTACATAACTACTAGCCTCCTGAGATAACGGCACCATTGTGTCAAATATTTTATGTGGGGGAAAAAAAGTTTTAATTATTTTGTGATTGTGTTGAATGAATCAGCAGGCTCTGTTGTTTAATTTGATATATAATGCACACACACACACACAAATAATAGCAAGAAATATGGCTGACCAGTCAGAGAACATTGTGACATCGTAATTATTTTTAATTGGTAAATTTGAGTAAAATACCACAATAAATCCTTGCACAAAATATAAAAATGCCATGTTTTCGTATGGTGTTTCCTGTATTTGTGACATAAATTACATGGTTTAGATACATTTTTTAAGCTCTGTGTAATGCACAAATATAGGAATATTTTAGTACAATTTAGAAAAAAACATAGAAAAAGATTGTGTTACGATGATCTCCTCTCTGTTGTGTTCAGGTGAGTCAGTACACGTTTGCCATGTGCAGTTACCGGGAGAAGAAGTCAGAGCCGCACGAGCTGATGCAGTTGGACGGGTATACGGTAGATTACTCCGATCCGCAGCCAGGTACACTCACGCTTCAACACTAATGCCTTATTTATTAATGCTCATGTGGGCGTTTGGATTTTAGTTCAAAATTGGATGAATAATCATGATTAAAATGAATTTCAGTGACCTCTCTTAAATTTGAACTTCACATTTGCTGCATTTGATGCACATTACGAGCTTGAATGAAGCGGGTATGACTTATTTATTACAGAGAATGAAATTAGGTGGAAATAACATGTAAAGATTTAGAATATTTTGTATTAATAACAATAATGCAATACTGTAGAGTAAAATATTAATGTTAAGTTATTTGTATATACATAAATACACATTAAATGTATTATGAATAGCTGTATTGGTAAAAGTTATATATGTTTGTTTATAATCTAATAATATATTTAGTAAAATAGAAGTGTCTATAAAATGTTTTTGTGTGTATCAGTGTTGTTTTTTGTCTTTTTAAAGAGTGCAAATCAACTTTACTGTGAGATTATTTTGGTAACACTAGTATACGGGCCGATTCTCACCATTAACTAGTTGCTTATTAGCATTCCTATTATTAATAACATATTGGCTGTTTATTTAGTACTTATAAAGCACATATTCTGCATTATCATATTCTACATGCCTAATCCTACCCAATATCTAAATTTAACAACTACCTATTTTTTTGCAGTAAATTAGGAGTTTGAGGCAAAAGTCAGTTAATGGTTTGTTAATAGCAAGAATTGAACCTTAAAATAAAATGTGACCTTTATTTTTTTAGCGTCAGCTGCATGAAACACATTATGATTGATGTGTAGATGCCTAAATAGAGCATCAGTAACACACATGAGTGTATTTCTTAGTGAAGTGTTCTTGGGTGAATTGACCGATATGGGTTAATTTGCTAAAACAAATCTCTGCAGGTCTTCAGGGAGGCAGAGCCTTCTTCAGTGCTGTCCGAGAAGGAGATCTGGTGGTGTTCGCCAGCAATGACGATCAGGATCGTGCTCTTTGGGTCCAGGCCATGTACCGCGCCACAGGCCAATCTTATAAACCAGTAGCACCTGCCCAGAACCAGCAGAACTGCAGAGGAGGGAACGCCCAAAAAGATGCCCCTGTGTCCTTACTCAGTATGTTATATGTCATACTAATAAGATCCCGATAAGTGTTTTTTGCATTGTGATTTTCTTGATTTCAGGCGTGTTTTTTTTTTTTTATCTCAAACCTAAAACTGTCAAAGGCAGAGAGCGAAAAGAAGGTGGGCTCATTTTCTGCCACCTTCAGCTGTCCCCTCCTGAATGGACTTTGAAATTGGAGGTTGTGGTGGCCAGCCATCGATCCATTGGGCCGCAGCACAGACACAGTCTAAACAAATGTCAGCGGGGGCTTGAATAACCCAAACACTGCTGCTGAGTGAAAGGAGGAACACTTATACAACTGAAATGCTACAGTTTGCTCACTTTCAACAAACAGAGAGTGAGCCGAATGAGGTTTATGTCATTATCGACTCTGAAGAAGCATTCTGTGAGCTCCAGGGCATTCATTTAACGTAAAAGCTAAGGAGCATGGCTTAAAACTAGCATTTCTAGTTATAAATCTGCTCATATATATATATATATATATATGAAATCACTATAAAGCTTTCTTTTTGAGCACTGATGGTGATTGTGAATATGAAAACTGGCTTTTATGAGTTAATAATGTGCATGCACTGGCACTCGACTTCACAAGCTTTGCCATTTGACTCTCATAAAACATTTTTCAAGGTCTCTTTCCTCTTGTCTTACTGGACCTCATACACATTCAAGGTTCAATGCAAAAACCACCTCGAACGATGGCGAATTGTTCGACAAAGAGCATGGAAAAGTTCCTCAGTGCCTGTCTGATCGCAAAAACGACATGAATGCGCAAATATCATCACAGCCACTGATATCTGTGGTATTCAGCCAATTAAAAGGTTATGCATTCTTTCAGAAATACTTCTTATTCTTCTTACAGATTGAATTTTCATCACTAAATGAATCCAACGAGTTCATCTAAAATCCAGTTCCATATGACGCATTTAAAAAAAAAAATCTTCCACTTTTCGGCGAGTCGATGAAGTTATTAACTCGTCTTGACATTGCACTTCCTATCATGGATTGATTCGCACAGATCTGTCTCACCGCCTTACGCTCAACACTTCCCGGCCTCCTCTTATAGCCAGATCGGAGTTTCATATCTGAAGGAACACCGGTGTCCTGTCCTGCCCCATTAGTCTTTCCGACTCCGGCTGGATTCACTTGAAGCGACCCGCGGGGCCGTACCTGCGATATCGCCCCCGCTGCCGTGTTGATACCTGTCATAAAGCTCCCGTCCGCCTTGTGGAGAGATGTCAGATGGATGTGACTGCTGGCGTGACCGCCTGGACCGGGCCCCTTCAGCTGGGATTAAAGACGACGCACCCCCTCCGCACTGACTCCGTCCACTTGTCCATGGATAATAGCGGTAAGTTGAAGTTGACATGGATCAATTTGCTGCTCCTGTCAAACCCCATCCATCAGACTCTCAACGTGGATCAATACCAGGCTCCTCTTTTGTCTCTTTTTTCTCGATGTAACGAATGTAAAATGACCTACATCGAATTAAAAGAACAGACAATGGGCTGGCACTTTGTCGATTGGGAGATGGTACTTCTGTGCACCCAACAAGTGATGTTTTGGGGGGAACCAACAAATGCCCACACTGCTTCCAGGCAAGAATGGGGCTTTTCGCCGTCAATACCAAGTCGTTGGCATGCCAGAAATGGCAGCGTTAATAAAAGCAATCACTAATGTTCGTCTCAAGAAGGTGCCGCTGGCCATGGAGGCGTCAGGAGATGCGTCTCAAAAGCCTTGGTCTTTTGTGGTCCTTGAGAAGCGAAGGCCCTCACTCCGCATATGTGGGCTCTCAACACGCCGCCAGCGAGTGTTAGGCTTTTCACGGACCTCCCATTAGCCCATTTTGAGGACGTTCGTGAAAGGACTGGAAATGAACTTGGGCACACTTTAGTGCTTTCTCCTGCTTTTTCTGCCTCGCGTCTTTCTCTCGGCTCCTTCTTTCTCTGACTTGCCCTGACCCATCGGCCCCTTCGCAAGGATTTTGTTATTCTTTTTTTGCTCCCACATTCAATCTCCCCCCGTTCCTCTCCGCCCAAGCCATGTCATGAAGTCTGAATGCGTACGTCGGCAAACGTGCACCCGCGTTCGTCCTAATTACAAAGGTGCGCTCCTTTTTACTCGAGGTCGAGACTCAATCAGAACCAGTGACATCACTTTTATACAACTCACCTGTCTTCACCAGTCACCGAAAAATTGCTTTAAGTGCTTTGAAGTCATACGTTATTGTTTATATTCTGTTTCCTCACAGCGGCGTTTTAAACGTTTAATGCGCTAAAGATCAGAACATTCAGCACATGGCGGCTTAGCGAAGGCCACAGGGTGTTTTTTAGCCAGACCTGGCCTTTATTTTAAAAGGCTGAATGCTGGTTTGAATGCGAGAGGTGCTCGATTGATAAATTAGAGCACTTTGGTGCTGATATTTATGTGGGCATGTGGACAAAGTGCTAATATTTTACAGCAGTTTACAGCCACGCTTCGCTAACGCTTCAGAGCGCCTGCCAGCTGAAATGTGGAAAACTGAGTTTCACAGTGTAGCTTTGGCCAAAAGAGGTGAAATGCAAACACTCAGGCTGTGTACGGAGATGGAGAGTGTGTAACCAAACACAGATTTTGATCTTTTACACAGCGCTTCAAGGTGTGAACCACACTTGTGTTCCACTATGGTGGCTTTATTTGAATAGTAGGCTAGTACATATAAAATAGTTTGAGATATATGTTTGGCCTTTTATATAATGCTATTTTGAAAATAATTAAATGTTTGTGTTCTTTGCCCTAATGGACGTCTTTATGTATTTACAGCACAAACAGGCATTAACTGGCCATCTCTTGTGGTGTGAATGGGATTTTCAGCACAAAACGGTGCCGTATGCGAGCGCGTGCCAGATTTCTCACTGTGTGTGTGTTTCTGGCGCAGGTTTGGAGAAGACTCAGAGACAGGGAGTGGAGGAGCTCATCTCTGCCATGCCCTGCAACTTCGACCACACCAGCCTGTTCTTCATCCTGCAGAAACACACACTCATGCACCGCATGAACGACTCCTTTTCCTGCCTGGTGAGAGCACAAAAGTGTTGTGATGGAGAATGTGTTGTTATATGAATAATTACACTTATTATATAAAATGTGTTTTTTGTTCAGGTAGTTAGTGATTCATCTGAACAATCTTTTTCCTTTATGGTCCCAACTTTTTTTTGTACTTTCAAGAATTTTTTTTTTGTTAAAGACAGTCAAGATATAATTTAGGTAATAAATAGTGCTGTCAAATGATTAATCGCGATTAATCGCATCCAAAATAAAAGTTTTTGTTAACATAATATGTGTGTGTGTGTATATATACTGTGTGTATTTATTATGTATATATAAATACAAACACGTGCATTTAAATATTTAAGAAAAATATATTATGTTTATATATTAAACATATTTATATATAATATAAAAAATTACAATATAAATATATATATGTAAATATTTTAAAATATATACTGTATGTGTGTGTGTATTTATATATACATTATTATACAAACACATACATTGTGTAAACAAAAACTTGTATTTTGAATGCGATTAATCGTGATGAATCATTTTACAGCACTAAAAAATATGTTTAATATATAAACAACGTATTTTTCTTAAATATACATGTATGTGTGTGCATTTATATATAAATAATAAATATAAACATCACACACACACATATTATGTAAACAAAAACTTAATTTTGGATGAGATTAATCATTTGACAGCATTAGTAATAAGTAAGTGTAACATAAATGTAAGATGTATATGTTTGACTTGTAAAGAATAGTTTGTTTGGGAATTGTTTGAACTGCATTGGTTGCGCTATATGGTTTTGACTCACTAATAAGAACTGACTCTTAAGTATCATTCATTTAGGAATCTGTTGGACTACATTGTCGTGCTAAATAATTTTTTGACACTTGAAAAATGGCTAATCAGAATCATTCGTTCAGGATTAGTTTGGACTACATTGGTTGTGCCATATGGTTTTGGCTCGCTAATAAGAAGTGACTCATAAGAATCATTTACTTGGGTAAGTTGGACTTCACTAGTCATGCTGAATGTTCACTAAATTCACTAAAAAGATGGCTCATTGGCATCATTTGTTCAGGACTACATTAATCATAAGGGAATGATTGACTTGTTCGGGAATCATTTGAACTTGGTTGTTACATTGTTACATTGGTTGTGCTATATGGGTTTGATTCATTAAAAAGAACTGATTTATAAGAATAATTTGTGAATTACTGTGTTTTCGGAATCATTTGTTCAGGAACTGGTTGGACTACACTGATTGCGCAATATGGTTATCAATTACTGCAAATCATTTATTCAATTGTTCAGTTGAATTGTTTTGGTGACATTGGTTGCATTGTGTGTTTTTGATTCACTAAAAAGAACCAGATCAAAAGAGTCATTCTTTTGGGAGTTGGACCACACAGGTTGTGCTGCATGTTTTTGGTTCACTAAAAAGTTCAGATCATAAGAGTCATTCGTTCAGGAGGTGGACTACAGAGGTTGTGCTGCATGGTTTTGATTTACTTCATTAAAATAGTTATTTGGTAGAATAATTTGTTTTGGAATCATTAGGCACTCTGTATGTTTTACATTCATTCCCAGAATTAGCATAAAAAGTCTGTTGATCACATTCAGATCTTGTCATACGTGAGTGTGTGTGGTGTGTTAGTGAAAGTATTAGATATGGGAGGGGTTTCTATGACTGGAGGGGAGGGTTGTAGCCCTCCGGCTGAGTCAGGGCTCATGGTTAAGATGGGGATAAACACTTCCAATCAATACAACCCAAATAGGAAAACCATCCGCTTGAATCCCGTCTTCTCCATTTACTGCCTTGAATAAAAGATCCCTGCTGGGGACTGAGTATGTATGTTTATGTCTGTGTGCTGTGATGAAATTGGAACACATACACGTGAGGCACATATACGGGTGAATTGTCCCCAATAGACTACAAGTTGGGTGGAGGTACCAAACACAGCTAATGGTGCAAATTCAAATGTTAGTTTTTGTATATATGACTCAGTACATAATATGTATAGTAATATGTAGTTTTCATTTTCCCCATTTGCTGTTAACACCCTCATTGTGGCTCCATACCTGCTCTGAGCGAGTACCTTCTGTTATCCATTCAGCTTCTGAATGACTCTGTCTGCGTTTGGCTCTTTGTGAAAGCTCTACAGCCTTTGTTCAAAATTCTGTGTTCGGCAAAAAGAGAGCCACAAAAGCCACCTGAATGTGCTGCTTTTCCCATGCCTTCTGGGATGTGACATCTGTGGGGGAGTGGGCCTGTTTTCAGGCTAACGAACAGAAGGGGAAAGGGATTTTTCAGTAAACCGCATGCATACTATGGTTACCTACAACATGTAAAAATGTATCCTGTAGATCAGGGATCCTCAAATCTGGACCTTTCCTGCAGAGTTTAGCTCTAACCCTAATCAAACACACCTGAGCATGCTAATCAGAGTCTTCAAGATCATTAGAAAATCACAGGTAGGTGAGTTTGATCAGGGTTGGAGCTAAACTCTGCAGCAGATTGGACCTCCAGGGAAAGATTTGAGGAACCCTGCTGTAGATTATGGGTCGCAAGTGCAATTTTTGCACTAAAATGTAATAGAATTAAAAAACATTAAAACAAGTCACTCCTGTTAGCCTGCTAGTTTCATACAAGTTTCTTGTAACTGTATATGACGTTACATGCTTGTTTAAAAATTTGTTACATGAAATTCCATCTGACCATTGTCCAAAAAAAATCTGATTTTAATACTGATATTTTTGTGTTCAAAACAAACAAATTTGAGTCAGATACTGCTTTTTATAATATAAAGTAAATAAATATAATGTAAAAAATACAGCATGTTTGTGCGTGCGTGCGTGTGTTTGTATAATGTATAAACATGCTGCTTTTAATATAAATTATAATACATAATTATAGTACAAATAGTAATAATGCATGTTTATTACATGTTATACGTTCTTATATATTTGCTTACTCCATGACAGTAATAGTTTCATAAACTACCGTATATATATAAAACTAAATTAATTATATATTTTTTATATTTAATGTACAAATTCTATAACACAGTAAATGCAATTTCTGGACAAAGCCTTCAAGTCTTAGATTTTCAAGCTCACTCCAAAAAAACTCCCAATCAATACATGTAGCCTCAAGGAAAATCAATAAATGGTGCTGTTGTAAAGCATAACTATTTTTTTTTGCGTCAGCTGTCGTTTGATTCAGGGATTAGGCTCAGTGAGCTGTTGGTGATTCAAAGACCAATATTTAGATTTTTTCTCTTGACTACAGGGAATGTGTACACTGGATTCATTGGACTGCATGTGTGTCTTCAGACACTTTTTTTTCAACAAAAAAAAAAATTGTATTTTTGCAATCAAAAAGTTCAGACTGTGAACTTGTCTTCAAATTAGGGGCAGTGATGACCAGTCATGCTCCAACCTTAATGTAATTACTCACATCCCCTTCACCCTCCATCCCATAATCACACATTCTCCCTGTGACACACTCCTCCACATTCACCCTTAATAACAACCATAATGGCCTCTAGATGGGACATAAAAAGCTTTCTATTACCATCAGTTACTGCTGGAAATAAAGTGATTCAGGACTTGACTACACAAAAGACACGTATGAAACTAAAATAATATGAAAAAATAAAAACACGTATACATACATACAGTATATACACAAACACGTGTGTGTGTGTGTGTGTGTGTGTGTGTGTGTGTGTGTGCGCTTTAGTTTTTCATATTATTTTAGTTTCATACGTGTCTTTTGTGTAGTCAAGTCCTGAATCACTTTATTTTTTTATATATATTTACTTATTTACTTTGAAAACAGTAAATGCCTAAAGAATATATAGTCATATAATAAATATTAATATATAGTCATTTTAAGAATATTAATAAATCATATAAATATTTTCCCTACATTTGTTCAGATTAGTTGTTTTTTTCCATGCAGAACCTAAGGTTGTTTCTCTCAGTAAACTTTCCTTGTATAATATGCATTAAGCCAAAAAACTAAATTGGTTTTGTCGTCCACAAGCAAGGTTTTGTCGTCAGTCTCTCCTTCTGTGTGTGTGTGTGAGATTTTTTTTTCCCGACAAGCAGAGCCAGACTGGGCCGTGTTCGTTAGGATGATGCTGCTGCCGTCTCAGTCGGTCGTTAGCGGTTAATTGAGTGGTAGGAGCCAAGACACGAGCAGGCCATCTGTTTGCCAGAGTGGAACATCTTGTGGCACTCGGCTCGGCGCTGGGCCACCGTGCCTCAGCCCTGAATGGTGCAATATTAATAGATCTGACCAAGACGGGAAGAGACGGACTGTGACAAAGAAGAAAGTCGCAGGGAAAAAGTGGAAAGATGGGGGCAGTAGCTCCAGCCTCAAGGTTTTTTTTTTTAGCTGGACCAGTTGGGAAAGTAGTTCAGATTTGCACTTGCCCTGACAATATTTCCACTGGCTCAAAAAAATTATACTTTTTTTATTTAGCATTTTACAATTTTTTCGAACTCATTAATTACTTTTAGCATATCACAAAGAAATATTTAAATATTAATATAATAAACATTAATAACTAAAAGAAGAGTACAGCAACATATTAGGTTTTTAAGCAATAATATCTGGGAATTATACATTTATGTCCCTCCATGACGCACAAAAAAATCATATTTGTTTGTAATTAACTTTTTTGAGAATTAACTCTTCATTTGGAGAAAATACTATTTCAGTCTTTCTACTTTAACATTTCATATTTAGTCCAATGTTTTTACTTGCTGATTTGTTTTAATTATTTGTGAAAATTTCTAGCATTTCTGAGTGAAAATAGTTTCTACATCCAATTTTTTCTGCGTAGAAATACTCCACATTTGTGTCACCACATGGAGTTCTGGAGAGGAAAAAACTTTCGACATCTTTGTTAAACTTCTAAAGATAAATGTTCAACAGATGTAGAACTTGTTAGAGAACTCGACAGCTGTTTTCTTCAGTCGATGGTTTGTATGTCTAAAACGTTACCAGCCAACTGTTGAGTAACTCCGTTTATTTACTCCCCCAAGCCAATTTTTACTCAAAGTTGAGAGTTTATTTAGACCCCCTCCGTGTGAGTGTGAGAAACTTGCTTTGAGATTGAAAGATTGGATGCTCTTTATGTAACATATCATACTCGTATTCATATAGTATCAGTAAATATTGAAGAGCTTAAAAGGCATCTGACTGTAATACAAGCACTTAACTGGCATTTAGAGTAATGTAAATAGTGATAGAACAGGTTTGCGTAGGTCAGACAGAGCTTTTGACTAAAGAAGGGCCGTGGATGAGGTGACCGAGACTGAGCTATCTCAAAATACATGGCGTATCAGCTTTGTTCGATGGACTTTAATGAAGCATTCCGTCTTTGCTCCTGCACGAAGGTCCCGGGGTCTCGGTATCTCGGCTGCTGCTCAGTGCCGCGAGCGACGGTCCCTCGTGACTGTCGGTCTCCCGCGAACGTCTGAGACACATCGCAGTTCTCCTGATTCGTGGCCCTCCGCACCGTCGTGGGCGAGCAGCCCCCTCAAAGTGTTAATTTGCTAACGTTCCTTCAGAGAAGGCGTCTTAATTAAGTTTGTAAGATTCATGCCTAATTTAGTTATGTGAGGGATGAATGAGCTAATGAATGCAACAGGAGCCTCGCGGCGATCTCCACCCGCCCGCATTATGTGTGACATTTCTGCCTATGAATTAATTGTTTGCACTTAACCTTGCGCTCATTTGTTTAAATGTTGGAAATAGACGGGGTGTTTTTAACAATATTTTTTGGAAGAGCTCGTCTCGCACGCTGCGGTTTTGTTTTTTTGTGTCTTGGCTTGAATTGAGAGGCGTGCTGAAATTAGACACTTCGTGTTCAATTAGCGTAGCAGTGTTGTTGAGGAGAAACTGCAGTAGGTATGCGGGGCGGATGTCGTGACTTCTTAGAGGTTCTACAAGGGTCGAGAAGAGGCAGTATCGTTTTTAAAACTTTTTCTTTACTATTTGCTGTGGTGCTTGTTGCTTTGGCCTTCGGATACAGAATGTGTATGTTTTATGCCTTTATTAAGTGACATGTATTCAAGGTCCAAAATAAGCACCAAAATAAGCGCCGAATAGACTTTCTAGAGTTTATTGCAAGAATGACAGTCTGACGCTGTTGTAAGTGACCAGCAAATCAAAGCAAAGACATACTTTACAATCATTTATGATTTTATTTTTTGCTTGAGTAAACATTATACAGTTGGATATCTACGAGTCTATGCTCTGAGAGAATGAACAGATTTGAGCTATTATTTTTGGGTGGAAAAGTAACTAAAAAGTAACTCTGCATATACTCAGTTACTTGTTTACTACTGTAACTATTTTTAATATATTTATAATTAGTCACTTGTGTACAATTACTTATAATAACTTAACATTTGTTGATAACTTATAGTCAACTTAAAGTTTACTAAACTTATAATTTAATCACACTTAATTTGTTGCAACAACAAATTATTACTTATTCTAAAGTTGAATTTTAAGTTGTGATAACTAATTGCAGCAAACATTTTTTACAGTGTAATTATCTATCTATCTATATACGCACGCACGGACACACACACACACACACACACACACACATATATATATATATATATATATATAAATATGAAGAGTTAATTTGCAAAAACCTATAACTCCATTTTTAATTTTTTCAGAAATCACGTTTTTTTATTGCGCATTCCAAGTAATATCAATCAAACTGCAGTTGGGTTGTTTTGATTAAGTAATAATAACTAAACAAATACAGGCAATTTACAAAATTCAAGTTAATTGAAAGTATGTTTTTCTTTTACATATTAAAAGTTTGTTTTATAGCCAAAGCAGATAACTCCACATTTCATGTTTTAGAGTAAAAAAAATTTTAAAAACACTCGTTTAATCTTTGTAGTCTCCTCAGATAATGTAGATGTCTGACAACGTTGTTGTTGTTGTGATCATAGACTGTATGGATGTGATTACACACAATACACAGAGCTTTTCCCTCACCATTGTAACGCGCTGCTTTTGCAAAGTTCCGTGAAAATGTTTCAGCTTTTATTTTCCTTTTACGCCCTGAAGATGATATCACCGGTTCATCAAGTTCATCTAAATTATCCATCCTTGATCACTTTTAGTCAGCTTTGATGAAACTCCTCTCAGCTAGCACGTCTTTTCAAAGTGAATGTAGCCTTGTCACCTGACCTGAATACAGCGCGCTGATTCACTATCGCCGGATTTATCGGCTTCTGTTCTGCATGTTAGGTTCTGCATGAAAAACAACAAGGGCGCTTGTCGACTTCTGCAGTAAAACGTGAACTCGTGATGCCTTGAAAGTGGACAATACCGGCTTTTTTGACAAAACGCGTTTAGGGTTCAGTATATGTGGAGAATAATGCACGGCAATCTTTTTTTTTTTAAGTGGCGTTTATCGGTTTTTGCAAAAGAACTCTTCATATATAATATATATACTTTTTTTGTTATTTAGTCTCTTATGCTCACCAAGGCTTCATTTATTTAATCAAAAATACTGCAAAAACAGTAATATTCTGAAATATTACATCCTAAAATAGCTGTTATTTATATTTTAAAATGTCATTTATTTCTGTGATTTCAAATCCGTCATTACTCCAGTCTTCAGTGTCACATGATCTCTCAGAAGTTATTGTAATATGCTGATTTGATGCTCAAGAAACATTTCTTGTTGTCAGTGTTGAAATCGTTGTTTGCTTCTGTTTCTTTGGAAATACTTTCAGGATTCTTGTCAGAGTTCAAAAGAACAGCATTTATTTGAAATATAAACCTTTTGTTACATTATAAATGTCTTTACTATCACTTTTAATCAATATTCTATTAGAGTATAGTATAATATGATGTGATACAGTACAGTATAAATAGTCCAGAGAAGCAGAGATGTGCTCTGGTCAGGAGTGACTAAATCAGCTAATTGCATGTTTATAGTAAATGTGTTTTAGTCTGATCCTGTTTTTGTGTTTCAGGGTTGGTTCAGCCCGGGCCAGGTGTTTGTTCTGGACGAGTACTGTGCTCGATACGGGGTGAGGGGCTGTCATCGTCACCTCTGCTACCTGAAAGACCTGATGGATTTCTCTGATAACAACGCCCTGGTGGACCCGACCCTGCTCCACTACAGCTATGCCTTCTGTGCCTCACACGTCCACGGAAACAGGTATTACAGTAGGTTCACAAATGCTGGGTTATATTGTGCAACTTTTGATTGACATTCAATTTACATTTATGCATTTGGCTTTAATCCAAAGAGAATTCCACAGCATTCAAGGTACATATTTGGATCAGTCCGTTCCATTCCTGGGAATCAAACCCATGACCATGGCAATGCTAATGCTAGTGCCGATACAAAATATCTTTAAACATTGAGGATGATTTGGTTGTCCTCTTGCTTCTTAAAAAGAAAAAGAAAGTACATATTGGGTCCATTATGGGTCCATCCAATCCTAAAATATAGAGAGGAAGGAGAGTTCCCCCTCCTTATTAAGGATCAGCGGGATTATCACGGTCGATGCACATTTTAGAGTGGCCTTTTATTGTGGCCAGCCTGAGGCACACCTGTGCAATAATCATGCTGTCTAATCAGCATCTTGATATGCCACACCTGTGAGGTGGATGGATTAACTCTGCAAAGGATAAGTGCTCACTAACACAGATTTAGACAGATTTATGTACAATATTTGAGAGAAATAGGCCTTTTGTGTACATAGAAAAAGTCTTAGATCTTTGAATTCAGCTCATGAAAAATGGGGGCAAAAACAAAAGTGTTGCATTTATAATTTTGTTCAGTGTATATATACACGCAGTATAGACTGTATATATATATATATATATTATATAGTATATACTACTATACAAATATATATATATATATATATGTATATATATGTATATGTTTGTTTATATATATGTGTGTATCAGTGTATCAGAGGTTGCTTTAGACTTATAAAGTCTATAGACTTTTAAAACTTAGACGTCATTCATAATTTGTCATATGTCTATTATTACCCGTCATTTTAATTTTCATATTTTGGCTATAATAACACATATAATTACTTCTGTTTTTGTTCTCATTTTCATTTTTAATAATGAACCTACAGGACGAGCATATAGGTTTATGTATTTATTTATTAATGATGAGAACAGATGAACTGACAGTGCATCACTTTTCATGTTCAACACCACAAAATAACAACAAAATATACTAGGGCTTGGTAATTGTAACACAGTTCTTAGATCGGGAAGAAGGAGGCGGGAACCGGCGAACATTTAAACCACTTTAATAATCAAATAAACAAACACAAAATAAAAGCGGCAGCCCCTCACGGACGACTGCCGCACACAAAACACAAACTAAAATCCAGGCCTGGTCCTCTCTCGTCTTCCACTGTCGTCACTCCTCCTTTTATTCCTTCCGAAGCTCCTCCGTGGGACTCGAGACCGGTGAGTGGCGCAGGTGTCGTTCATTATCATTTACTCCACCGGCCTCGCTCCGTTCCCACGGCTCTCGGCCCCGCCCCACTCGTCACAGTAATAAATCATTTTTTTATCGATTTTAATAGATTATTAAACCAACATCGATTATTAAATCCCAATAGATGCTGTTTTCAGTTGATGAATGAACAGTACAGATGCACCTTCTATCCAATAAATCGCGTTGTTACATTTATATGAAACAAAAGTCTAATTTTATTTGGAAATTCAAGCAATAAATTCCGTTTTGGCGCTCTTTAATGTGGTCTGATATAGATCGCTGTAGCTTAAACTGGGTACTCGCCTCAAACGCATAGCAAAATACTCGTAACACTTTTACTTTTGTTCTGGAGCTGATAAACCAAAGTAGGTATAACTGCAGACCGGCAATCTCCAATATGGGGCATGAACTCCAAAAGGGGGCAGAACCTCCAAAATGGGGCAGGGTCTCTTCGCGCAAAGACTTTCACCATTGGCTCTGGCTTCGGCCAATTTTTATTGATTTAGATTTAAAAATAACTCTTTATAAATTAAACATTGTTTCTAGTTTATCTAAAATAAAAATATGCTATATAAATCAATATTCTCGGTGAGAGCAGAGCCCCAAGCTCGTGGCCAGTGGTGTTCGGACCAGAGTTTGAACCTCTGCTTAATGATATAAATGCGAATCTCCCATGATATAACGTGAGTTACGTAGTCAATTACTTTTTTCAAGTAACTAGTAAAGTAACGTGTTACTTTTAAATTTACAATAAAAAAAAAAAAGTTTTAATTTCTTCAAATCAGTTACGCAAGTTACTTTGTTTTCCCATGTATTCATTGACACCTCTCCTGTCCCCATGTGGAGAGAAACTGGGAGTGCAGAGGCACTTCCTTCAACCGAAGGCTTATTAATTTCACTTCTGTGGTGAAAGAGCCTTTATAGTTAATTTTTTTGTTATTAAAAACAATTAAGCAAGCCTGGCTCAGGTGAGAAAAAGTAACGCAAAAGTAACATAATGCATTATGTTCCATAAAAAGTAACTAAGAAAAGCAGTTAGTTACTTTTTATGGAGTAGCGCAACATTGTAATCATTACCTTTAGAAGTACGCTTTCCCCAACGCTATATATTTACACACACACACACACACACACACACACACATTTTATTTATATATATATATATATATATATATATATATACACATTTAATGTTTGTATGAATATATGAACATTTGATTTTTTTTTTTTTACATATGTTAAACTATTAGCACTGACATTCATATTAGATAGTATAATTTTTTTTGTGTGTGTAGTGTAGTGTAGACATTTTATTGAGGTTCAACATTTCATATGTTCATTGTTATTGTAAAGATATTTAAAAATATATATAATTTAAGCACCTGACCACAGGGAAATAAAAGATGTTCTGTTATAATTTCTATATAAAAACAAGCACTTTAGCAACGCCCCAAAGCCCTTTCAAACAGCAAGGAATATTTGCTTTCCATGGAGGTGGGCATTTTGAAATCTCACGTATTAAGTGTTTGAAATCAAGGATTTCATTTGTGTTGGACAAATGAGAAGTCCCACATGTTTGATAGATCACAAAAAGAAAAGAAAAACACTTCGAATGGCTTTTGTCCGCACATAATGGGTGGGCATACAAAAGGAACGACAAGACTGAAGAATTTCTTTAATCACTCGGGAGGTGCTCAGCATGGCAGCCATGCTCCCGCTTCACTCAAAAAGAGACTGCGAGCGTCTGCTTGGCAAATTAATTAATGACTCCCCATTATCTCAAAACGCAAAGCAATTAAACCGTAATTACGTCCATTTGTGCTGCTTTTACATTTTAATATTTTTTCTTTCATAAGGCCTCTGAGGATCAGAATTTCATATAACAGGCTTGTTTTCTGTAATTGATTGTGCGAATTAGTGACTGTTCAAGATGGAAATGCGCTTTACGTTAGCAGTGAGAGGACTGAATGCGGCTCGGGTATGAGCAATGTCCCTTGTCCACTTGTTGGCGAAGTCCTTTGTGTTTAGCGTACACTGGAAGCTGTTCGTTTTCCACTTACCTCGAATCAGCCGTCGATTGACTTATTAGATGTTAAATACACACGGATGTGCTCCCTGTCTTTGATGGCTTATTTAGTCAATTAGGAACAGTAATGATTAGCCTCTCTAGCTAATCACCAGTTTCAAATGAGGAAAATTGGCATGAGTAGTTTTTTTGTTGGAGGTGTCATTTGAATAATGACAGTTCAGCTGTGAAGCCCACAGAGAGTGTTCATGGGAAATTCAGAAGGCACAAAAACTGAAGTAAATAAAATTATTAACTCTTTAATGCATGATATTTATTATACTGCACATATCTTCCAAATATATTTTTACCCATTTTTGATGTTACCATTTATATTACATAAATACCTTGTGACCTCGTTATATTTTTTCAAAGCCTAGTAAATGTTAGGAATAGTGGCTTTCAATTATACTGTAATGTTCAATGTCTACAATTAATGGATACAATTTAGGGAAAAATACGTTTAATAGAGATATCCGTACTAGTATTGATATCAATGATATTGGCCTTCATTATATTCCACCTTTATGTTGTTTTTTACATTAATTGAAAGATTCAATGTGAATCAATGTGTTTATTAATATGCAATTAATTGTGCTTAATTACAGAAAAATGTTTGATTCATATTTTTTAAATTGATGACAGCTATATATGTCAATTAGGTGTGTGTGTGTGTGTGTGTGTGTGTGTGTGTGTGTGTGTGTGTGTGTGTGTGTGTGTGTGTGTGTGTGTGTGTGTGTGTGTGTGTGTGTGTGTGTGTGTGTGTGTGTGTGTGTGTGTGTGTGTGTGTGTGTGTGTGTGTGTGTGTGTGTGTGTGTGTGTGTGTGTGTGTGTGTGTGTGTGTGTGTGTGTGTGTGTGTGTGTGTGTGTGTGTGTGTGTGTGTGTGTCAACTATATATATATATATATTTAAAATGTAAATATAAAACAAAATTATAAACTCAACACTTTTGTTTTTGCCCCCATTTTTCACGAGCTGAACTCAAAGATCTAAGACGTTTTCTTTGTACACAAAAGGCCTATTTCTCTCAAATATTGTTCACAAATCTGTCTAAATCTGTGTTAGTGAGCACTTCTCCTTTGCCGAGATAATCCATCCACCCTCACAAGTGTGGCATATCAAGATGCTGATTAGACAGCGTGATTATTGCACAGGTGTGCCTTAGGCTGGCCACAATAAAAGGCCACTCTAAAATGTGCAGTTTTACTGTATTGGGGGGGTCCGAAAACCAGTCAGTATCTGGTGTCACCACCATTTGCCTCACGCAGTGCAACACATCTCCTTCGCATAGAGTTGATCAGGTTGTTGATTGTGGCCTGTGGACTGTTGGTCCACTCCTCTTCAATGGCTGTGTGAAGTTGCTGGATATTGGCAGGAACTGGAACACGCTGTCGTATACACCGAACCAGAGCATCCCAAACAGGCTCAATGGGTGACATGTCCGGTGAGTATGCTGGCCATGCAAGAACTGGGATGTTTTCAGCTTCTATGAATTGTGTAGAGATCCTTGCAACATGGGGCCGTGCATTATCATGCTGCAACATGAGGTGATGGTCGTGGATGAATGGCACAACAATGGGCCTCAGGATCTTGTCACGGTATCTCTGTGCATTCAAAATGCCCTCAATAAAATGTACCTGTTTTCGTTGTCCATAACATAAACCTGCCCATTCCATAACCCCACATGGGCCACTCGATCCACAACATTGACATCAGCAAACCGCTCACCCACGCGACGCCATACACGCTGTCTGCCATCTGCCCTGTACAGTGAAACCGGGATTCATCCGTGAAGAGAACACCTCTCCAAAGTGCCAGACGCCATCGAATGTGAGCATTTGCCCACTCAAGTTGGTTACGACGACGAACTGCAGTCAGGTCGAGACCCCGATGAGGACGACGAGCATGCAGATGAGCTTCCCTGAGATGGTTTTTGACTGTTTGTGCAGAAATTCTTTGGTTATGCAAACCGATTGTTGCAGCAGCTGTCCGGGTGGCTGGTCTCAGACGATCTTGGAGGTGAAGATGCTGGATGTGGAGGTCCTGGGCTGGTGTGGTTACACGTGGTCTGCGGTTGAGAGGCCGGTTGGATGTACTGCCAAATTCTCTGAAACGCCTTTGGCCTACGCCTGTTTTTTTTAGAAACTGTTATTTTAAATTGCAAGAATATTTCACAAAATACGTTTATTTTTCTGTATTTTTTATAAAATAGATACAGCCTTGATAAGCAGAAGAAACTTCTTTAAAAACATAAGAAATCTTACTAATCCCAAACTTTTGAGCGCAGGATATATAGTATGTATGTATAAGTGTGTGTGTGCGTGTGTGTGTGTGTGTGTGTGTGTGTATAATGTATATTTTAACTTAATTTTAAATATATATCTATATACAATAAAAACATGTAATAAATATAATAATATGATGTAATAATATAAAAATTGCTTCTGTAAAGGTTTTTCTAGTATTCAGAGCTATGTTTTAGGTGACGATGGCGTGGTTTATAAATGAAGTGTGTGTGAACGGAGACTTCTTTCAGACATGTTTGTCAGTGCAGACATCCTCGTAGCACATTTCAGTCAGCATTTGACTGACAGATGCACCCTGAGCTCGACGAGGCTCGAGACTGAGAAGCAAGTACGCGAGAGGAAACGGACAGGTGCGGCTTCATGTGTGAGATGAACTGGCCAGGATGGACTGACATGACAGCGAGTGACAGTAATCACAATCTAACCTCTTTCTCACCTGTCAGTCTCTCGCCTGTCCGTCATGCTTGGCCGCCCCGCGTGACAAGAGTATTTACCAGTCTGCACTCTCACTTACTCACTGTAAACATGACATACATCCGGAGCGGCACCCTTTGGATTGTCACTTCGGTCTCGTCCGTGAGGTCTTGATATGATCGGATACACACCGTTCGGCTCGGCCAGACCATCCAGAGACTCCTGCCGCTGTTTAACCCTCATTGACTGGCTCCGGACGGGTCAGCGTTTCACTCGTCTTAAACACGCTCAAAGTTAACTCAAACAAGTTAATTCATATTTAATATAATTTATATTATTTTTCATTATACTTTTTACTTCACATAAATGTATTTATTATACTTTTTATTTACAAAGAATATGCATTTACTTTTGCAATATAATAATATAATTTATAAACAATATTATGAAATAATATAATATATTTTAAGTTTAGTATTTATTTTCATATTTTTTTATTTTATGTTTTAAAATATATATATAATACATTTATATATCAAAATATTTTAAATGTCATTTTTATATTTTATAGTTTATTTTAATAGTTCTATGTCATAATATAACAATTATTGGTGGTGGTAGAAGTATAATAATATATGCTAGTATAATAATTTACTACTACCACAAACAATAATTGTTATATTATTATTTCATCATTATTATTACTTATAATGTAATTTTACTTTAATACATTTTATATTATTTATAATTGTGTTTTGTTATTTAATCAAATATCAGTTTTTGCATGGACAATTTGCAATATAATATAATGATATATATATATAGATATGCTATGTTATTTTTATTTATAAATTACGTTTTTTTTTTTCATCAAATAGTTTTCTGTGCTATTTGTTTTTTAAGGATAGCTGAAGATTATACAGGTATTATCATTTCTTCAGTTTTCATTGTCATTCATGTAGTTTTGATAAAACTTCATCTGTTAGTCAACTGTTTAAGGAGCAGAATGTACAACCAAATGTCACCGAAAAGTAAATGTTTTCGTTTTTAAAGCATAAAACCACATGCACATGATCAACAAGTGTAACATACAGTGACATTCAATCATCTGGCCCCAAACTCTCTCACACCGGCCCCTTGCCAAGGCCGTCCTTACTGTAAATCCCTGAATAATGATAGCAAAAGTGATGCCTTCCTTAGCAGACAGCACTAATAATGCAGTGTTACGTAAGGTAGAATTGGATGTGTTTCAAGGTTTGAAGGATTCGTTTAGCATTAGTCAAGTCAATGGGAGGATGTGTGAGTTGTGAGAGACTTAATTACTGACTAAAGTCATAAGGCTTTGCTAGTCGTAGGTTTGCTGATGTACTGGGAGCCAGAAACGAGGCTCGATGCTATAGAGCGATTCTCCCTCGTGCTAACAGTTCAATTCCCAGGCCTCTTGTTAGAAGCAGTTAAACTAAGAGGCCTTCCTTCAGAACTAATGAGCCTACACAGAACGACAGACAAAGACACCAAGCTTAAAGGGTTGATGTTGAGTTTATACACTCCTTAGCCTTTACCATAATGCAAAAAGGAGATTTTTTCTTTTCATTTGCAGGCGCTGATCTCTCTCTCTCTCTCTCTCTCTCCCCTGCTCGCACATACATACACGTCTTCTGCCGCTCTTCACACCCCCTCTTTGTGTTCTCTCGGGATTAGCTGGCCCTTGTCAAAAAGAAAAGGCGGATTTCATTTAATGGAGAGAGGGATTTGAAGAACAGACAGGTTTACAAGCTCTCTCTACAGCGCTGAGCTGTGCCATTCAGAAAGTGTGCAGGGTTTGGATAGCGAGGCACAATGGCTTTTAACTAAACTGCCCATTGTCGACGGTTAAAAACGAACTTTAGAATGATTACTTTAGCTCTTAAAGTGCAATTGTGCAAAGCTTAGGGCTCGAACATATGCTGGCTACATTTGATTGTTGTAGTTATGCGGTATTGAGAGAAGCTGTTTAGTTTAAATCGGTGGCCATTTTATTTTGTAG
Source organism: Ptychobarbus kaznakovi (assembly GCA_027422405.1). Taxonomy (NCBI): domain Eukaryota; kingdom Metazoa; phylum Chordata; class Actinopteri; order Cypriniformes; family Cyprinidae; genus Ptychobarbus; species Ptychobarbus kaznakovi. The sequence goes on from CM049796.1 coordinate 31,559,754, forward strand.
GTATGTAGGTAGGTAGATAGAATAATTGTATTCAAAATAAATACTACATATTTAGAAGATTAGAATGAAAAAGTCGATTCATTTTTTTTAACATTATGTGGTTTTATTTTATGTTATTAGTTGAATAATTTATCTTTATTATTTTGAATAAGCATCTTCATCGTATATCTTTTCCATTATTCAAACAAATATTAATGAATAATTTTTTTTTGAAAAGACTAATTAAAATAACTTTTCTATTTGAATGTATTTTAAAATGTAACGTATTCCTGTGATTTCAAAGCTGAATTCTTTAGCATCATTACTCCAGTCACATGATCCTTCAGAAATCACTATAATATGCTGATTTGATGTTCAATACATTTTTTATCATTAATATTTTTTTATAATTTTTATTTCTTACTTAACGTTACTTTTGACTGGTACTATATTATTATTTAGTTGTTTTTTTTCAGAAATTAGACATTATTCAAAATAAAAAATCTTTTAAAACTTTTGAATAATGTCTAATTTATATATATATATATATATATATATATAAGATTTAAAAAATCTTAAAAATGTATATCTTCTGATGATAAACATGTAAAAAATTACATTAAATATTAAATTAAATATATATATTTGAGACTGTAAATTATTAAAATAATTGAATTCAAAATAACATTATGATAGCATATTTAGAAGATTAGAAATTATAGTTTCATTCAAAATAACATTATGATAGCATATTTAGAAGATTAGAAATTATAGTTTCATTCAAAATTAAGTCATTTATTCTATTCAATATTATTCTATTTTATTTAATTAGTTGTTTAATAACTTTATCATCTTTATTTGGTTGAATAATCTGTATTGTATTTTGAATAAACAGCTTGATAATCTTATATCTGAAACAATAGTTTTATTTTAATAAAAATAAGATCACATTAAAGAGATTAGACATTTCAAGTTTCAAATAATTTTTACTATGAATATTATACACAGTATCATATAAATTCAATTTACATATAAATACAAATAATATAAAATAGTACTTCATTTGAATAATGTCTTGAATTTTAATTTTAAGATAATTCCAATTGCTTCGCATCTTTGTGGTTCTCAAAGGATTGGATTGTGAAACCCTTCTATGTGAGTCGAAGCATTGTTCAGTTCTGCTGAAATATTTGTGAAACTTGACAATTATCTTTGAGAAATCTTTTGAGCGTGTGGTTGAAGCACAGGATTCAAGGGCAGTTGGAATTAATGAACAGGTGTTGTAAAGAATTGAATGTTTCCTTGTTGTTCTGGCAGACCGGACGGCTTGGGCACAGTGACAGAACAGGAGAAGGAGGAGTTTGAGGAGATCAGGAGCAGACTGCTGACTTTACTGGAGAAGCAGATCACACATTTCAGGTAGAACAAGCTCCCACGTCCACTTCTGTCCTGAAACAGAGGAATAACAACGGACAAATCGATGTAAAAACACAAATAATAGCTAACAATATAATCAAGTCAAGTAACATTATAGAGCAGCTTCTTGACCGACCGTTGTCATTATCCAGCTCAGTTCAGTTTAAGTTCTCATCCAGTAGTGTTACTGAAGTCAATTTGATAATATTATTGAATATTAAAGAAGTAGTTCACCCAAAAAATGAAACCTTGCTGAAAACGTATTTACCTTTGGACCATCTAAGATGCAGGATGAGTTTGTTTCTTCGTGTAAACAGATTTGGGGAAATTTTGTATTGAATCACTTGCTCACCAATGGATCCTCTGCAATGAATGGGTGCCGTCAGAATAAGAGTTCAAACAGGTGATAAAAACATCACAATAATCTACAAGTAATCCACACCACTCCAGTCAATCAGTTAACACCTTGTGAAGCAAAAAGCTGCATGTTTATAATAAAGAAGACCATCATAAAGACATTGTTACTTCAAAATGCTATTTCAGGCTAAAATATGACTCCTCTATCCATAATATTGCTCTCTCCAGTGAAAAAGCCGTCTGATCTGAATCGGGAGAGAAATATGCACAAATCAAACAGCGTTTACAAGCTCTAAACAAACACGCTGGTGGATTTTGACGTGAGAAAACAACAGAGGATAGATTTTTCACTGGAGGAAGCGTTTTTATTATGGACTTTTGGCTAGAATCGATAGTATAGAGTTAAAACGCCATAATGATGGATTTGTTTCTTACAAACTTGCAGCTTTTCATTTCACAAGATGTCAAGTGATGGACTGGAGTGTGGTGTAGATTACTTGTGGATTATTGTGATGTTTTTATCAGATGTTTGGACTCTCATTCTGACGGCACCCATTCACTGCATTATTGAGCAACTGATGCAATGCTAAATTTGACCAAATCTGTTCTGATAACCAATTTCATCTACATCTTGAATAGTAAATGTTCAGCAGATGTTCATTCGTGGGTGAACTATTCTGTTAAGCATTCTTTTAAACCATCAATCTTGTAATAACAATGTAATAACTGGTTCCTGAAGCCAAATCAGTTGATAACCCCTGTATAACATCTCGGTTTACCGTTTACTCATTTACCACACCCCCTCCTCATGGGTCCTTGTTTTGAACCGGCCTCCCGCTGGCCGTCCTGTAGCGCACTGGTAACACTAGTAAAGAGGGTTTTAGTTTTGCGGTTGCAGCGACACCTAATAACCAGCTAAAACCACTCAAACAAAAGCTACGAACAACATCTTGGATTATGCAAATGGACACGGCCGGTGCGGGGCGTGCCGGGGATTAAGCGCGGTGCCCAACCCAAGCTGATTAGAACTTGTTGAGTCACTTGGTAAGTGTGCCTCCTGCCCCGTACACACGAAAAAAACACGCTAAGGGCTGTTCAGGGGACACTTTCACACCTGTGGTGTGAGGCCTCCATGAGAAGCACTTCCCTTTGGCCTTCATTCATCCCGCCTAGCATTGTCTGTATGCACGCTGACACCTGTCCCTCCTCAACAGGCTTTGGAAAACATCTCTATTTAAGAGATGTAATTATTGTCCCATGATAGCTGAGAAACAGCAGTCTGTGACTGACTCCTTCAGTTTGCGCTCCGTATTCTTTCTTTGTAAGCTGTCAGTTAATTACCACTCGAGTTGTACCTTTGTCTTGTTGCCCGTAGGTACTGTTTCCCCTTCGGGCGACCGGAGGGGGCTCTTAAAGCCACGCTCTCTCTTCTGGAAAGGGTGAGTGTCTGCCAGTTAACTGTGCATGCTTTGCATCTCATATCAGTGTCTTGTGTGTAGTAGCTTGTGAGAAAATAAGTTAAAGCGTAATAAGGAAGTAATTTTGTAGGTTCTGATGAAAGACATCACCACGCCGGTCCCACCTGAGGAGATGCGCAAGATAGTTCAGAAGTGCCTGGAAAAAGCTGCGCTCATCAATTACTCCCAGCTTACCGAATACGCCCAGATCGAAGGTTTCTCACTGAATTCTTTTCAGGGCTCAACAGTAAGGATTTTATTTTATTTTGGCTGGCCCTGTCATGCCGATTGTTTAGATATGAAAATTCAGAACACCTGCCAGTGTCTTCAGGGGCTCCAGCACAAAAACGCACAGTAATGTTCAAAATAAATGAGTACTTTTATTCAGCAAGGATGCAATAAATATATTAAAAGCTACAACAGAAAAATTGTTACAAAAGATTATAGTTATAGTTCTTTTGAAATGTATATTCATCAAATAATATAATACATTTAACTCAATTCAATTATTAAATGTTTTGTTTAATATGTTATAATAAATACACTGTTCAAAAAATTAAAGGAACACTTTGAAACCACATCAGATCTCAATGGGGGAAAATATCATGCTGGATATCTATACTGATATGGACTGGGTAATGTGTTAGGGAAGAAAGGATGCCACATCGTTTGATGGAAATGAAAATGATCAACCTACAGAGGGATGAATTCAATGACACCCCGAAAATCAAAGTGAAAAAATGATGCAGCAGGCTAGTCCATTTTGCTGAAATTTCATTGCAGCAACTCAAAATGGTACTCAGTAGTTTGTATGGCCCCCACGTGCTTGTATGCATGCCTGACAACGTCGGGGCATGCTCCTAATGAGACGACGGATGGTTTCCTGGGGTATTTCCCACCGGTCATCCTGAATGATGTTACAGGCAGCATAACGTTTTCCACGGCTTCTCCAGACCCTTTCACGCCTGTCACATGTGCTCAGGGTGAACCTGCTCTCATCTGTGAAAAGCACAGGGTGCCAGTGGCGGACCTGCCAATTCTGGTGTTTAATGGCAAATGCCAATCGAGCTCCACGGTGCCGGGAAGTGAGCACAGGGCACACTAGAGGACGTCGGGCCCTCATGCCACCCTCATGAAGTCTGTTTCTGAATGTTTGGTCATAGACATTCACACCAGTAGCCTGCTGCAGGTTATTTTGTAAGGCATTTTGTCAGTTCCTCCTTGCACAAAGGAGCAGATACTAGTCCTGCTGATGGGTTAAGGACCTTCTACAGCCCTCTCCAGCTCTCCTAGAGTAACTGCCTGTCTCTTGGAAAGTCCTCCATGCTCTTGAGACTGTGTTAAGAGACACAGCAAACCTTCTGGCAATAGCACATATTGATGTGCCATCCTGGAGGAGCTGGACTGCCTGTGCAAACTCTGTAGGGTCCAGGTATCGCCTCATGTTATCAGTAGTGACACTGACCCTAGCCAAATGCAAAACTAGTGAAAAGATAAGTAGGGAAAAACATGTCAGTCAGTGCACCAATTTTTGGGAGCAGTCGCCCATTGTACCATCTGTTGATCTAAACTTAACAACAATACACGCTCAATAACGGGAAAAATTGACTTGATGCTATACTCTGATTAAAAAAGTGTATGATTAAATGTTTCTGAGATTTATTCCACATCACAGGAATAAAATACATTTTAAAATAAATTACAATACAATATTGCAATTGGTTTACAGATATTACAGTCAAATATTGCAATATGAATTTAAGTGTACATGCTGCCTCAAAATGTGAAGTTTACTCAACTTGAAATGTGCATTTGTCTTAAAGGGGTCATGACATGGATTTTTTATTATTATTATTTTAATATGTTCCTTGAGGTTCACTTATAATGTGAATTAAGTTTTTTGCACAAAAAAACAAATAAATATGTGAAAAAAATATATATTTTCAACCCTCATTCTGAAGTCAGAAACAGGCTGTTTTTAAGGGGCGGATCCTTTAAGGCTTCTCAGTTATCCGAGACTGTTATGATGATCATTGCATATAGGAAACCGTATTAGTACCCCCTCGCTATAGCGTGATTTGAGTGTTGTGACAACATAATCAAAATAAAACTGTAATTTCCAGACAAAGCAAAACAAAATAATTTACTTACGGTTGATGCAGTCAGATCTAGTACTGCTTCATCTTTCAACAAATGTTTCTTTGTGAACTCTCCATGGCACTGTGCCTCGTTTACAAAACAAAAAGCTCTGAACAATCCTCTGACACGATCTGGGATGCCATTAAAAAAACAGTCCACTTGTTCCTTACGCTGGGATCCTTCTGATATCTGTACAAAGACGCGAACGAGCTGTTTGAACCAAACGCGTCAACGCGAACATTCTGTCACTCCACTTGACCTGAAAACAGACTCGAGTATGAACACGAATCTTTATTCTTTATCCAGTGTAAACAAGATAGCGGCAGTGATTGTAATTTATATTTGTTTTTGGCCTGACACAACACTCGGATTCAGCATGATCAAGTGTCAGCCGTTAGTGACTGAACGCCAGTGGGTTGTCGATGTGACGCTCTGGGGGTGGTGTTTATGCAAACAACTGGGGCTATCTGACGTCACCTTGTCCAGATAGGATCTAAAACAAGCCGTTTTCTGAGGTTTGTTACATTAATTCCTTTTTTTATTGATAATGAAGACATTTTAACTTATGAAACTTGCAAAATGTATTAAGCATACAAAGACCTTCTCTGCACCAAAAGATCAAGGGAAATTTGGTTTCTCTTGTCATAGGGGTGTGCGATAGGACTATTTTTGATCGTGGATGATAAAAATGTCTCCATGATCTGCTTTTGAAAAAATATTGTATCGTGCTACAGCACACATTCTATCAGCTGCAGTTCTGGCACCGCCGTATCAATATACTGTACAATGCCACATGCATTCACATCGCAAAAGTACATTACATGCATGTGCTTTAAAGCCTTGCCGGTTAAATTTTCATTCATGCGCAGGTCTGACGTGCACTTTTTCTGAGCGCGTACACCCAAAACGTATGAACTAAAAAGCCTGTCAAACAGCGCATGATTACTGGACTAGGTTATCTTTTGCGCTAATACTGTCAAAACCCACTTACATATAGACTCAGTTGGTTATGTCTAAAATGTAAGTAAACGGTTGAGAGAGAAACGGATGCGTGCCTGTATATTAGATGCGTGCAGGTCTTAAAGGTACAGTACTAAACATACAGCCGACTGAAATTAAACTATTCCTTTAACGATAATATAACAACAACAAAAAATCACTCACTATTCTTGACTGAAGAACTTTAATACCGTTGCTTTAGGTATCAGTCTATATAGTGTTTTATTTATATATTTGTTCATTCAATTTCTTAAATGCTCCTGGTAAATACATTTAATTATACCTAAAAATAAAGCACTGTTTGTTTTATTTGTATATTATGTGTAGTTGTAATGTTTATCTTTGTTCTTTTTTTTATAACAAAAATATAATAATGACAACGATTTTTATCTTCACCCACTTTGGCCTAAAAATCTGCTTTTTTATATTTTGTTACCTGGAAAGGCTTTGTCTTTGTAATAGGGAAATTAGTTTGTCTGTAATGCTCTGACAACTTGCAAAATAGAAAAACCAACATGACAAAGAATCGTGATAAAATCGTGAATCGTGATATTATTTTTTTTTTTTTTTTACGTGATATGATTTTTTTTTTTCATATCGCCTACCCCTATCATGTCATGATCCCTTTAACTCACAGCAAGTTGGTAAATCCAGGGAAGTCAAAATCATTTTTTAAGTGTAGCTGAGAAAGTCCTTATTGTTGAGCCCTTTTGTTACATTGCTTTTTGATCTTATCCTGTAAACATGTTTGGAGTGGTTGACAACTAGTGTGAATGTTGTGATGTCTGTATTTCAGCAGACAGCAGTCAGGCGTCTCCAGAGAAAAGGCTGGAGGACATGATCAGACTAGGAGAGCTGTGTATGGAGGTGTTACAACAGAACGACGAGCATCACTCTGAGGTAAAACCCACAGAACATCTCAGTTGTCTCAGTCCAAGCTCTTTCCTGCTGAGAAAGAATTTTAGTCTTTACATCATTTTTTTCTTCCTTGTTTCTATACTCCGCACCAGCAGCATTGATCTTGTGACATCTCTGTACAACATATGTTCAAAGAAGCCTTCAGTCACGTAGACAGAGAATCAATCTTTGTTTATCATCAGGCCTTTTGGCGTTGCATGTTGCTCCAGAAGGTATTGCATGATCATTTCAGAGCAGACTCGTGATCATTTACCGTCTCGCTGCCCATTTACTTCGCCACGTTGCCATAACAGCTGTTAGCGAGTGACAGCTTACCCGTCCAATGCCAGCTCATAGTAGCGGCGCAGGAAAACAACGCCCACGGCCCATCTGCACAGGGCCAGCGCCCGCTAACGCTCTCACATCAACATTCAAAAAATACAAGATCGAAGGAAACTGATCAATCCTAGGTGCTCAGGCTTCGCTGACAGAGATGTGATCATTTTGCTAAATCAAGATGTGAATGTTGACATCTGCTCGCGAGGCACTGGCTATTTTTAGTGATCGAGCTTCCAACAGCTGTCACAGATGATAGGGACAAGGATGCCAAAACGCTTGTGCCTAACAAGACAAATGTCCCACATGCTGTCACTAAGGAAACATCAAGGTGTGTGTGCGTGGTGCGCTCAGATCTACATTAGTGAAATTATGTTCACACTCGCAGTTTGTACAGTGAAAGCAAGGAGTAAAACATTGTCTCGTACAGTGTGTACTGCGTTTTCAGTGTTCGAATGCAAATGTTGAATGAATGGAAGAAAACATAATGTTTGTTTATCTGATATTTCTCTCTCTGTCTCTCTTCCGCTTCTATGTTTATAAATGCATTAGGGGAGAGAGGTAAGAATCTTATATTTCACTCATGTTGTGTTGTGCTGTCATTAGCAAGAAATACACGGCAGCTTCTCTTTGGACAGCCCCATTTATTTGATCAGTTATGATTTTACAAGCAGATTGCAAATGGATGTTGTTGCATATGGATTACATTTATATTTTTAATACTTTATTTCAGCAATGATGCATTAAATTAATCAAAAGTGACAGTAAAGACATTTACAATGTTACAAAATATCTCTATTTCAAATAAACTTATATTAATCATGGAATCCTGAAAAAATGTAACATGGTTTCCACAGAAATATTGAACAGCACAATTGTTTTCAACATTGATAATAATAAGAAATGTTTCTTGAGCAGCAAATCAGCATATTAGAATGATTTCTGAAGGGTCATGTGACTCTGAACACTGGAGTTGGCTAATGATGCTGAAAATTCAGCTTTCATCTCAGGAATAAATTAAATTTTACTATATATTCAAAAAAAAAATCTAAATTGCAATAATATTGAACATTTTTAATGTATTTTCATTAAATCTTTTTAACCCCAAACCTTTGAACAGTATTGGTTTGTGTTTGCATGTATCATTTATTTGTATTTTTTTCAGAAATTCAATTATTTTATATTAAAATAAATGAATAGTAGATATAGAATACATAAAACGTGTAATGTTTATTAATAGGTTATGCATTAATGTATTGTTTATATTTAGTATAGATATTTAGTGATTTTATATTTTCAAAATATTTATATTAATGTGATACAATATTTATATTTAATATATGAAGAGTTCATTTGCTAAAACAGATAACTCAGTTTTAAACAATTTTCAAAAATCATGTTTTTTCATTGTCATTCCAATTAATCTCAATCAAACTGCAGTTGGGTTATTTTGATTAGGTTATAACATAACCAAAAAACACAGGGAACACAATAAAAACATGATAAATTAATAAAAAAACAATTTTTGAAAATTGTTAAAAATGAAGTTATCAGTTTTAGCAAATAAACACTTCATATATAATACACAATTCTGCATAAAAATGTAATAAATCACATGCAATCCTGGCTGAGATTGTTAGGAAATCCTTATATGGAGATAGTTTGGTTGTGTATTATGCTAATTATTAATATGAGTAAGAACAAACAGCCTGATCTCACGGCAATTTGCACATTTTTCGAGGTGGCTAATTCGTACGACCTCACTCATACAAATTCATGCGCTTTTTGCTAAATCATACGTATTTTACGAGTTGCACAATTTGTATGAATATGTACGAATGACCTTCACCTAACCTCGCCCCTAAACCTACAAGTCACTGGGGTCTAGACAAAACATACAAAATCGTACGAGTGAGGTCGTACAAATTAATTACCTCGTAAAATACGTTCGAATTGGTCGTGAGATAGCGTTGGAACAAATGTATATGTAGTTAGTGTGAGAACCTTTCTGCAAATATTAATGTAAACTCTTTTACACAATTATTAGTGAATGAGACTCACTGTTATTTATTTTTTATTGTATCTTCGTGAAAAGACATTTTAAGATAACAATGTGAATAAAATAAATGGTGAAATAAAACTGAAAGCTGTGATGTGCAATGTGCGAAACATATTTTCCAGTTGAATTAGTTGTTTAACAGTTTACCTCACAACTAGCCAACAATCCAGACACATTCATCGAAGCAACAAAAAAGGAGTCTAGTCTAATTATTAAAAATATATTTTTTAACTTTAATGGGGAAAAAGGTTTTGAGTATGTTTTAGATTGAAAAATATACAGCAGTGAACGATTCCTTTTGCTGTAAAAACCTGTCTCTGAAAGCCCTGAAGACAAGCTCCCTCAAGGCCAGCGACTGTAAAACATCAAGTCAGACAAGAGTGACTTTCTCACACACACACACACATACACGAATATCCGTACACAATAGCACCCTTCAATAAGTCAGCATTCTCCTCTCCACCGCATATTCTTCGCCGTGACTGATTGCACTTTTATCCTCATTGCTCGACCGCTTTGGACGGAAAGTTCTTGGCTCGTGCGCCGGCGTAAAGAATACAAGACAACATGGACAGGCTTTCTTTGACGCTCTCAATTAAGTTAGCTGCAGCCGTCCCCAGGAATCAGCCTGTGGAAGAATGCAAAGAGAGAAATGCATTGATAGACTTGGATCTTTTCAGAAGGGCCTTCAATGCACATACTGGCAGACAATAAAGAGCTCGACACAATGTAGGAGGACGCCGCTGAATTTTTCCCTTTTCTCAGGAGAATTCAGCAGGATTTATGGGCTCTGGTCTGCTGCAGTCCACCATAAAAGACACGTGGATGGCTAATTGTCCTTTTTTGAACTTCGATAGCAGTATTCTGCTACTTTCTAGTATAGTACCCTTTTCCAGATGTGGAACGGTTTAAAAAGCAACAGTGATTGCTTGTAATTAACACATAAAATGAATATAACAACATTTTAAAGTAAAAATACTTAAGTAGTATTTTCTTCTAAGACATACTCCAATTATTAATATATAATTTACTAAATGTAATACCAGTTTAATAGTGAAAAAATTGATACAAAGTAAATCATAACCACAGAAAAATACTACATTTAGCACAACTTTCCTCCAGATGCTGTATGATTAGATTTGTTTCATGTAGCACGAACTATGCTTGATAAGATCAAAGTATAATACTTAAAGTTAGAGGTTTGTACAGCTATATACACACATAGTGTTTACAAAAGCAAGCAAGCATGCAGGCGCAGAAGCAACCTTCCATTCTCTCTGTATTTATCTCCATCTTTGTGTGCTTCTTTTCAAGGCCGCTTCATTGTATTTCTTGACTTCTACTGGCTTTAGTTTCATCATTTGCATGTTTTATTGTGCTTTGTTGTCAGTATCATGTACCATGTTTAGCTCTCAGTGTTGTCTCTCTGTTGTTAATCTTTGGCATTATTGTTTGTGATCGTGTGTTGCACATGTATAGAATATGCAGCATATTTGTAGTATTTTACATATTAATGGGTGATTCTGTTCTTATAAGGGGAAACTTTGTCCATTGGGATGATTTTAAAAATGCATTTATAAAAAAGCATTTTAGTTTTTATAGATAGACGGATGGATAGATAGACGGATGGATAGATAGACGGATGGATAGATAAACGGATGTATAGATAGACGGACGGACGTATAGACAGACGGACGGACGTATAGACAGACGGACGGACGTATAGACAGACGGACGGACGTATAGACAGACGGACGTATACGGACGGATAGACGGATGATAGACAGACGGACGGACGGATATAGACGGAATAGACAGACGGACGATAGACGGATGATAGACGATAGACGGACGATAGACAGACGGACGATAGACAGACGGACGGACGGACGTATAGACAGACGGACGGACGGATAGACGGATGGATAGACAGACGGACGGTTAGACGGACGGATAGATAGATAGATAGATAGATAGATAGATTTAGAAATTTAAAATATCCAAATGAAAATGACAAACACACAACAAAATTACTGAAACTTCATCTAAAATGTCTGTATCACCATTTGCACAGAAATATTAAACAGCTCAATAGTTTTCAATATTAATAATAATAATAATACAATTATTTAGCATCAAATCAGCATATTAGATTGATCATGTGACATTTTCTGACAACAGAAAAATGTGAAAATAAAATCAATTAAAAATACTAACTATACTAATAAAACTATAATAGCATATCAATGATCCTAAAATAACCTGATAAATGTTGAACACAGACAAAACAAGTCAAAAGTGTCCCTAACTGAAGAGTCACCCTAAAACACTTCAAAATAAAGCTTCCAAAAGGCTGTTTTCACAGCAATGCCATAGAATAACAGCTTTTGGTTTCCCAAAGAACCTTTCAGTAAACCGTTCTTAAAAGAACCATTTTTTCTTAATGTGTAGAACATTTAAATAGTCTAAAGGACATTTTCCACTGTAAAGAACCTTTTGTGGAATGAAAAAGTTCCATGGATGGTAAATGTTCTTTGTGGAACCATTGATGCCAATAAAGAACCTTTATGTTTAAGAGTGTATGTCTGTATTTTGCAGGCCTTCTCCTGGTGGCCAGAGGCGATGGGGGAGCACGCTGAGACCTTCCTGTCTCTGTACACGGTGGACATGGACGCAGCGTTGGCCGTCCAGCCGCAGGACTCCTGGGACAGTTTCCCCCTCTTTCAGCTGCTCAACAACTTCCTCCGAACTGACCGTGTGTAGTGTTTACCTGTCTTCCTCGTTCCCCCCCCCCCCCACCTTCCGCTCCCGTTTGTCCAAAGTTCTGCTCGCGTGCAACCAGAAATTTTCCATCAAACAGCTTTGAGTACTTCACAACATGAAATTAATTGTGCGTGGATCTTTTGGTCTATTGATAGAACAGATGTAGAGCCAAGTTGAAGTTACTAAGATTGCTTTGCATGACTGCGACATTTGCGACGGTGATAAAGAGATTTGCTTTACTGTCTCGTTCGAACAGCAGTTGATTTGGAATAGATACGGTTGGTTATCTAGGGAGCATGACAATGGAAATGGCAGCCTCTAATAACGCAGACAGTTGGCAAAAAGATATAAGGAACTCCCACACGGTTTCATATATGAACTTTCTTGTAGGAGATCCAGTCGTATTGCTTTCCTCTGCCCTGTTCTCACTAAATTCATCTAAGTATCTCTTTTTTTCTTAAAGGTAGAATTGTAATGAGCAAAGCCTATTGGCGAATATGTTGAAAATGTGGGGGGGGGGGGTATTTTAAAATTGCCTGTTAAAATTGGCAGATTTAAAGGAATAATTCACCCAGAAATTAATATTTTGTCATTTACTCAACCTTTAAGTTGTTTCAAAATCGTGACTGATTGAGAGATTCAGCAGAATGCTCACGCTGCTCTTTTCCTGACACATGACAGAAAATATCATAAACATTATACAAGCACTTCTGAAACAATATAATATTTATACAATAATTACTACTACTTGATTTATTTAATACTTTTATTCAGCAAGGATGCATTAAATTGATTAAAAGTGACAGTAAAGACATTTATTATGTCAAAAAGATTTGATTTCAAATAAATGCTGTTCTCTTGAACTTTATATTCATTAAAGAATCATTACAAATCACAGAAATATTAAGCAGCACAATTGTTTTTAACATTGATAGTAATATGAAATGTTTCTTGAGCAGCAAATCAGCATATTAGAATAATTTCTGAAGGATCGTGTGATGCTGAAGACTGGAGTTATGATGCTGAAAATTCAGCTGCGCATCTCAGGAATAAATTACATTTTAAAACATATTCAAATAAACAAACAGTTATTTTAAATTGTAATAATATTGTAAATTTTTATTGTTTTACTGTATTTTTTAACATATAATTGCAGCCTTTGTGATTATTTTTTTTTATGAACAATGACAGAATATTGAATCGTTTCTCTGGTTCATCGTGGCACAGTGTCATTATCAGAAGGATATCTAATAATTGTTCATGAAGTACATGTGAAATATTTCTGAAAAATTCGACACAAAAGTAAAAAATGCTCTTGAGCAATATAAAAAGGAATTACATTTGATCCAAACAATTAGAGACTAAAATGTGATGTCTTTCTTAGCCGAATGAGATCAAATACAAATCGCCTAAATAATGTGGTTTTTTTGGGACAATTAAAATAGTTAAATGCTACCTTGACTTTTTGAAACTTTTCTGACAATTCCATTATTTGATTTGGTTCTGAATTCATCAGATGTTACGCCTTAGAGCAACCAAATGAGAGTCATAGGTAGCAGATCCCACTGTAGCATATTACAAATTAAATCTCTCATTTTACTGATTACAGACAGGGATTAGTTTCAGTTGTGCGTGCTTTTTACAGTTTTGAGTGTGTGCACATGACAAAAAAAATAGTTGTGACATTGACACTAAATGCTGAAATGAGTTTCATCATTGTTAAATGGTTGGGAAATGAGCTCAAACACCCATGAGAGTAAAAAGGCTAGTGTTAATGATGAAGAACAGAGAGATGGGAATTACACTTAATGATGCCCGAGGAGACATGACTCTCTCTCTCTCTCTCTCTCTCTCTCTCTGTCAGACCCCCATTTCCTTCTACGTGCTTTAATTACATTGAGTGTATTTACATGTAGAGGAGAGTGGGGTAAGCTGTGCCACTTTTCACATATGGTATGTTGTCCTCTATGTCAAATAAATGGAGAGATGAGAGGTAAAGTAATTATATTTCAGGCAGTATGCAATCAACTGAAAAGAGAAGAAAGTGTCTGTAGCATAGAAATATGATTTCTCAAAACGTTGGTGAAAAACGTGAGCAATTAACATGAATGTGAAACGTATTTTATAATTTTAATTAATTGTTGAAAAAAACAATAGTGTAGATTTATAAGACTATACTTTGTGTTTTATCGCCTTGGTGTTAAATTACAGAAAAAGTTATAGACTATTTTAATACAATGGCTGATGGTAAATTTCTTTCATCTTTCTCAGTAGAAGCTGATCCGCGTCACGTTCAGCAGCGTTGATCAGCAGCGGCTGCTCTTAAAGTAATAACAAACAAATAAGCTGATAACCAGCTGCTGTGATGTCGATTCATCAAAGAACAAAAGAAAAAAGAGGAAATCAATAACTTTTGTCGCTTTAAGGATGCAGCTATATTTGATCTAGAATTTAGTGTTTTGATAACTTTATTCAGTTTCTGTATGTTTCCTACTTGCTGAAGGACACAGTTTTGACATTTATTATAATGTGAAGATTGCAAATGAGCAGCTCCACAACACAACGAAACCATGTTTACATGATATTCGGAAATCATTCCAGTTGTTATACAAATAAATTCACTAATTTGTTTCATTAGTTTAGTTCATTGTTTTTCAACACCATAAAAAACAGTATACTTTATATTAAATTAGTTATTTAGATTATGAATTATTATTAATTCAAAATGATTACAGTTGTCTATGATTTCTGCAACGGTCATTCTAGATGTATTTCCACTGCAGGATAGCATTGCTCACAATATTTAGCCTGATGTTGCACATCTGTCAATATTATTGTAAATTCTTCATTCATCCTTGTTCTCCAGCTCACCTGTGCAATGGAACGTTCCATAAGCACCTCCAGGACCTGTACATCCCTCTGGTGGTGCGCTACATTGACCTGATGGAGTCGTCAATAGCTCAGTCCATTCATCGCGGCTTTGAGCAGGAGACGTGGCAGTCTGTGAAGTAAGAGCCCATTTAATGTCAAGCCATTCGAGTCCAGTGTGATTTTATGTATGCATGTTTTCTTATTGATTCTTTTCACAGTTAAGCGAATACAGTATCGTGTTTGTTTAACCGTGTTGGGCTATTTCTAGCAAACCTATCAACTTGTTCATGTTTCAGAGATGATTGGTTGAGTGGTTAAAGAAGACAGCCTCAAAGATTGTCCTCATCCTTTTCCATTAATGCTTTGTTCTTTTCTGATTTACTTGACAGTTTCTTGTTTGTTCTCACCGTATTTAATTCGATGGGACTGAACACAAGGCTGTGAGGTGCAGATGTGAAGTCTGTATGTCGTGCTGTTATATACATGATCATACGCTTGACCAAACAGTTTCCTGTGGACGCAGAACTTAAGGAAACATTGGCTGTGAAAATTAGATCTTACAAAAGGCCGTAACGCTCATGTTCTGATGAGAATGACTTTACGGTGTAAATAACCCCTGTGTTGTACATGTAAAAAGAGCAATAATCATAATAATAATTTCCCTTTAAGTTCCTCTGACCTAATCAAAACGCTGCTTCTTAATTATAATGATAATAATAGCAATTACCTATTTATTATTATTAATTATAATATTCAGTAAATAAATAAACTGAAACTATTATTATTATTATTATTATAGTAGTAGTAGTTGTAAATTATAAGCAATACAATTTTTGTATATTTTTTATTTATTAGAATTATTTGCCTTTAAGTTTCTCTGACCTAATCAAAATATTTATTATTATTATTATATTTAATTTATAATAATAATTTATCTAAATAATTACTACCACTACTATAATAATAATAAGAGTTGCTGTTAATTACTATATATTATTTATTATTACTGAAGTTTTAACTCTTTTATAATCATTTGTATGCAATTCATATAATTATTTATAATAATTGACCTTACATTTCCTCTGACATAATAAACTAAATTAGTATTTTGTCTTTTGTTGTTGATTATTATATATAATGTATTATTATTGAAGCTTTAACTCTTTTATAATCATTTGTAAGCGCTTAAAATAATAATAAATCAATCATCATAATAATAATAGTTGTTATTGTTATTATGTATAATTGTTATATATTATTTATTTGTATTTAAGCTTTAACTGTACTTTTATTTACCACAAAGTAGACATGAACTTTTTACAAAATGTTACTGTTATCCATTCTAGTTATATTTTTACACACTGAAAAAAATCAAAAGCATTTTATATCTGGGGTCTCTATATCTGGCGACTCCAAACTGAACATGACGGTTAATACAATATGGTATTGAACAGACTGTTATGTCTAATTACACATGCCGTCTTCTCTAACTAAGGTGCATTTGTTCCTGTCAGTAAGCTTCAGATGCCTCAGAATGATCAGCCGGTTATTCTGCTCTTTATCTGATGAACTCTTATTGTCGGCCTCCTCTCAAGGCTTTCTGCTCTTTTACTCTCTGATCTCCGGCAGGACCATCACCAACAATCTGCCCAGAGTTCCCAACCTGCCTCTTAACCTCCCTCAGATGCCCAGCTTCTCGGCCCCTTCCTGGATGTGTGACAGCACGTGTGTATGGGGCAGCTGGGCACCATCACTGCTTACTGCTCTTGACATATGCTTATTATAGCCGCAAAGCTTGTGCGAAGCCGGTCTTCAGGCCTTAAAACCATTCAAATATATTTATATCACAGGAAAGAGATTGTGGCATATGCATTTGTAATGTGGTAAATATGTCAAATAATGCTTCCAGTTGTTGGTTTGGTGAAGCTCAGTTATGGCTATAATAAGCATTTGCATGGTAAATGTTATTCATAAAAATCTATTTGTTTTAGCACAATGAATTAGACTTCCAATTTCAGTACCCTTAAAGTGCATCCTAGATTGCATGACTATGTGAGTGTTATGATTTGTTTTGTCTGTCGGCTTGGGATGGGAATCAAGAAGCTGTTTTTTTTCTGAACTGGTTCCATTATTTTTTTTTATTACTTATTCTTGTCAAAAATGTCTGTTTTTCTGCAAATGTGGATTAGATAAAGTGCTGCAGTGATTGTATTTTTGTAGGCCAACCCATAAGTTAGCATCACCCTGGTACCCCTGCCAGAAAAAAAATAAAGAAATGGATTTTTCCATTAGTTTTTGTATTACTGCAGAAAATAAGTGACCAGCAAAGATGTATGATTCTTACACATCTTTCTCATCATGATACTCTTCACAACTTTTGAATTTTACAGCCTAAATAGAGTTGCCAGGTGTAAAAAGCTGAATGTAGGTGCTAATTGATACGATAAAATACAGTAATTAAAAGTTACACAACTTTTGTTTGTGATTTTTACGAGTTCTTTTGAACGAATTGTCTAAAAAGTCTAAACCAAGTGAGCAATTAGTATGAATCAATCTACCGACTCCCTTGAATCTTGAATCACTTGCAGTTAAGAGAACCACATGACAGAATTAATCCATGTTTTACCTCATTTCATCTGAAATCTACCTTTTGTTATTGTATTAAGTGTTTAAAATGGTACTTGAATATCAAAAATATTATTATTTTATATGGCTAAGACCATTTATAAGATATTGGGCTTCTTCACAAGTACAAAAGAATCGTTCATGAGACCAGAATAATTTTTGTTTAGAATTGAATCATTCAATTACTTCTGATTCTCATCCCTGTTGCCGTCAGTGTATAGATCAGTGCTGGGTGGATGACTCACAAGTTTTAGTCTGTTACTGATTACATGTTGAAAATTGTATTCAGTAATATAATCAAGATTACTCATTTTAGGTAATGTATTCGGACTACTTTTGGATTACTTTCAGATTACTTTTGACATAACTTGTTTATTAGTGCTGTCAAATGATTAATCGCGATTAATCGCATCCAAAATAAAAGTTTTTGTGTACATAATATATGTGTGTGTGCTGTGTATATTTATCATGTATATATAAATACAAACACATGCATGTTTATTTAAGAAAAATATGTTTATACATTTAAAATGGGTTTACTGTATATAATATAAATTATATGAATATAAATATATACATGGAAATATTTGCAAAATATATGTTGTATGTGTGTGCATTTATATATACATAATAAATATACACAGTACACAGATATATATTATGTAAACAAAAACTTTTATTTTGGACACGATTAATCGTTTGACAGCACTATTGTTTACAGATTTAAAATGGATTATTGTTATAAAAAAGAGAAATATGAACATTAACCAACATCAGAAAAACATGCAAATGTGTTTTTCAATTATTAAAATATTAACTTTTAATCTCAGGGGGACTTCAATAGTTTAGGGAGAATCAATAAATTATGAATAATGTACTGCCATTGTGTGAATAATTTGTAATCGTGTAATCCATTAAAAATTAACTAATTCATCTCTAATCGTAATATAATCCTAATTATTGGAATCTAATCCAGATTACATGTTATCAGTTACTATCCAGCACCGGTAAAGATCCTGTTTGTGATGTGATTGCTTGAAAACATTGGTGTTGTGTTGTTCATTTTAGTGCCTTTTGTGCCAAAGTGGCTTGATAGCTTATCATTTCTGGAAGCTGCTGTGCTGTGTGGCTTTTTGTGTGATTCATTGGCAAAATTTAACACAGTTATGCATTTGGTTTACAGCGGACAAGGAATTAATTTGCCAGATATTTTGTGAGTACCAGTGATCATCACGTTTCTGTTTGTGTTGTGTTTTCACGAATTCACAGAAACCTGTTTATAAGATGATTCACATGGACAGGCGAGACTCCGTAAACTCAATTTTTCTCCTACATGCGGAGCGCCCAGGTATCATCGGTTCAGTCTGTGAGCGTTTAAACCTGCTGTGAGCATGCGACGATAAACACCAACACTATTTTCCCTCAACCGTCAGGGGTTATCAGAGGAAGACTCAAACACCTTTATCCTGGCCGAGATGTAAACAGGAGAACTTCTGACAGCTACACGGGCCTAAATAACGTCGTAAAGTTAAATTACATCCGTCTCAATTAGCCTAAAGAGTGTGAACTGCAAAAGCACACCAGCTTTCAGGCCTGAAACAGTGTCTGTAGTGGGTGTAGTCCTGTGGGTGTCTGTCAGAGGGGACTCTGTGGTTAGCTGCTTGTTAGATTCGGCGAGAACTTTGTGTTCTCCCCCAGGGGTGTCTGTTCGTCAGGCGAGAAACTCGTCCATTTGTTCACCCTGCTCGCTCGAGGCGGAGGCGCGGACCCCCGAGGGGGCCCTTACGGACCGTACCGCCGCTAATTAATCGAGTGGGAGCTTGTGCTCGCCCATTTTAATTGCACAGCGGACTTTGCCAAACGATTTATTTTCCCGGAACGCCACTTGTGAAGGTAACAGTCTTTTAACAGCGAGCGGAACGAGTGGCCTTTTTTAGTTGCGCCGTGCACGTGTTCTGTGTGGACTGCGGTTGACACGGCAGGGCCGCTCCATCTGTCTGGATTGGTGGAGATCTCTTGAGTCCATCAGAACCCAGCGGAGTCGCACACAACATCAGTGGAAATTGCTGTCGATCTTGACTTCCTGCAGCTCTTGGAACAGCCGCTCTTAGGCCGATAGTTCTGTCTGGTGCACTTCAGTCAGCTGGGTGCAAGAGAGCCTGACTTTTATAGTAACTCTCTCGCTTTATTAGTCCTCGTCTCTGAACCCTTTAAGTGCATTTACATGAATTAATTTATCAGACATTTGTATGCAAGTGAGAAATATGCGTAGGGGTTACAGTAATGTGAGAAGTGCTATGATGACACGTGAGATCATTTCATCATTAAGGCCAAAACATGAAGCAAATGAAAAAGTGCATTAATACGGTCTCTGGCTATAAAATTGGACTCAGGTAAAAAAAAAAAATATATATATAACTTAATATAATATTTAAGTAAAAAATACTATATATAATATAAGAATATAACATAGAATATATTCAATTTAATATTAATATATTATCAAATTAATATTAATGTATTAAAGTAGTACAATATTAGAATACAATATTAATGTTCTTATAATATAATTATAATAATGTTATACATAAAGAATAATTATTTATTTCATATTAATATTTTAGTTAAAATGGCATTAGTAATGTTAATTATAATAATTATTATTAATAATAATCATATAAAATAATAATTACAGTATTTCAATATTATAGAATATAATGCTATACTATACAATATATTCAATTTAATTTAAATTTAATATTAAATCTCTATTAATAAATAGATATTGTATATTATTATTAGAATATAATAAGTATAATATATTATAATTTATATATTTGTCAAATGTGATATTTTATAAGTTGTATGCAATAACGTTGAAGATTCATTAATAATCCAGGCCAGCTATAATTCTTTACACTCTTTTCTTTCTTTCTGCCTTCATGTATTATATATTTTTAATATTTATATTCAGCACTTTAGATTTTTTCCAATACATATTTTTATCATTAAATTAACATTTAATTTGAGTATTTTGGTTATCTTCTTTTAATATATATTTTTATTAATATTTTAACTTTGTAAAATTTGATATTTAGCATTTTTAATAATCATTAATAATCGTTAATATTTTGTTAGATTTTAATTTGTAAAAAATTCGAATATTTAGCTTTAATTTACTTTTCAGTATTTTAGTATCTCAACTTAAACTTATTTTTGTTATTATTTAATTTAGTTGCCCAGGCAAAATGTCACAATTAATTTTGTGATTTTTTTTTTTTACACCAGTCACGCACCAGAACACAAACATATTAAATAACGCATTAAATCATTAGTTCATGGGTATTCAAATACGTAGAAATGCCACACAATTCTGATAATATCATATGTTCATGGATATCAAGGACTGGTCTGTTTTGCATGACAATGTCTGTTTACTTACTCTTGGCATTCATACCTTGATGTTACATGTTTGATTTTTTTCATCTTTCCTTTTTAGTCTTGGAATGTCTTTGCTGTGAAAATGTTGACATTTCTGGCTTTAAGATCAAGCATGAGCTAACGTGTCACTGTTTCTGTCATCCTCAGTAACGGCTCGGCCACATCAGAAGATCTATTCTGGAAGCTGGATGCTCTCCAGATGTTCGTGATGGACCTGCACTGGCCAGAGCTGGAGTTCGCCAAACATCTGGAGCAAAGGCTCAAACTGATGGCTAGTGATATGATGGAGGCCTGTGTCAAAAGGTCAGCTATTTGACGACTAAAAATGGCATTCCTTTTAAAGACAGGGGCTTCATTTAACCGATTTCTCCATCTCTGATATCTAGGACCAAAGCTGCCTTTGACGCTAAAATGCAGAAGTCTTGCAAGTCGTCTGATTTCCGCGTCCCCTTGTCTGTGTGCACAATGTTCAATGTTCTCATGGATGCCAAGAAGCAGTGCTCCAAGCTCTGTGTTCTTGACCAAGGCCAGGAGGTACGTCACAGTCCTGACTGGGACACATTTGTCTTTACTTTAGTAGATGTTTTTTATTAGACTTGTTTTATGGTGTTCATAAAATCATCTCGTCTCTGTTCAGTTGACAGTTGGGAGGTGAAAACAAGATTAAGAACATTGAATTGCGTGACTCTAATCAGTCATTTGATTAGCAGTACACTGGCTAAGATCCATTTATCAGTTTCTCCTTTTATACTGCAAACTTGCGTTTGAGTTGAACTAGCGCAGGTGTTATCGATTGGTGTTGAAGTGTTTTGTGCTTCCTTTCTGAAGGTGATATTATTACCTTCTCTTCTTCTGCCTATAGAGATTAATCTCGACCAGAAAGTCCTCATGCTCCAGAGGCCTTGAACAAACCACAGCCAAACTCGACACCCAGAGCTGTTATTTTAATTTCAAACAAGCCAAATCATTATACTGGCTTCTCATTTTCGTGACAAGCACGATTACACTTAGTCTAGATATCTAATTTCCTGTTCTTGTGTGAACATTTCACATAGAAGTTCATTAAAGAGTAGTTTTTAATAAAAAAAATGTATTTAGTCCTGCTTAATGTGCAGAAACTACTTAAAGGTGGCTATTCAATCATAACTGAAGTGAAATGTAAAAAAATGTACATCTTTCAAAACATTGTTCTGACTGGAGAGCAAAAGATGGTCAGATTGTCCAAATTGGATTATTATGATTCAGAGTAGAGTTTGGAGTCACTTTAAGCAGTGTTCACACTAGAGACAAATCCAAATTGTTTTTTAAATCCAAATTAAATGTCGCAGTTTAATATGAGGTAAAAAAAAATGAGAGTAATCAGACATAGTTATAGATATTGGACATTTTTTATTATTTTACATGCACCACGTAATGAACAATGAAGAAAATGAAATTAAATCCAAATTGGCCGTTCACACTGAGACACATTGCAGAAAATCTGATTTCAAACCGCATTTTCAAATTGAGATCTATCTATCTATCCATCCATCCAGGCTACAACATTTTTTACTCTGAATAAAGTTTACATTTGTGTAGTTTTGAGTACAAGGTTTCTATTTTCGTTCTGAATCCAGAAGTAGTGATTCAGACATTAAAGTGACAGTGTGCTTGTTTTTTTTATAAATGACTGTAAATCTCATTTCATATTCTTTCTTTAGAAATGAGCAAGTTTGTTAGATTTTGTGTTGTATTTGTTTATTACCTAGTTTAATTTGAGCTAATTAATGATCAAAATTATACTTAAGATGAGTTTTATTTATCTGTTTGCTGTCCGTTAACCAGCTCCGAGTTAAGTTTTCACTCAAATGTTTTTTTCTTTCTTTTTGTTCGTTGTCTTCTTTGACTCATCCCTGCATGGCCTGCACGTTATTGCATGAACCCAAGGTTGAGCAGCAGTGGGTAAGTGTCCCTTCTTCCGTCTCCTGTCCATGTTCGCAGAGAAAGAATACATTGTGTGCAATTAACTCTTAAAGGGATAGTTCACCTTAAAATTAAAATTCTGTCATCATTTACTCATGTCGTTCCAAAATTGTATGACTTTCTTTCTTCTGTGGAACACAAAAGAAGTTATTTCGAAGAATGTTGGGGACCAAATAACATTGGCTTCCATTGTGTGGACAAAAACTCACTAAAACATTTTCAAAATATCAAAAATGAGTGGAATCTCTTGTAAACACACCAGTGTAATTTGAATTTGAAATGATTTTGGTTTAAAAACGACACCCTCAAATTTGATCACTGCCGTACTTCTTTCTCTCCTTCATATTAGTGCACATTTAGATGTATGAAAGCTATTGAAATAGAAGTAAACTATTTGTTTTTGTATTTGAGATCTCGCTCTCTCTTCTGAATTGTGCCGTCTTAATCGATACAACTCTTTTCCAGTCCTAACAAAAAAATCAGGTGCTAACTTCAGGGGGGGGGAGATGAATTTTCTCCAACAGTGACACTTAAAGTATGTGGCCTTGTGCGGCGAGATAGTCGCACGGCTGCGAGAAACCGCCACTTACTTCTTAGTATTAGGTTAAAAGGTATTTCTCAATGCTCAACTGATTTTCCTTCACACAGGATTGAATTTAATGGCCATCAGTGCGTGTCGGCGTGTTTGTGAAAGACTTTATTTAAAAACAAAGAAAAGATTATTTTACCCGAGTTTGCCTGCCGCTTTATTTGGAAATACAAGGTTACGCTTTATAAGCTGCCATCTCGCTAAAGTGACTCTGAAGTGGATGGCTACCAGATAAATGTTTTCAAAAGAAATTATTGTTCTTTTGGTTTTCACACACACGGCAAAGACCTCCCTATTTAATCGGCGCTAATGCAAAAAAAGAGCCCTCGCCGTTTAGCCGTATAAAAAGCAAACATGGAAGTGTTAATTGAGGTAAAAAGTCCTCAAGATTCTCCCATAATGCCATTTATGAAAAAACTGCCATTTTGCACGCAGGAAAAAAAAGGGTGAAAAGAAAATTAGGACTGCTGACAGTGACCTCTTAGCACCCTCAATTTGTCACCGATCTGCACGCATTGTTGATTGAAATTTTTAATTTGGGTGTTCTTTAGATTCGCCATGAATGGCCATTGTTGGCGGAGATGAACTCCTGCTTGCAGCGCATGCAGCAAAGGCATCTATTCATCGCGGCCAAATGGATGCGCTCTCTCTCTCTCTCTCTCTATCTCTCACCCCCCCACCCGAACCCTCGCTTTCTCCTTCCTCCTCTCCCTCTCGCCTTTTTTTTCTTCTTCAACAAAATAGGTGAATAAGACTTATCAGACATGAAATGGCGGATTAATAGAATGTAGTGTGAGCCTTTGCTCGCCGCAGCTGGACGGGTTCTTTAGAAAAACACAAGGCTGCCCTAATTGTGGCCCGCACAAAAAGTATCCTTCAAATTCCTTTGCCCTAAACGAGAGCAGGAATGCCATTCACTGGCATAATGGGCCTAATAGCTGCTTAACTCAGCCCTATCTCACGGGGAGGATTTTTCCCTCTGCCGAAATATGTCTTTGTGAGTGTGTTGTTCTTTTAGGATGCCTCGCGATCCGTGCCTTTCCCATCGCTCCTGTTGTATTTGTTGATGTTTCTCCTCCTCTTCTTGTCCTACAGCAGCAGTACCACTCAAAAATCGATGTCCTGATCGATGAGGCCTTTAAGGAAATGATCTCCTCCTTGGTCTCAAAGGTACATTGTCTCGGCCTCTTTTGAGCCGCCACATTTCACAACATTGAGATTTAGCTTTTGCCCATTCTTTTCAGATGGCCTTCACGGCGAGCCGAATCTTTATATCTGGAAACGTTATATCCGTTGTATCAGCGAATGTCCTAAATTGTTAATTGTTGCTTGTGCTAAAGGCGTATGCGCCTGTCACGCAAACATGCTTCTTTGCTTTCACAGTTTGCAGCTGTTCTGGATGGGGTGTTGTCCAAACTCTCACGATATGACGAGGGAACATTCTTCTCCTCCATCCTGTCTTTCACGGTGAGTATTTTCACGTTCATCCCACACACACACCCCTTTCCGGGATCTCATTTCGTACTGAACGTTAAATAAGCCAAAGATATTCAGCAGGTACTTTTTTTTTTTTAAGGTAAAAGCAGCGGCCAAATATGTGGACGTCCCAGTAAGTGTCATTTTGGACATATAAATGCGCATGATGCCGGCATGCCCTGTGTGGATATTTTTGCATGCTGCTTTGCATTTGTGTGTGTCTTTTATTATTTACTTAGGGAAACAGATTCTCTATTCAGCTTTGCCAAGCGTTTCCATCTTGCTTTGTTTTTAATATTTAAAAAGGCTTAATGCGTATTATTTCATCATTACTTAACACAATTATATGTTTTTTTTATCATTTGCGGTTCGTGGCCAAATGAAAGCAGGATTGGAGCGTCTATCAGAGCTGGCTGAGCAAGACTAATTAGCAACCCGATTGGCTTAAAATCAGTCTCACGATCTGCCACAGTGTTGACAATGGGCCGTCACAAGCAGAAAAAGATGCTAATGAATCACCAGGAACCAGGACTGTTCAGAGCGCAGACAGTGAGCAAGCAGAAAGAAACGAACACGGGGTGAGGGAAAGACTGAGTAATCACATGACCTCCTGATCTGAGACCACAGTATTACAGAAGGGCTTTCTGAATAAAAACATGAACAACAACTCATTCCAGTTAGTTCTGTGACTAATATCAGGCTAGAGTTTGTGTTCATACATAGAGTACACCACCGTTCAAAAATCTGAAGTCAGGAAGATTTTTACAAGCAATCTATCATGCTTATAAAGCCTGCATTTTATCGGGCCATTAATCTGAATTCTTTGATTAATAGAATGTTCGAAAGGACAGCATTAATTTGAAATAGAATTTTATAATGATATGCAGTGGCTCTAAAAGTATTTGAACACTTAAACATGTATAAATGTAATTTCATTAGATGATAAAGCAAAGATATAAAAATACATATATATGAAACCTTCTCTCAAAACTAGCTCTTTTTGTCTCTTTTAACAGGAATTAAATTTGCTGACATTTTTCTGTGCTGAGTTTAGGGGGAATCTGTGGAATGAAATTTAAACATTGTAAAATGTTCAACAGGGCTGAGAAAACTACACTTTTTTTGGCAGATGAAAGCATTATCAAATTAGCCAAAATATTTAATATACAAACACACAAGGGCCGGGAATGTTTGGATTTCCACAGAATTGGAACACCCGTTATTAACAGTTTTTCTGTGGTATTTTGTGAATGCAGAGTGCATGTGGGCATAAGTTTAATCAAAGGGTGATTTTAGTGGATGTATGTAGGCTGCATCCAAAAACTGAAAAATGCTGCCTTCGGAGGACAGGACACATTCCAAGGCAGGAAGACATCAAGTCACGTCCGAATCCAAAGTTAGCTTTAATTCCTGTCTCGTGAGATGCATTCATCTGATCGATTTTTGAAAAATAAAGATGGCGTCTGAAAGTTGCGTTTGGTGGTTAGTTTGTGTGTAAATGTATATATCTGATAAACTTTTTGCACTTTTGATGTTATTTCTTGCGAGAAATTAGTATTATGGTAATTCAATATTTGTTTAGTTATCACCAAAACTCGTTCTATTTTGTTGTAGATCATTAAATCGTCACGCTGCCTCAGAAGCCTTTCCGAAATCAGTTTTGTTTGTTTTTTTATATATTTTAAGAAATAAAAAATAAAATTATAAAATATTATACTTTGATATTTTATCTAATGCAATAACATTCATTCATACAGTATTTAAGTGTGACTTTCATGTCTAAATGTTTTGTTGATTTTGAACAGTTTCTTTGGTTTTATCATTTGCAGCTTAACAAACTTAAAAAAATTAATGTGTGCTATATTTCTTGAAAAATATTACACTTGATTTTATATTTTATCTAATGCAATAATATTCATACCTATTAAAAACGTAAACATTAAAACTTAAAAATGTAAACATTTTACTTTACAAGTGCTATATTTTGCGCTATTTTTCTTTAAAAAAATGCACTTGATTTGACATTTGATCTAATGCAAAAACATTAATACATATTTACAGGCATCTTAAGTAAGTGTCTAAATACATTCTGTCTTGATTTTGGCCACTGTACAAAGCAAACCGACTAGATGAAGAACAGAAAAGTCAGTCAATCCCTACACATCCACACCCCATCGCTCCATCCGAGCTCTTGGCATTGGCTCCCCGAGGTGTGCTGCGGGCGAACACCCCATCTCCCCCTCAAATTATAACATCACCTCCACCTTGCGCTTTTGTGCAGAAGGAACGCTGCTCCATGTAAGCCCCTTTCACAGCTCCCGCTGCAGCCGGAGAGGGAGGGAAGAACATGGCTGTGGTCTGGCCTTTGGCACTGAACATTTCTGGGCTCTTGTCACGAAAGGTTAAGCTCCTCTGCTCCTTTGTGAAGGCTGCCATTCAAGCGCCGAGGCTTTCTGGCGAGACGCCCTCCCGATAGCGCTCTGTTAACACACTCGTTCGCACATTCACACCCACAGCTCGAATCTGCGCTCGCATTAGCGCTACCACAACAAAGTATTTACTCAAAACTTGCACAAACGCACTTCACACGCTCTCTACTTCGACACCATACACACACACACGCTCCCACACACCTGCACCTGGACAGTGAATGAGGCAGTGGCAGGAAGCCAGGCTAGCAGCTCTGTGTAATTACTGCGCATTTCGTCTCCCCTTCCCTTTCTCCTCTGTTTCCCATCCACGCTATTTATCCGCTCAGCTTAACCAGTAACCTGGCCTTAATCGCACCGTCCCACACCTCTCCATTTATTCATTCACACACGGCCCACACCCAACCGCCTTGGCATTGTCTGGTCTGACGGATCGGGCCTGTCCCTCGGTCCTCCGGTTGGATTTCGTTCGAGAAGATCTTGTTTTGGTGTGCTTATCGGTCCATCACAGGCTTTGTCGTCCTGTCAGAGAGATGGAAGGAAGGTCGTTGGGTTAAAAAGACCCCGTCTTGCTTCCACCCAAGTGCCATTATAAGTCAGAGATATTATATGCTTGGGTCTGCACAGGAAGTGGCCGTTTTCTTCCTTTCTTGATAATATATGTCGGTGAAGACCTTTGAAGACCTCTCACTCAACACGAAATGAAGTTCTCTAGAGATCCCAGTCGTATTTGACCAAGTGCGGTTTGTCTGGATATCAGCCGACTGTGGATGCGGTCATGAGGTTATACTGTACGGCCAGTGAGTGTTGCTGTCCAGTATTGGGGAATTGCTAACTATAATTAGTGACGCTACTGCATAACTCGTTTCAGTAGCGTGCCCGTTTGCCATTTTCAAATTCTTTGTGGGGAAAAAGCCATTTTTTTAGATAGATGCCTGTTAAATTATGAGTAGTTTGTGGTTTGGAAAAGCAGAGCTTCAGCACACTGGTACCTTGATTCTGTCATATGACCAACACACAAACTCACAGGAAGAGAGGCCTGACAAGAACACGAGGTTGATGTTCGGGTGTCTCTTTGCTCTCTAATATAAAGGGGGTTTTCCAGCATTCAAGCCCTCAAGCTACATCAGCCCTTGAGTCATGGGTGGGAAACATGTCACAGCAATTACAGCACTATTAGGACATTTTTGTCCCTGTTTTAACAGCCCCAGTGTGAATAGAAATGTTTTTCCACAGGTAAAAGGATTGCTTTTAACAGGGTATAAGTGTCGCAGGTGCTTTTTGGTACTTGTTTGTTTTTATATATATATATATATATGTTTACAAGTTTTTTTATTTTTAAAGCATTTTCTTGAACATCATTCAGCAGGCAGAGATAGTGGTTGTGGCTGTCAGTGTTTTGCTATCTGTGTTTGGTATTGTGGTATTTGTGTTGCTAAAAATGTGGCATGCAAAAAAAAATTGAATTAAAGGTGTACTAAGTCTTTTTAGTTTATTTGATGCGACTGTCTGGAACAACTGCACAAACTTTATACTAACACAATTGTCATGAATGCAGCATCATATAAAAGCAAATCATTTTAGTTAACAATGTCATTGCAGAAATACCAGCTGGTATTTATTAATAATAATAGTCATAATATTTTTTTTAAACATATCTCTTCTTGGTCAATTCACCAAGAGTAGAAGATACAGTAAAGACCTGTTCACTCCAAGAAGGATAAGTATAATAGTGTCAATATTATGAGCATATGCGGAAGTTTTTGGTACAATAAAAAAATGAAGTACTAGAATAAACAGGTCATGTGATCTCAAAATGGCCGCCACCATGAGTTGGACCCGCCCCTATGTAGAATTAAACCGCTTTTACTCGGCCACTGATCTGACTGATGTTTTTTCAGAAATATTGTACATTTCTTTAGGTTCAAACTGTTTCACTTAGTCCACCTTTATGAAAATAAAGTTTGAATGACTCCGTATTAATCATCAGCATGTTTTCTAGCCAAATTTGCTTTCGCATTAATGCTGTCAAATCGGTTAATGGCAAATAATCACGATTAATTGCATTGAAAATAAGCTTGTGTTTACATAATATGTGTGTACTGTTTACATTTATTTGTATATATTAATATACACACATAAATGTATACATTTAAAAATATATGTAATATAAATCATATATAAATATGAATATATATATATATGTACATGTGTGTGTAACTGTACATACATATAAATATACACAGTACACACGTTATGCAAACTTTTATTTTTGATGCGATTAATCGCTGACAGCACTGCTTTGCATAAAAGAATGAAATGAAGACTCGAGATGAATAAATCTTGACCAAACTGACTTCGAATCCATCACTCTCAACAGAAACCTGGTATGGATCTAGCAGACACCTACATCACCTTTGTACGACAGAACCAGGATATTCTGCGCGACCGCGTGAACGACGAGATGTACATAGAGAAAACCTTTGACGTAAGTTCCTGCCAGTCAATGAACACACTAGAAATGAGATTCAGTTTCACTCCACTGCTTTCAGACACCGTAGCTAAAGAAATGTTTCATAAGTCGACAGATCAATGCAAAGCCAGCAGAATTACTTCAACCAAGTGACATCCGTGCCAATGTATGTGAATGAACATCCAAGAACCTCATTTTATTCCTTTTTTAATCGGTCTCGGTTCTTTTCCAACCGCATTCCCACCACATTTCCTCAGCTGTTGGTATTGTAAAGCCGAGGCCGAGGGAGGTGAGAAGGGGTGGGGAAAGTTTTTGTAGGAAGAGGCAATGAGGCCTCACCAAGAGCACTCATCAGCCCACTGTGACCACTTCCAGTGCCTGAGCACTCACCCGGGGCTCCTGTTGACCTGTTTACTCTCAAACAATGTCGAGAGAGAGAGGAAGAAGGCGCAAACGCTTACGTCTCGCTCCTTAATTTTGTTTAGAACACACTGCTCATCCTTCCGAGCCGTTTCAAGAGACAGCAGATCTATAAAACGGCACAAACACTCGAGACGATGTACACACAACCCTCACGCCCCTATAAATCCTGAGCAGATTGTCTTCGAAAACATTCTATTCCGAGCCAGATTGGAGAGAAGCAGTGTTTGATGTCTTCTCTTGATTTATTAGACCTTTGCCGAGGCCGCCGATGGAGACAGGCAGGCGGGATAGAGACGCCCTGCACATCAGCGGCCCCTAATGTGTGTCACATGCTCCCAGTCATGCACCGAGAGCGAGCCGAGAGAAGGGTCGCCGTGTGTCACAGCAGAAACTTCCTCATCAAGCAGCCTCAAGTCTTACGAATCCGTCTGTTTCAAAACATTTAATCTAATTCACATTTCTGGATGGCTAAAAGTATGGGCGTGAATATTTTTGAGTGTCGTTTCTTAAGAACGAGCGGCTGTACCATTCAGTGCTGTGTTTTGCAAAAGCGCTCAAGGAAATAAGAAAATCAGTCGCCGCATGCCCTTGCAGGCTGCAGTCTGTTTGTCCGGGGCGCTAAATCACTGTGATTAGCGGAGCGATGAGGTTTGCACGGCAAGGGGCCGCAGCCCTCAGCCTGGTCACAGGTGCGGAGGCTGCCCTCCCCTGCCTCCCTAATGAACCAGAGAAGTGGACACTTAAGCGTGTGATTACCAACAGAGATTCGTCTGATATGAAGAAATGCGTTGCCATTCTTTCACCTCCAACAATTAGGGCACAGTCATCTGTTTCCCAACCAGCCTAAGTGCTTCAATTAAGTGGCATCTCATCTTTCCATTTTGCCCGCTTTTTTTAACGGCAGGAGCGGACTTTGCTGATTATTGGTGTGCTGTTTGGATTCATTTACGCTCCCGTTGCAAATTTGTAAGTCTGATGTTAAATTACATGGGAAGCTCAATGAAAACAGTCCTAAGTGATATATTTCGCCAGTAAACACGATGCTGTGGTCTTATATGATGCAGTCTTGCTTGTGTGTGAAATCATATTCTACGCGCCTGGACAATCTCAGTCTTTTGTCGACGTGAGCTAATGATTTCCGAAATGAAATTACCGGACTGAATGCAAACACAAGCTGGTGTCAGAGGTTCTGATGCAAAACCGATTCACAGTCTGATCGCTGCTGATTAAAGAACCGGCTTCTTTCATAGAAAAGACCGGTAATTATATAAGGTGTCCTCGCGTGAAGTAATATGTGAACTGAAGGTGTTTGGAGTGCAAGGTGACCCCTTTATACGCAGATTCAAGTGTTAGCCCTGTAATTAGTAGGTTCGGTATCTTTAAGATTGTTATTATGTGCAAACGCGACCTCAAATGATACTTGGGGCACGGGAAGATACTTGCCTGTAAGTTTAGTAATGAGAAATGAAGTAAAGACTATTAATGAATATTTAATACGTTGAATAGGTAATCGACGGTTTCTTGGTGGTTCTTTGATTAAAAAAATGGTTTTATGTGAAGCTTGAGGTGTAATAAATTTACTTTCGAGGACCGTCAAATTCAGAGTGCAGATGTGAAATTTTCAAGCCGTAATTGGAGGAAAACACACATAAAGGGAACTTTTAACATTAACCAAAAGCTGCTTTTTCCTTCACGCCCCGTGTAGGTCACATCTTTTTATTTGCTTAAACTACTGAGGTTTTTTTGCATAACATCTTGCATAACAAACATCAACGTCCTCTTCAAGGTTTATCTCTCTCTTTCTCACATGCACAGCAATGGTACAACTCTTTGATGAAGGTGGTGTGTGCCTGGCTGACGGACAGACTCGACCAGCAGCTGCATGTTTACCAACTCAAAACTCTCATCAAGATTGTCAAGGTAAAAAAAGAATACAAGTTTTTGTTCGAAACTCTGTTGATGCTAATTGACCATGACAAGAGTGTCAAGTTCAGCTTGGCTGCACAACGAATTCCATTACCATGAGAATGAGAGATTAATTAGTACACGAGTGCCATTTCAGGCGAATCCTAATGTACGAGAAGTCAAAAAGTAAAATTTGTTTCCTTAAACTATTTTATTGTTCTCCATGCTTGTTTTGGCTCTTTATTTTTGTCGTGCAGAAGTCGTACCGTGACTTCAGGCTGCAGGGCGTGTTGGACGTCACGTTGAACAACATGAGCTACGAGACCGTTTACAACCGGCTCACTATCGAGGAAGCCACGGCGGCCGTGTCGGCCGTGGACTGTCTGCAGGGCATTACCATGAGGGACAGCGATGAAGAGGAGGGTTAACGTCCCACCTACTGGATGGTCATAAACTTGTTACGAAGAGGTCGCATTCCAGCTCTCCTGATTGGAGCTCACGCTTCATGCTCCCCAGCCAGTGCTACACTGCCCTCTTGTCTAAGCCGATGTCACCATGCTTGTATAAAACTCTCATTGGCCACTTACAGACAGCTAAATTGTCTCTGTCGTTCTGTATTTGATGTGCAGTGATACGGTGGCTCATCACAAGGCAAGCTCGGGAAGCACAAATTTACCCACAAACCAGCCGATGATTTGTAGGTGTATAATAGACACGGTGTACCGAAGTGAAAACTAGAAATACAGAACGTGAGGGAAGTAGCGTCTGCTTATGTGCTGTTTTTTATTTTATTTGTTTGCATCGGCTTCGGATCCTCAGGCCAAAGCTCCAGAAATGGTGGATGAAATGCTAGGTGTTCACTGTTTATTCGATGAAGTCACTGTTCCACTCAATAGCTATGAATTCACATTCAGATTCTTCTGTAGAAGTGTGTCATGTATAGTATGCCGTCAATGTCCAACTATGTTTCAGATGAAAGAAAATGTCACTGGATTTTAACAAAAGCTGTATATTTCTATTGTCTTTGTGCGCCTGAGATTGCCCAGGTGTCTTAAGTCTTAAGTGTTACAATTAAAGTGTTTTTAATGTCACTTCTCTGGTCTATTTTTATGTTTTGCATGAAATTATATGACACACATGAAGGCTCAGTAGCCTATTAATGAAACATAAAAAACATGATTTTTAAAGAGCATTAAAAGAGATGTGTAGAATTTTGATATTTATATTTTTCTACGTTTTAAAATATTTATCACATGCTAGATACATTTGTAATTAATGACATTTTAGGTGGAAACAAAAACGTTAAATGCTATTTTAGTTGATGTTTATTTACCAAAGAATTAGCAATACTGTTAAAACGTTTATTAATGCTTGAATGTGATCTCCTTACATATTCGACAATTTTATTTTATTTAGATTTCGTTTCAGCCATCATTAAAAATGATGCCAGTTGCTGGTCTCGGTATCAAACCCATTCCAGTGTGCATATTCTTTTCAGCATTACTTGAAATGGCCTTTATTGTGCATCATATTAAACAAACAATAAAAATATATATATATAGACTAGATCATCGCTAGAACAGCTTAGCCTATAATACAACGGCGTTAACCATTATTTCTAGACGACTACACTAAGACTTGGGTCACAATAATAGGCTAGTATGAGTTAAACGTATTTTTAAATTCTAATTTTGCCATATAAACGTCGAATAAAATATAAAAATAGACCGTTACATGGCATTTAACTAATGTAACTTAAATTTGGTGTTTAAGTCTGATATACAAGACGATGTTTTATTTAAACTGCAAATGATTTCAGCTTTAAACGTCGTCTATTTTGGGGTTTACTGTGATCATTTCGATTCAGCATTCTAGACTAGAGACCTTGAAGAGAGAGTTTACTATTATTATTTTTTCACCTAAATATGAGGTTAAAAAATGTCAAGGCTTCAGCATCCGAAATAAATCGCGAGTGTGAGGCCATTTCTGTCATCGAAGCCATAGTTTACTGAAATGCACTTTCCGCAAAAATAGACTATGGAAATATATACATGTCATCATTATTATTTACCATATCAGACAGCCTAACTAATAATTGGACTGTAAATAAAAACGAAACTCTCTCAAAATCAGCCAACCCTGATATATATTTCTCATATTCAGATTACCGCTTGATTGAGCGTATTTTCTGTTGAAAACGGGCGCCGAAATAAAAGCAATAAGCAAAATGAAACAAATATTAAGATGCATTTGTGCCGTGATATCATTACAGAGGATTTTGTTTTCGTTTTGCCTTCGCCCAGCTGAAGAAATCTGAGGAGCAGCATATGACAACAGTGAGGCGACTGCTTATTATGTGAAAAGCTCCAAATTACAGGTTATTCGACACCCATCTGCTTCCAATTGAACAGCAGTCAAAATCAGCAATGTTCTAAAGTCGCCCTGAAAACACAAATATTATCATTTTACCGCGTTTATCTTACTGCTGAACGTCAATAGCAATTAAATAAAACAAAGATGCTATTACAAAGTATTATGTATATTTGAGAATAAATGATAAACATACAAATATTTAAAAGCCACAATATGTCATCGACGCGCTCATTTTCCATATTTGTTACCTTTTAAACCGAATAATCCTTCACGAAAAAATGTCTTCGCATCGAATCAGTGTCAATTGTATTTCACACCGAGCTGCCACTTTTCATTTCTGCTTTTGCTCGCGGACTGACAGCAACGCGCGCGCGACTCTCTCTCGCTCTCTCATGGCATGATCTCGGCTCCTTGGAGGCGTTTTGCTGTTAATACCTCTCGTTTGGCGCACAATTCCCAGATGAATGTCCTCACGAGTTTGCGTTTGGAAACGAAGGTCGTCTGAGGCGAAATATAGCTTTTCCTAATCGTTTTATCTGTGTGCGCGTGAGGTGGCGCGTGATGGAAAACCATGGAATGCTCGCGTGGAGTTTCACTAATGAGACGCGAAAGCATAACAAATAATTATTTTATTTGTTTTATTTTTTAATATTATTATTTTTTTATTATTTCACATGAAATTGTATTTAGACACAATAGGGGAAGAATATGAGAATTTATTGTAGGCTAAATCAGAAAACAGGTGCTGCTGGAATCCACCGCTTAAACACCATGGAGACTGGGAAGTGTTGTAACACGGGCTGAGCTGTAACACCAACAGTTTAACCAATTAAAATTAACTACAGGGGGAAAATTACGATCATGTGTGACCAACAGCCCCCTGAGGTGACATTATAAGACTTAGTATTAAAAAAATGAACATGAAAATATGCCATTTGCCTGTGGATTTAAAATATAATCTATAGTATACTTTTATTGTTTAGGCTAGTTTACTTTAATAATGCTGTGGTTTTAGAGTTACATGCATTTGTGTCCATTTTTTTATTTGCTGTTTCGAATTGAAATATATCCTATATATTTTCTGTCTTGAATTAAAATATGTTTACCAAGCACATTTTATTTCCATTATATATATTCGTGCACAAACATTTTTTCTGGTAGTTTTATATTTTGTAACAACAGTTTAGGGAAAAGTATATTTGTAAACAATTTTTTTATTAAAAGTTTATTTGTATAGCGCTTTTTACGATACAAATCGTCGCTAAGCAGCTTTTTCAGAAAATAAAAGTTTATATTTTAAAGTTTCTACATGATATTAAGTTGTAGCTTATTAGAGGTGACTGTCAATTTGATGTCTATATGGCAGAAATGGACAGTAAAATTAATATGAGATAGGCCTACTTAAATAATAAAAACAAACAGTTACAACCATTTAAACAAAACTTCTAAATCCAAATATCGCGTCCATGAAGTCCATTCAGAGATTAATCTTAATTTGTTTTCGTTTTAATTCAGATAAAACAATTAACTCATGAATCTAAATAAAGTTGTTATAAAATAGACTTCCACTCCGACCAAGAAAAAAAAACGCGTGAGAACGCGGTTTAAAATCAGGTAATTCAGGAGTTTTCATATGTCAAATGTTGACAAACATGATGCATGCGCGCGCGAGGTGCAGTGATGTCACAGCGAGGCGCGAGGGGACCGGAGATTCGCCCAACGCTTTACTGTGCTAATAAAGAGAGCCTTCTTGAGTTAGTCACCCACAGCAGTGTGTAAGACAAGTGCAGGGAGAGAGAGAGAGAGAGAGAAACGCCGCTGTAGTGATTGATATAACTAAATCGAGCATCTGGGCTGCTTTACGCGTCTTTGACGTGCGCGCGTGGTGAGCCCTGAGTTGCGCTATTGACAAAACACTCTTTATTGAGCAATCCGGGGCGGACATAAGTGCTGATTGTCCGCAATTGACAAGCAGCGGAGCAGCCAGGGGGCCTTGGCGCTTGATGATGTCTTTTCTTGCGGGTCACTGAGAGGAATCAAACTTATCTACAAAAGGAGGACACAGGTACAGGTGCTGCGCTCAAGCCATGGACGGCGCGCGGTACCACTCAGCGGGAATATTCGGCGCCCCTTCGGCTTCAACGGGAGCAAGCATGATGGCGAGCTCCAAACCTCTCGCTTTTTCGATCGAAAGGATTATGGCCAGGACGCCCGAGCCAAAGTCGATACCGTTCCCCAACTTGCTCCACGCTCCCGCGGGGAAAACGGAGCCCAAGCAGTCTCCCGCGCCGCTGCACTGCATGATCCCCCTCATGCCGCTCGCCTGCGAGCCGCCTCATAAACTTCACGTAAATGGATTAGACCACCCTGACGCGTTTTCCTACAACGCGAGCGAGCTGCTGAGCATCGGCTTGAATTACAAGAACGAGCAACCAGACGCGACGCCATCGGCCATAGGACAGTACAAATTCTTCCGGCCGCGCGTCGTCAACCAGGCGTCGTTCCACGCCATGGGCGCCGCCGTCTGTTACCTGAACTGCGGGGAAAGCGCGTGTGCGCCTCACGCGGGTCTGGTGAACCTGCACCCCATGGCGTCGTACCTCCTCAACGCGCCGCTGCACGCGCGCCAGAAGAGCCTGTTCTCCTCGGAGAAGAGCAAACCGGACAGGTGCGCTCCATCCGGCGCGTCTTTTAAGGAGCTTTCTCACTCTCATCTGCACCACTACATGAAGGAGAGCGCGCACATCTTATCGGAGAAGCTGTTCAAGAACTCCGCGGCCAAATTAAACGGCGGCTCTCCTCAAACCAAACCAAAGGTGTTCACCTGTGAAGTTTGTGGCAAGGTGAGACGAGCGAGATCGATCTTCTGTTTAGCACAGATTGCATCCTGCACTTTTTTTAACGCGTTTTGCCATTTTCAGGTGTTCAACGCGCACTATAATTTAACGCGTCACATGCCGGTTCACACGGGCGCCAGACCGTTCGTCTGCAAAGTGTGCGGCAAAGGATTCAGACAAGCGAGCACTCTGTGCCGCCATAAAATCATCCACACTCAGGTAATCAGGATTTTACAAATAACTATTGAACTCATATTACTGCTGCTGGTGTAATATCTCAAATAAATGTATTAACCCACACCGAAAAAGCTGTTTAGAAACTATTTTCGTTTGCTGATCATTTTGTTACAAAGAAGCAACACACTGGATTAAATGTGAAATTTCGAAGTGGGAAAAAATGAAATTGTAGCCTACTCTGGTAATAGACTATTGGTTTAATTTATATTTTCTCATCAAAACACGTTTTTACAGTGCACTGCTAATTTGCAATTCCATCTATAGGCATATTTCATTGATAAATATAGTCATATAAGTGTATATAATCAATGTCTTAATTGTGTTTTTTTTATATAAAAATAAAATTATAATTTAGAATTTATAAATGTCTGTTTTGTGCCATTTTCAAGCCTAGAAAATAATATTATGGAATAAAAGGAGGCATACATTTATGCGTTTAGCAGACGCTTTTATCCAAAGCGACTTACTGTTATAATTTTTTTGTCAGTATGTACATACTATTTTATATTTTCTCTCCCTCTCTATTAGGATAGTTATTTGTTATATTTTATTCATGACGAGATAATGGTTTAAAAACCTATAAAAGCTAAAAAAAACTGATATAACGGAAAAATAAACAACCTCTATTTATCTAATTATCACTAATAATAATGAAATATAATTTCAAACTCATTTCGGGCTCGTTTCCGTTTATCAGTATTCGATTTATTTTCAGTCAGTATTAGCTTCATTGTGTGTGATAACGTTTCTTCTCCATCTGTTTGCAGGAAAAACCGCATAAATGCAACCAATGTGGCAAAGCTTTCAACCGAAGTTCCACTCTCAACACTCACACACGAATCCACGCGGGATATAAACCCTTCATCTGTGAATTCTGCGGCAAAGGGTTTCATCAGAAAGGTAGCTGTTCTAAAAGGTTTATTTTATATTTTATATTTTTTATTCATCGTGTAAATTACATAAACAGCAATATAGATGGATGGATGGATGGATGGATGGATGGATATAGATAGATAGATAGATAGATAGATAGATAGATAGATAGATAGATAGATAGATAGATAGATAGATAGATAGATAGATAGATAGATAGATAGATAGATAGATAGATAATTGATAGTGTAATTATTGTGGATAGTGGATTTACTTCTCACATATGTTTTTTTTTTATTTCAAGGCAACTACAAAAACCACAAACTGACCCACAGCGGAGAAAAACAGTTCAAGTGCAATATCTGCAACAAAGCCTTCCACCAGGTGTACAACCTCACATTTCACATGCACACGCACAACGACAAGAAGCCTTTCACCTGTCCGACGTGCGGCAAGGGTTTCTGCAGGAACTTTGATCTTAAGAAACACATTAGGAAACTGCACGACATTTCCCAAGGACCCCAGTCTCCATCGACCCCCACGGCGAGCCTGGAGGCGCAGTAAAACTCCTCTGTGTCCCGGGGAAGAAGAAAAATACAATCGCGCATGCAACGTTTATTTCTTTAATGTATTTGTATTATTATTTGTATCATTTTGAGCGACCGTCGTCTTTGTTGAAGCTCGTCTGTGAATGGTAGATTGATTCTTTTTGCTCTCAGGGTAACGACAGTCTTATTTATTTGAAACTTGTCATTAACTTAAAAGAGAGTAATCGAAATCCGTATATGGAACATTAATTCTCGTGACCGCTGTGTATTTTAAACCCCATTTTATGGTTATTATTTATACAGTTCTTTGTATTATACTGTTTGCCAACTGTAAACGTTTTGTTAAATCAATGTGAATATATATGCAAGGTTTGTTGTAAATGACATCTGATCTGTCAAAAAGATTATAAAGCGTATGATAAAGGGGGTAGGGAATCAAAATAAAACATATCTTATGCTATTTTTTTCTTCTTTGTGAGTTCAAGCAGACTGCTGGTTTTAAGACGCATGTTATTAAGAAGATTCTTGGAAATAGGCGGATGGATCATATCTGAGAGATCGAGACTATTTAAATATGCCAAGGAAGAGTTTCAGTGTGCTTTCTTTCTTGTCGAACAATATCCATAAGCAATGACGGTTATTTCATATTTCAGTTTAACTAAATAAAATGTAAATTCCATAATCAGTATCAAATTAGTGCTCTTTACTGGCACTAATAGAATTGCGGAAATCAGTAGACTATCTGTAAAGATACTGTGCGCACATTATGAAGTGAATAGGCCCCCTCTGGTGGATGAAACTAAAATGGGAAATATTTAGTATTTAGGGAAATATATATTATCTATAACCGGTAGATTTATATATTCTGTATGGGAACGAGGCCACTGCAGTTATATTGGTACTAAACAGGTGCTGAGGCTATAAAGTTGCCAAAGCTCAGCCGCAATTGGTCAGATTTAAAAAGGTTGCTTGTACAATTATTTTAGCCTATATTTAATGTATTAATGTTTTAAAAAAGAGCTTGTATTAGTGGTTTGTATTAGGATTTATATATAGATGCTTGATTTGGTTTAAATCTAATAAATAGATCTCGAGGTATTGTGGCCATAAACTAGCTTACTTCAGCACCACAAGACTGAACAGCTCCCAATATTATATTATCTTAATATTCTCCAAATGCTAAAAAATATCCCTATTATGCCTGACGTGAGCAAGGCAACACGGTATTGATATTCATTATTTGTATTAATCTTTTCCAGGTTTTTGCAAAAATAGAACACATTCAAATTCGATTCAACCGTTTTGTAATTTTTTTGTAAAACTTCAGCTTCTATTATTTTATTATTACTATTATTACGGGTTTTTATACAGTAGCTAAGACAATTTAAGGAAGCCCCCCCCAAAAAAAAAAAAATAATAAAAAAAATAATAATTATGCAGTATGCATTTATTTGCATTGGCTACTGAATTTTATTTGTTTTTGTCACAAACCTATATCTATTTCCTACATCTATACTCTGTGTCGTGTTATATTTTGATTCTCGTTCACAGCCGACAGAAAACGACTGTAAACATTTTATTTACACCAAACAAAGGTATAAGAATATTAGGGAAACTGATTTCTTGGTCTTTGCTCCCTGGCCAATCTGTTTAACACGAATAGTCTGTTGTGGTTTTAATAATAACATCTTAAGATATTTTTTTAACTTGAAGAACGAAGAAACAAACAAAACCGAAAGAACAGATTTTACCTCATCGCTCCTTGCGCCACAGTATTTGTAGCAGCGAGTGAAAGGGGCGGGGCCTGTTTCCTTACGCTCCTCCGTCATAAAGCTGCGACGCGACGTCAAGGGCACGCGAGGAGGCAGATCCGCGTTCTGAGTCGGGATTGGTGGGAAC
This sequence comes from Ptychobarbus kaznakovi, assembly GCA_027422405.1. NCBI lineage: Eukaryota > Metazoa > Chordata > Actinopteri > Cypriniformes > Cyprinidae > Ptychobarbus > Ptychobarbus kaznakovi. The sequence continues at coordinate 31,601,117 of CM049796.1, forward strand.
TAATCCAGGGCTCAGATTACTTCACTGAAGCGGAGACGCATTCCAGGCAGAAACAAATATCAGTGCTGTAATCTATACCGCATGGATAGGTCTGGTTAGCGCCACATTGTTTGCCTGAAATCTGGATACAGGTCAATCCGTGGCGTTATTCTTCCGTCATTCACGTTTACGCGACACATTCACTCATAAGAGCTGCGGCGACAGTTTAGTTATATATAAACCTCCTGACTGTGCATTTCAAACTACGTTAATGTGATTATCAGCCGGTGCCACGTTGTAGGTGCTAGGAACCCGCTGAAATCTAGAGGTACAGGTATGTATCAGAAAAACTCGGCATGCAGTCAGTCACTTGTTGCTTCTAAACAGCAGGACGTCCAGCATACAGGGCTGTTTCTCAGTAACTGTGAGGCAAACGTGTTTATTTCTCACAGTGGTTTTCTATGTGGGTTTCAAACTAAAGGACCCTTTTAGCTGAAAGGTTCATAATATTTTTTTCATAAATATCACGTTGGGGTAAGTTGTCACGTGGTTTATATGTTTTGGTGTCATTAAATCGTATTTCAATAGCCTACTAATTTGTTAAATTATTTTTAATAACGTAGTTTAAATGCATATATTTTGGAATATATTTTGGATATATATATATATATATTACATACATACACATATACCTTACTCAAAGTAAGCTCCCATTGTGACAGCTTAGTGTGACAACATGCCCCATTGTCTAATAACAGTTGACATGTTCAATAGCTGCTTTTTATTTAAGTATTCATCTTTTAGATTTACAGTTCAGTGTCTGACTCTAAAAAGGTCAGACTTTAAAAAATATCCTCACTCTGAGAAATATTAACTCAGGTAAAAAGTGTGACAACACTGTTCTGTGCAGTAGTACTAACATTAAAATGACCCAGTGTTTTACTGACAGCTTAGTGTGCAATGCATTGCAGTCATTTTTCCTAAAGAATGCAAACCACATTCCAGGTGCAGTCAGTTTACTGCAGCTTTTGCTTATTTATGACATGCTACTCTTTGAACTGAAGTTTTAATGAAGCACAATCACAGCATGTACAGAAATGGTGCATTAGTTGTTGATAATTAAACAGCTTGAAGTGATTAAGAGCGATATTGTTGAACTGTATTATTTTTATTTAATACGTTTTATAATTAAAAATGTATATTAAAATATATTTTAATAATGTCATGTCAGATATTAAGATGGTAAGTCAGTTTCATTTTATTTATTTATTTTCACTTCATATCTAAAACACTGATATGACTTGGTTCAAATGCAGTCCTCTCCTTTGCAAACCATAGACTGGGTTTCTGGGATCACTTGTCTGTACTTCTATCACTCTTAGCATTCCTCAAGTGTGATTTTCAGATGTGTGTAGTTGTTGTAACCTGTGTGTTTTGGATACTGGTCCAGTCATGCTTCGTCTCGTGAGGAGCCAGAGCCGAGGGTTTAGGGGCTGTTTATGTTGTCAGCGGAGGTTTCAGCATCACCAGCAGAATCACAAGAGCGTCATAGCCATCCGCCGCGAGGATGTTAACGTGTGGGAGAGACGCGCGCCTCTGGCACCACGACACGTCAGGGAGATGACAGCAGCTGGGCATAAGGTGCTCGTCCAGCCCTCCAACAGACGGGCCATCCACGACAGAGTGAGTCACTGAATTAGTTTCTGTATATGGAGTAGTCAACAGTATTTTACAGGTCATTTTTGTATTGCATATTATTAGTTGTTGGTGGGATGCATTAAACGGATTAAAAGTGACAGTAAAAACATCTTTCAAAAGAGTTCTACTTCAAATAAATGCTGTTCTTTTGAACTTTCTGCTTAAGAATCCTAAAAAAAATTATTATGGTTTTGTTTCCACAAAAAAAATTAAGCAGCACAACTGTTTTCCACTTTGATAATATATTTAATATGTTTAATAATATTTCAACATTCAGAATATGTAACATATATATATATATAATATCGATAGATATTCAAATAGAAGACAGTTATTTTAAATTGTGATAATATAAAAAAAATTACTGTTTTTAACTGGGGTTTTTTGTCAAATAAATGTTGCATTAGTGGGCATAAAATACTTTATTTTTTTCAAAAACATAAAAAAAATTATCAACCCGAAACTTATAAACTTAAATTTAACTTAACTTTAACTTGAATATATTTATAATAGCCTACATATCTTTAATTGAGATATACAGGTATGTGAATATATAGATCATATTTAATTTTTCATTGCAAGTGTGTTAATTTATCAAATGAGTGCATCAGTGTTGCTTATTTAATAAACTAAATCATGTCATTAAATAATGTATGTATAAATAAAAATGGTAAACTAAAATGTAATCGTAATCAAAGAAATTTGCAATTATCCCCATTCTGATTGGATTAATTTCTCTGTTTTTTGCTATATGTTAAATATATTAAGTTTCTGAAATATATAAATCTATTGTAAAACTTAATTTCCTGTAAAGCTGCTTTGCAACGATTGTATCGTAAAAAGCGCTATACAAATAATCTTGAATTGAATAGAATTTTTGCCTGAATTTCACTAATACGTTTTGGGGCTCTTAACGTGCCCTTTTGGAATTTGCATGAATGAAAATCTTATCTGATTGAGTAGAATCGCTGTTTCTGTTTTCAGTACTATGAAAAAGCAGGCGCTATTATCCAGGAGGACATCTCAGAGGCATCTCTCATCATCGGTGTGAAAAGGCCCCCGGAGGAAAAGGTGTACCCCCACAAGACCTATGCCTTCTTCTCTCACACAATTAAAGCACAAGAGGCAAACATGGGGCTCCTGGACGACCTTCTTAAAAAGGTGAAAGTCTCTTTGTAGAATGACTCGGTCAAGGACAGTGTTTACACTGAAAGCCAACTTCAATACTCTCTCTAGCGTCATATGTGTTTGGAAATATTTATTCAGGACAAGCAGCTTTCACAAGATACCCATGTGTCATCATATCTTTCCCTTTTTAGGAAGTTCGACTCATTGATTATGAAAAATTGGTGGATCCCAATGGCTTCAGGATTGTAGCATTTGGGCAGTGGGCTGGTGTTGCTGGTATGAGACCTTATTGATGGTGTCAACATGATGTATAATGAGTTAAAAAGATACTTCATCCAAAATATAAAATTCTGATCAACTTTTGAATGACAGTGCATGTCTTCAAATGGTTTCCATGCTGTAAGTTTAACATGTTGTCTGTATTTTTCACAGGAATGATTAACATTTTACACGGTCTGGGCCTGCGTTTTCTTGCTCTTGGACATCACACCCCATTTATGGTATTTGTTTTAGAATTGCACAACTATTATAATGTCTACTTTTGAATTACCACTTACACTATTATACGTGGTACTCAGTTATGCTAATGTGCTATTATTTAGTTAAATTTTTAGGTATATGTTTTCATATTTGTCGCTTGACAGCACATTGGTATGGCGCACAACTACAGAAACGTCAGCCAGGCCATCCAGGCGGTGAGGGATTGTGGGTATGAAATATCCTTAGGCCTCATGCCCAAGTCCATTGGACCTCTCACATTTGTGTTCACTGGCACCGGCAATGTGTCCAAGGTAAGTGTGAATTTATTGTTCTGTAAATTAGTTTATGAGATGCTCTAAGTGCCTCAAACATGTCAGTGTAGCGAATGTTTACATTGGAAAAACAGAGAAGCATGAGACGGAATGCTTGGTATTATAAAAATGAAAATGCTTCCTCTCCAGGGCGCCCAAGACATTTTCAACGAGCTCCCCTGTGAGTACGTGGAGCCTCATGAGTTGAAAGAAGTCTCAGAGAGTGGAGGTACTTCTTGTTTTTCCTGTTTTTTTATGGTTACACGTAGGAGGTTGTGTATTTGCACCTGAGGTGTTTGCAATAATCAGTATTTTGCGGTGCATGCAAATTGACTCATGCTAATTTGCTTTGCAGACATGAGCAAAGTGTACGGCACAGTGATCAGCAGACACCACCACCTGATAAGAAAGAGCGACAGACTCTACGACCCCCTGGAGTACGAAATCCATCCTGAGCTTTACACGTCACACTTCAGGGAGACGGTAAGTAAAATATACCAGGCAGCTGATTGGTTTGCCCTGTGGCTGCGACTTAAAGTAATAGTTCATAACAGATTTGGAGAAATTTAGCATTACATCTCTTGCTCAGCAATGGATCCTCTGCAGTGAATGGGTGCCGTCAGAATGAGAGTCCAAACAGCTGATAAAAACATCACAATAATCTACAAGTAATCCACACGACTCCAATCCATCAATTAATGTATTGTGAAGCGGAAAAAACGCATGTTTGTAATAAACAAATCCATTAAGATTTTTTTTACTTTAACCCCTTAACTATTGCTTCCCGCAAAGATATGAGTCTTCTATTACAATATTGCTTTCGCCAGTGAAAAAGTAATTTAATCTGAATCCGTAGAGAAATATGCACAAAACAAAGCACTGTTTTAAGTGACAAATGTCAAAAAACGAATGTCAGTTTGATGTGAGAGGACAGCAGAGGATGGACTTTTTCACTGAAGGAAGTGTTATATTATGGACTGGTATTTTGGCGAGAAGTGACAGTTTAAAGTTAAAGCCTTTGATGAATTAGTTTCTTTTCAGCTTTTCTCTTATGTTCAATGGTTTGGCCTTGGGATTTTTTTCCCTTGCAGACACACTTTATATATACTTTTCTCTTAAATTTTTTCATTGTTATACAAGCTAAAATCATGTTCATTTATTTTCCTCATTAATTACACAACGCACCCAATTGACAGAAAAACACAGATGGACAGATTTATTGGATTATTGACCTTTGCTCATATGTAGAAGCCCCTTTTATTTTAGCTGTTGGGAAAGATGGTCTGGATTTGGGGATCTCATTCTGATTTCTCCACAGGTTGGAGGATGGTAAAAGTTGGTGGGCTATTTTATAGGTCTCTCCCCATTCAGGGCTCTGGCTGTAGAGCAGTGGTTGAAGCCACTCCTCGATAATTTTAGTGTGTGTTAGGGTTCATTGTCTGGAAACCTACGGCCCTTCTGCGGTTGGCCTGGAGAAGGTTTTTCCAGGATATCCCTGTACTTGGCCGCAATTCTCTTTCCTCCCATGTTTTGAGAAAAACACCCCCCATGCCACCACCATGTCATCTGTATTGGAAAGGTTGATGAAGTGCCTGCGTTTTCTCCACACCACGACCCACTTTATATCAGACAGGACAATATGGCACCATTATACAGGTGTTTTTTACACATGCGTGGGCTTTCATGTGTGTATATTGCCACTTTACCAAACCCGAGTAGGGTGCGTTGGGACTTTCTTCACTTTCCCCCTTCTATCTTGGATGAAAGGATCTTTGGGTTCTTCTTTTCCTCTCTCACAAGGCTCTTCTCCCCCGAGACTGTTTGGCCGGAACGGCCAGCTTAGGGTTTGGTCGTCCCCAAACGTTTCCTGTTAAGGATTATGGAGGCACTGTGCTCTTAGGAACGTAAGTACAGAATTTTTTTTGTAAAATCTTGCCACAATGTTTAGCTCTTCAGGCTGCTTTTGATATAATTTCATTGCTCTGACATGCTCTGTAGCTGTAAGGTCTTATATAGACAGGTGTGTGGTTTCCTAACAAGTCCAATCAGAATCAAACAACTGACTCAAATGAAGGTGTAGACCTTCTCAGGAGGATCAGAAGAAAATGGACAGCACGTGATTTTATCACAGAAAAGGGTCTGAATACAACATGTGATATTTAAGTTTGTTTTTAATAAATCTGCAAAAATGTCAACAATTCTGTGGATGGGGTGCTGTGTGTACATTAATGAGGAAAAAAATGAACTTAAAATGATTTTAGGCAAATCTATTCAAAGAGTGAAAAATTTAAGGCGGGGTCTGAATATGTACCTCACTGTATATATGTGTATACACAACAACTTCTATATTTATATATAACCACTATATTGCCAAAAGTTATTGTATACTTTAGGCTTTTTCTAATTGAGAATTTTTAGAAGGCAAATCTTAATGTTTCATATATTGAATAATTTAGGGAAATTGTGAAGTAATTTTATATAAATGGAAATAATGTTCTATTCAGTTCTGTGTCAGTTATTGTGAGAAAGGGTTTCAAGTGTGAACTTGACTGGTCTGCAGAAAGCCAAGTCCTAATCCCAGCTGAACACCTCTGGTGTGACTTTAAATGCAGACCATGAGCCAAAAATTCATCACCAAACACAATTTGTCCTTATCGTTCCGCAGACGTGTTCCTCTTTTCTGTCGCTCGGTTTGGCTGCATCTCCTCCATATCATGAGTAGACACGCCCCTTACTGCTGATTGGCTACAAGTTTGTTTTGGTACTCTGCCCCGACTAAGTTTTCTAAAACGTTTTTGAAAAATCGCTTACCCTGCCTTTGAACTGCATCTGCCAGAACTGTCAACAATTTTCATGCACATCTTTTAAAATAAAATCTCGCATCAGAAAAACATTTAGAATTACGTTTTTGTTGATGATGTCATTTCTTTGGCCGTACACTCTGCGACACTATTAGAATGGTTTGGTCGCGACCCACCAGTTGAGAAACATTGCGTGTAGAGGATCCATTGGTGAGGAAGTGCTAAATTTCTCCAAATCTGTTACAATGAGGAAACAAACTTATCTGCATCTTGGCAAGGCATGAGAGTGAGTACATTTTCAGCAAATCTTCATTTCTAGGTGAACTATTGCTTTAAGGTACAGTCGCAGTTACCTCCTTCGCAGGCAAAATCCAGTTGTTTCATTGGAAATCCACATAATCTGGAATTTCCCCATACACATTTTGCAAAATGTATCCGAAATGTGACTGCGTCTTTTATTGAATACTGTGTCTGAAAAGCAAACGTGACTGAAATGCATTGTTTTTGCACAGGTGGCCCCTTACACAACCTGCCTGATAAACGGCATATACTGGGACCGTCACACACCCAGACTGCTGCGGCGACTGGATGCCCAACGACTGATTAGACCCGTTATACCTGCATCATCATCACCTGATCACGGCTGCCCTGCTCTTCCCCACAAGTGAGCTTCTACTGTTAAAGTATCATAGAAGCCGACCCTTATAAAGTCAGATATTGTCTGTTTTGCTTGAGAAAACAACACATCTTATCCTCTGTGAATTTCAGATTATTGGCCATTTGCGACATCTCTGCGGACACAGGCGGCTCCATTGAGTTCATGACCGAGTGCACCACTAATTTTATTTTATAGTCTTTTATTTAAAAAGAACCCCTTCTGCATGTATGAGCTTTTCTTGTAAAACTAACCAAGTTTCTTTTTTTCTATAAAATACAGCTAAAAAAATATAATAAAAATATATATTGACCGTGACAGGTGTGGCATTTTGTTGCTCTTTTTGTTGGTTTTATTGCTTCTATAATTCCATTTGTAAGTCCTTTGGATAAAACTGCTAAATAAATAATACAGCCCCTTGGTGGATTGACACTGAATATTAAACTACAGCACAGGAATAAAAAGCAGATTAGGGTTTTGGTCATTTTTGTGTGTAATGAACCCTTTTTAATGAGTTCAATAAAGATGGTGAATACAAGTTATAAATAACCTTTTTTAAATAAGTTAATTTATTATTATTTAATAATTTTTTTTTTATATAATTATTAATATTAGATTTTTTCGTTTCCCCCGTAGTCCCAAAGACTTATCTTTTATTTTTGAGTTATGATTTTTTATAACCTACGATTATTTGTATGTTTATGTAGACGATATGCAGAATTTTATCATGTAAATAAATAACATACTTCACTTTGTTTTTCCTCCTTTCAGTCATCTTAACAACAACTAAAAAATGAAAAATTACATTTTCATGTCAAATTTAATCTTAAAATTACAACAATAAAAACATTTTATTTATGCATCAGCAACACTGGATATTAACAATGAATACAAATGGAGAAAATAAAGGACAGTCATATCAACTTCACATTTTAAATTAGGGTTTAAAACGCGTTTAATAATCTAAAGAGTGAAGTTTGAATAATAACAATAGAAATAAACTATACCATACAAAACATTGTATTTTAGCCTTTCTTAACATGTTTTATCAGAATTATGAAAATGTTTTTGTCGTTTTTTTGTGACAGCGCGGTTTATATCTATTTACACTGACTATACTAATAGAACCCGGAGATAATTTTAAATGAGGTTCGAAATAATGGTTCTATAATAAATGTTAATAAACTATGTTTTAGCATGCGGTGGCCTGTGCTTCTCCTATATACAAGCTGTGTGTCCCCCTTCAGTGTGTGTGTGGTGTGTGTGTGTGTGTGTGTTATAAGTGGGGTGTGTGTGTGTGTGGTGTGTGTGTGTCCATAAGTGTGTGTGCCTTTTTAAAGAAGTTAATTTATTATTAGTTTTTGAAAAAAAAAATGTTTAAAATATTCGGGAAAAAAATCGGTAAAACCGATATATTATTTAATAATATTATAAAGACGTCACATTTACATGTTCTTTTTTAAAACAAAAAAGGACGTTTAGGAACCCATTGTATGTCCCATTTTTAAAGTTAAAATTTGTAAATTTTTGGTCATACTTTTGAGGTGTGTTGATAGCCTGTGTAAACTGTCAGTATTTGATATAATTTTTACGGTTTTAGATAAAAAAAAAGGAATCAAGTTATGGAAATGCTGTTCTCTAACACAAAGAACCATTTCAGAATAAAAGGACAGTATAGTTCTCAATAGAAGTATTACTATGTGGAAATAACCAGTCCTCCATCAACACTGTAGAAACCACTTGGCAAAGCACTAAAATCGACTCAGAACACTATAGCAATGCCCTGGCAACACTCATGTTCATTATAAAATGTAGTTTTTAAACATACTTAATCTGACTTGTCTGTGCAGTGTGGAAGGGAATGGCATTCTCATGTGCTCCATTGATAACCTGCCCGCCCAGCTGCCCATTGAGGCGACTGAGTATTTTGGGGACCGACTGTTCCCTTACATCTGGGAGATGGTAAGATAAGACACAAGGTGGTGAGTAATTAACCAACAGCATGAGATGCTTTGCTCTGGGGAGGATTGCTTTAAACAGTGGTATGGTTATGATTGAGAGAGTTTTTTGTTTCTTGGCTGGTTGAATTGAATATGTGATGGATACTGCTGCTGATGATTTGAGCAGATTGTAATGGTAGACTTTGTCCCACAGCTCCCATCAGACGCCACCAGACTGCTAGAGGAAGAGGACTTCTCTCCACAAGTCAGAGATGTGAGTGTATTAAGAGGGTGTTTTTACAACTTGTTTATTTTTTTGCTCTTGTACCATGGAGAAATGCTTCCTCTAAGCTGTGATTGTGTGTGGTCGTGCACTTCTGCACAAAATGCTGCACAGAAGGCAGACTCAGAAATATGTGGAAAAACTTGAATCAGAGCTAAATGGGCGGCGTTTCAACTGGAGCCCATCCACACATCCATTGATTTGCAGTATGGAACTAAAACTGAGAAATCTGAAAAACACATTTCTGTTTACTTTGAGGTAAGGGTCAGTGCAGAGATTGAAAGTTCATATCAGCACCGAATGGAATTGCAAAAATTAGGATTTTTATTCACACATACAATACTGTTCAAATGTTTGGGGTCTGTAAGATTTTTGTAGTGTTTTTGAACACCAAGGCTGCATTTATTTAAGCAAAAACACAGTTAAAAACAGAAATATTGTGAAATATTTTAAATACAATTTTTAAATAAAAATGTTCTGTTATAACATTTTGAAATGTAATTTGTTCATGTCATGACAAAGCTGAATTACTGACCACATGATACTTCAGAAATCATTCTAATATGCTTACTTGCTATTCAAGAAGCATTTCTTATTATTATCAATGTTGAAAACTGTTGTTCTGCTTAATAGTTTTGTGAAAATATATTTTTTTTATTAATCAGTTTTTCAGTATTTGATAAATAGAAAGAGAACCTTCATTTATTTAAAACAAATATTTTGATACATCCATTTCTTCACTATCACTTTTGATCAGTTGAAAACATGCTGAATAAAAGTATTGATTTCTAATTTAATTAAATGAAAAATTCTTAGACCACAAACTTTTAAACTAATATACAGAGGCCATTGTTATTGTGTAATCTCAAGAAAATAACACATGTATTTACTAAGTCTATAGAATATACTAAAGAAATTGTTTGCATTGAATACATTTTTAAAATATGAACCATAAAATGAAAGTTAATTTATTAAATAACATTGTAGTTATTTATTAATTCTAGTTGAATTCAGATTCAAATGCTATTCTGCATTCTGTTTGCTCCACTGATTCAAATTCAAAAGTGAATTAAATGTGAATCTAAAAATCTCAGTTCAGTTCTGAATGGTACATAAACGTACACCATATTCATGTGGCTTGGTATTTCAGGTTCCAGGTACTTCATACCACGATGCATATGTAAATGCAATACCATGGTACTTTTTTGTTAGGATCTTAAATCTATTTGGTGCACATTGCAGTAGTATTATTTGAATTACATGCATTGTTTTCCTCAATCTAGGCTGTAATTACCTCCAATGGGAAGTTGACACCTAAGTTTGAATACATTCAGAAACTTCGAGAAAGGAGGTAAGGGACTTTTTTTTATTTCCATGAAGTTAATTCAATCACATGTTCAATCCTGTGTTACAATAGCTCTTTAAGGGTTTGAGTGTGTTTTTTCCAATTGGACAGTTGCCTTGATGTGTTTTATGAGGTACAGAAGTTCTTGTAACATTGCTTTGTATGATATGCTTACACACTGAGGATGGGCGACTCATTCTGAAGATTTCTTCAAAGGTTGAAATACAGGTAAAAACAGTGCCGTATCCCAGCTTACACTTGACTTATGCTATAGATTAAACTGATGGTTACCTGAATGTAGACTCATGCAAAAGATAAGAACGCAGGCCTGATATAGACCCCCGTCCCTTTTAAAAATGTCTGAAACTACACACATATTGGTGCTTTTGTGTGATAATGTAAAGGTTGAATTTGAGACAATAGTAAAGTCCTAATAAACCGTGGGAACAGCCTGTTTGCAGTTTTGTCGTACCTTTATTTATATAGCTCTCAAATTGTAACAGCCTGCACAGTATCAAAATAGCAAGTTGTCAATAATGTAAAATTGATTTAACACAATTTTCAGCTGAATATCATTATTGAATTTAGTGATGCATTGTATAGTTCATTAAATAAATTTGTGCTCAAGCGATGATATTGTTGGAAAGGTCCCCAACTAAGCAAGCCAGAGGCGACAGCGGCAAGGAACGAAAACTCCATCTGACAGAATGGAGAAAAAAACCTTGGGAGACACTTAGTCGGGGGCCAGTTCCCCTCCGGCCAGACAAACCAGTAGTTTGTTCCAACTGCTGCAGCAAAGCAGTGTAAAGTCCACTGGTTAGCGGTCTTTACCCGATGGATGTCTAGGTGATGAGGTCCTCACTGGAGATCTGCCTGGGGCTCATATGTGTCCTACTCCGCTGACGTTCAGGCTGTAGAGGTTGTCTTTAGGTGCGTTCCATTTATGGCAGACTTTTGTTAAGTCAGTATAATCGCTGATGGATGGCCTCCTCTGAGGTCTCCGAGGGGCCGAATCTCCCCTCAGGTGCTCTATCTCACGTTTAAGGGTTGGACATATTGGTAATTCCTGCTACCACGGGATTTCCCGTGGCAGAAACATGAAACAATGACAATTAGCGTAGCAGTTGTTCCATCCAGGTAACCCTGGATGAAATTATCAGTATAACCCAAGTAAAGCATTAGTGCTTTGTTCAGAAAGACTGAGACAAGATTGTGAGATGCATTAATATGCTTGGCTAAAGTCTTTAATCTAATAAACAGAGAGAGTGTGTCTGAACCGAACGTTATCAGGAAGGCTATTCCAGAGTTTAGGAGCCAGATATGAAAAAGTTCTACCTCCTTTAGTGGACTGCTATCCTAGGTTACCAAGAGTCCAGAGTTTTGCGACCTTAGGTTTTGTGAGGTTAATGAATTTTTCCAGGCTGAGTTTGAACCATTAAACCTTAGTAAGTTCCTACACTTCAAAAGTAAAGAGAAAACCAGTTGCTGACCGTGTTTGTTTTCTTCAGACACAGGTTGTGTGCCTCCTTCTGCACTGCCTAACACCTTGCTTGGCTAGAGCACATGTCCGCTGAGTGCGTTCTCTCATGGGTAGACAATCTTACTCTCTCACCGTAGTCACAGTCTCTCCCACTCGCTCTTTTTCTTGGGATTTTTTGCATGCCAGAAAAAGAAATCAATGCACCAGTTCTTTTTTAGTTTAAGTTAAATTATTCTCCAAGGTAAGCTTCTTTTTCGCGAGCCAATTCATGGCCTTTAATTGATTTATATCACGTTTTTGAATCATTTTCATTAAATTGAATAGCTCATTCCATTCATTTTTTTTTTCTTATTCAAGACGTAATCAAAGCTTCCTTTGCTTTCCGCAGTCAACACGTCTTTCTCAAATCACTCTCCTTTGTGCTGTCTCGGTCTCATTGAGTTGTGAAGAACCAGGTTGACAAAACATTACATTGAATTTGCAAGTCTGTTTGTCTCCATTGTGGTCTATACTTAATGGAGCCACCCACAAGCCAACATTGACCTCCATTTAATCAATGGAAAGCATTAAAGACCCACCATTTGACTTGTTTTGATTTACTTGTTCCCGTCCTGAATAAAAACCATCTAAGAGAGCCATTGCTTTTTATCTAAGGTCATCTGATTATGAGATACATAGTGCAATATAGACAAAATGATTAGTTAGTATTAATTAATTAGTTCTATTTTTATTCAAAAGTTAACATTTTAAAGTATTAATGTAATAGCATTTAAAAAAAAATAATTAATATTAATACAATATGTATTATATTGTAATACACTCACTGGCCACATTATTAGGTACACCTTGCTAGTACCGGGTTGGACCCCTTTTGCCTTCAGAACTGCCTTAATTCTTCGTGGCATAGATTCAACAAGGTGTTGGAAACATTCCTCAGAGATTTTAGTCCATTTTGGCATGATAGCATCACGCAGTTGCTGCAGATTTGTCGGCTGCACATCCATGATGTGAATCTCCCGTTCCACCACATCCCAAAGGTGCTCTATTGGATTGAGATCTGGTGACTGTGGAGGCCATTTGAGTAAAGTGAACTCATTGTCATGTTCAAGAAACCAGTCTGAGATGATTTGAGCTTTGTGACATGGTGCATTATCCTGCTGGAAGTAGCATCAGAAGATGGGTACACTGTAGTCATAAAGGGATGGACATGGTCAACAACAACACTCAGGTAGGCTGTGGCGTTTAAATGATTCTCAATTGGTACTAAGGGGCCCAAAGTGCGCCAAGAAAATACCCCCCACACCATTACACCACCACCACCAGCCTGAACCATTGAGACAAGGCAGGATGGATCCATGCTTTCATGTTCTTTACGCCAAATTCTGACCCTACCATCTGAATGTCGCAGCAGAAATCGAGACTCATCAGACCAAGCAACGTTTTTTCCAATCTTCTGTTGTCCAATTTTGGTGAGCTTGTGTGAATTGTAGTCTCCGTTTCCTGTTCTTAGCTGACAGGAGCGGCACCCGGTGTGGTCTTCTGGTGCTGTAGCCCATCTGCTTCAGGGTTCGACGCGTTGTGTGTTCAGAGATGGTATTCTGCATACCTTGGTTGTAGGGCTGCACGATATTTTGCATGCGATAGTCATGCGCATCTCGTCAGTAAAGACGGTTCTGTGATTAGCCGTAAATCTCCATCAGCTGTTTTCAAATGGAGCAGCATTTAATACACAGAGCCGACTGGCATAAAATTGGCTTGACGTTGGACATTCGATATTCGCATATTTAGGGACCGTCTCTAAAGTTACATGCAATATTTGTATACATTTTTCTAACTTCAATAGCATATGAGCAGAATGACTTACTGTCATAAAAACAACTGTAAACTAACACTGTATATCTAGGTGACAACTAGCACACCTTTTACATTTTTTATATTTATTTAAATAAACTCAAAATTATATGTAAAAATTGCTAAATTTAACTACCGATTGGGCTCAAACGTAAATGTAAACCTCAATAGCATTTGAGGAGAATGACTTACAGTCATAAAACAAACTGTTAATTTATGTGTCAACTGCTGTAAATAATATGCAAAAATTGTTGTTTTATGGCTTGAAATTATAGCTTGAAATTTGCATTTGAGCCCATTCTGTGCTGAAAAATTGCGATTTTTACATATGATTTACAGTTTTTTTATAAATATAAAACATTAAAAGGGGCATTATAGTTAACACCAGGTGAACAGTTTAAGTTTGTGTTATACTGTACGTAATTCTCCTCATGCTATAGCTTTAAATTTATTTGCCCATTCGGAGAAAAATGCTATTTTTAACAAATTATTTACAGTTTATTTTAATAAATATCAAAAAGGCAAAATAAGTTGAACTAGATGAAAGTTTACAATTTGTTTTATGTTAGTCATTCTTCAAATGCTTTGCTTTAAAATATCAATTTTGCATTTGCAATTGGGTGTAAAAAGAATTGCCATTCAGGGCTCTAATGCGACCAATGTCGCACATGCAACCTAATTTCTCAAGGGTGCGACTAACAAAAATTCTAGGTCGCACTGGTGCGTCCAGCCATTCGAGAGAAAACAAAACAAAACAAGTCTCCGCGACTTGAAAGTCTATCTGTTGTTTCAACAAGACACATATAGACCCATATTGTCTAAACCAATCAAATTTGAAGGGCGGACCCCCCTCATTGGCCGTGGTCCAGATATTCCTGTACATTGTGTGCGTCTGAAAATGCGTGTGCTGCTGCAGTCAGACAGAGAGAGAGGTAAGTAATAAAGATGCGCACAGTGTTGCCAATTTCGCTAGATTTTAGCGCCTTTTTAGACCCCCATAGCGACTTATTTAAAAAAAAAATAAAAATTGACAAATTAGCAACTTTTGGACAAACTTTATAGTCTCTGTGATTTCGTTGGTTGCCGCGGCGGCGCGAGATCAGCGCACACGCGGCTCTTTCTTATCGGCTCTGTTCAGTGAATTTGAGAATAAAGAAATATTGCTTCTCTAAGTTTGCATGCACATATATGAAATAAAAGGAATTGTCTTGCTTATATTGTTATATTTGTTCATCACACGGCCAGTAAAATTATAAATTAGATTTTTGTGAACTTGCTTATTGGAAGGGAGAGCTGGTTTACTTAAAGGGCTGTGTTTGTCACTATTTAATATTTATCCCGTTATGACAACAGACAGTAAAATATATAAAGTAAAACGTTTTATTGAGAATTCTCATTAAAATACAGTATGAGAACAGAGAGAAATAGACAGAACAGGTTTTTTTATTTACTATTGTACTTTTAGCTTTAGCAAACTTTTTCCAAAACGACTTACAAATGAAAAATAACTAAAATTAAAAGTTAAAACTATACATATTATTACACACATTTAAGAAGATAAAGAAATTAAATAAAAAGACAAATGCATACAACTACATTTCAAAACTAAAATTTAATGAAAACAAAAAAAAAAGCTAAAAACAATTCAAAATTTAACAAGAAAAGGTAT
Source organism: Ptychobarbus kaznakovi (assembly GCA_027422405.1). Lineage (NCBI taxonomy): Eukaryota > Metazoa > Chordata > Actinopteri > Cypriniformes > Cyprinidae > Ptychobarbus > Ptychobarbus kaznakovi. The sequence goes on from CM049796.1 coordinate 31,616,737, forward strand.
GAGTAAATTATTCTTACATAACACGAAAGGCCCAGTTTATTTTTTACATTAAGACTTGTTATAAACTGTATCTTATATATATATATATATGTTTAGTGAAAATTTGGTACTTTGGATTTTTTTACAGGTTTAAGGGGGGGGTGGTTTGAGAAACTGCAAGAGCATCCCTTCACTCAGAAACATGGAAGATCTTGACAGTGTAGAGGGGTCAAGTCTGGAAGATGTTTGCCAAACAGTCAAGAAAGCTAAACTACAATTGGCCATCCGAGGGGTTGACTGCAATGAAGGATGTCAATAACTGCCATAAGTCAGTTTGACGCCCTTAAAACACTTAATTTAGATTTTCTTTTTATTTCATTTATCTTGCTGTTTTAAGTTTAAATATATCAGTGAAGCACTTTAAGCACCAACACTTTTTCAGTAAGTTACCTTTCTTGTAGAATTTGCTTCAAATCGTTTTAGTCAATTTTGCTATATACATTTGGGTGCACCTAACTTTTGTGCTGGTGCACCTAAGAAAAAAATAGGCGCACCAGTGCAACCAGTGCAAAAAGTTAGTCTAGAGCCCTGCCATTTTACATATGATTTACAATAGATTTTAATATCAAAATATCAAAAATGTAAAAGGTGTGAATTATAGTTGACACCTAGATGTACAGTGTCAGTTTACAGTTGTTTTTATGACAGTAAGTCATTCTGCTCATATGCTATTGAAGTTAGAAGATATCGCATGTAACTTTAGAGACGGTCCCTAAATATGCGAATATCGACCGTCCAACGTCAAGCCAATTTTATGCCAGTCGGCTCTGAGTATTAAATGCTGCTCCATTTGAAACCGCTGATGGAGATTTACGGCTAATCACAGAACCGCAAAATATCGTGCAGCTCTACTTGGTTGTAACGAGTGTTTATTTTGAGTTACTGTTGCCTTTCTATCATCTCTAAGCAGTCTGCCCATTCTCCTCTGACCTCTGACATCAACAAGGCATTTTCGTCCACACAACTGCCGCTCACTGGATATTTTCTCTTTTTCGGACCATTCTCTGTAAACCTGAGAGATGGTTATGCGTGAAAATTAGTGATCGACCGATATTGATTTCTTAGAACCGATACAGATTATTTGTACGTTTATGTACCCAATAACCGATATGCAGAACCGATATTTATTTACTGTTATAAAGTAAATAAATAACAGAGTGAAGTAAGTCCATTCTTCGCTTTGGTTTTTCCTCCTTTCAGTCATCTTAAACAACAACAAACAATGGTTGAAAATTAAAATTTTCATGTAAAATTTTATCTTCAAATACAACAATAAAAACATTTTATTTATAAAAAGCATCATCACAACACTGATATTAACAATAAGCCTTTTTATCAGTTTTAGTAGCTTTATAAGCTGTTGAATAGGCTAAAGAGTGAATAATAATTAACTGGATAATGTTAATTCAATTAATAATATTCTCTGGAATATTGAAATAAGCTATAACAAACAAAACATCGTATTTTATTGCATTTCTTAACTGCCATGTTTTATTAGAATTATTAAAATGTTTTTGTTCATTCTAGATTAGGAAAACTGCTGACAGCGCGGTTTATGTATTTACACAGAACTATACTCAAACTGCGATCGCTTGTGGAGAAAATAAATAATTAATTTCAATAGAGAGTATTTATTTAGATGTTTATTGGTTAAATAATGGTCTATAGTAAATGTTAATATAATTTAGTGTGTTACAAACAAGTGAATATTGTATAAAGTTACATGCGGTGGTCGTGCTGGAGCTTTTCCTGAGTGAACAGTGTCCACTGCTCCAGGTGTGTGTGCACTTGGATGGGTCAAATGCAGAGAACACATTTCACTGCTGGTTATACTCTGTATAATTGTGTGTGACAAAAAATAAAATAAAATATCGGTTATCGGTTTTTTCAAACCGATATACGATTATGGTAAAAATGCTTAATATCGGGAAAATATCGGTAAACCGATATATCGGTCGATCTTAGTGAAAATCCCAGTAATCAGCAGTTTTGAAATACTCAGACCAGCCCATCTGGCACCAACAACCATCATTCCACATTCAAAGTCACTTAAATCCCCTTCGTCCCCATTTGATGCTCAGTTTTGCCTAAATGCATTGAGTGGCTGCCATGTGATTGGCTGATTAGCAATTTGTGTTACCAAGCAATTGAACCGGTGTAACCTAATAAGTGGCGGTGTGTGTGTGTGTGTGTGTGTGTGTGTGTGTGTGTGTATATATATATATATATATATATATTACTAATATAAATAACAATAAAATATTTAAATTAAATATAAAAAAATATAATTAAATTTCTTATTATTTCTTAATTGTTTTTTGTATTATCTTTTAAAGTTATACATTTTAGTGTTATTCTTTATATACACACACACACACACACACACACATACATATTGCAGTCATGCACTACATATTATGCCATTGTCATGCTTTTGTTTTTTTTACGCCACTGGTCCTCGAGACGCCTGTGATCGGTTCCGTCTCAACCTGCTTATTTGGCAAGTCTATATTTCAACTAATTAGTTATCTCCTCCAAGCAACCCACAGATTTTTTTATTTTAAATTATGTAATTTTGCACAGTCATGTGAAAAATTGTCTTTTATTATTTTGCTGTTGCCACTGATTTATAAAAGCCGAAAGCCACTGGAGGCAGTACCATTTTTAATGGTTTACGGTTTCATGATCTTTAACACCCTTTAACTGTGGTAGAAATGACTGTTAGGCCTAGCAAAACCTTCATATTTGATATGAAAGTGTGCCATATTATGAACTAATGCACCTAATTATGAGAGCTTTTAAAAGTAGCATTAAATAACAGTAAAACCCTGATCTAAAACGCATATTTAGTGGTTATTATGAATGTCTAGTTTAATGGTATTTTGAGAAAGGCATGCAGGGGGTTAAGTGTTACATTTTTGCTCATGTGCTGCATCAGATCCAATTAGGCTGAGCGACGGGGGTGCTTGGATCACATGTGTCTCCCAGGGGACTTGCGGAGCGAAATGTTGATTTAACAGCCCACTTAAACTGCTTTGATTATATTTTGAATGGAGAGCTGGCTGATCTAGAAGTAGATCTATGTTTTCCTTCAGTTTTTGTTTAGGCACCCTCTCTGCTCCTGAAGTGCCATTGTTCATTTCTGTGTTTTTGGTGGTTTACTCTTGTCATAAAATGAAAAATGTATCTTTGGTGTGTTTTTAAATTTTCTTAATTATATCTCCTGGACAATCCTACAAGATCTTTCTATGTTCTTTTGTGGGTTTTGTATCCCTTTCAATCGGTTTAAGATCACTATCCAGCAGGATATGTTTTCTGATTTCACAGATTGCTTGGCCAGTGAGAGTGTGTGTGTGTGTGTGTGTGTGTGTGTAGTAGTAATGGCTGTACCATCTGGCAAACAGGGAATCAGAGCAGATCCTAAAGAAAGGCGGAATGAAGCGGGTGCTTTTGCTGGGTGCAGGCTACGTGTCTGGGCCAGTTATCGAGTATCTCACCAGGGACGCTGGCACTCAGGTCACAGTGGGTATGTTCCCGCCTCAAAATCCGTCTGGAATGCAGTGTAGAATTTAGTCGCAATTCTTTAAAAAAAAATATTGTGTGATCTTTGCTTCGCAGCATCAAATCTGTTGAATCAGGCTGAGGACATGGCAGCCAAGTACCCCAACACCATCGCTGTGATGCTGGACATCACCAGCCAAGAAAGCCACCTTGAGTATCTGATCAAAGACCACGACATCGTCATCAGGCATAATCATAAACCTCATTCACTTTATTATGCTTTGACATTAGAAATTCTACTTTAACGTACACATTTAAAGCTAATTTGTATAATTATTTTGTTGTTTTTGGTGTCTAGCTTGCTGCCGTATGCATTTCATCCACAAGTAGCTAAGCACTGCATTAAAATGAAGGTGAACATGGTGACCGCCAGTTACTTGAGCCCAGCCATGAAGGAGCTTCAGAAGAGGTAGGGAACGTACTGTTTCTTAGAAAACAATTTCATTTTAAAGCGATAGATCATCCAAAAATGGAAATTCTGTCATAATTTTCTCCAGAGGGAGAAGAGAATCTGGTTTTGTTTAGCGTTTTTTGTTGGTGTGTGTGCGCGCGTGTGTGGGTGGTCTTGCTTTTGTTTTGTTTTGTGTTATTGCTTTTGGTTTGCTTTGATGCGGTTTGTTTTTCTTTTGCTTTGCTTTGATGCGGTTTGTTTTTCTTTTGCTTTGCTTTTGGTTTTGTTTGTTTTTTGTGTTTTTGTTTTGGTGCACTTGAATTTTGGAATTTAATGTCAAACATTAAGAAGCAGTGTTCAAATACTATACTTAATATTATATATTTTTCTAAGAAATAAAGATTGCGAAACTACTTATACATTTTTATTTTTAGTGAGGATTTTTTTTTTTTAATTAAAAAATTATAATTTTAGGACTGTTTTGTCCTCCATGCATTTTTACTTTACACTCAACCAAAAAATGTAAAAATGAATTGTAATACAGAAATGACAAACATGGTCATCATAAGAGGTATTTAAAAAAAAAATGAATAGATAGGACAAGAAATAAGCATCATGTTATTGACTCAGCTGTTGCAAACAAATTGAGAGGGTAAATTGAACGCAAGAACCAGATTTATGTGTGAATCATTTTGACTGGTTTTGTTAACGGGATAAGTTAATTAATTGAAAAGTTCAACAATTTATGAATCAGACAGTTTTTTTATATATATTTTGGTGAACTGTCACTTAAGTTCAAATCAGTCACTGAACGTATCTTTCTTTGACCTTATTGGATTTTAAACTGCCTCTGGTTGACTTCATTAATATATGCGTGTGGCTTCACCATGATTGGCTGTTGTTTCCCAAGTGCCGAGGATGCTGGCATCACCATCGTCAATGAGATGGGTCTGGACCCTGGCATTGATCACATGTTGGCCATGGAGTGCATCGACCAGGCCAAGGCAGACGGTTGCACTGTAGGTATTGCATGCATGCACTCGTGTTTGTTTACCACTTGGATGTGTTGATGGGTATTTGCGATAGAGTGACATACTGTCGCACCATTGGTGCACTCATCACCACGTCTGGAAGACATATTGACAGAGCTCAACAAACGTTCACGGCATCTTGAATGTTCATTTTTTACTTCGTTAGCGGTCAGCCAGAGCTTGGTCTTTGTGAACATTTGGTTAAATCACATGGTGCTCTTGTAGTTTTTTTCAATCACTGTTTCTTTACAGGTGGAATCGTACAGCTCTTTTTGTGGTGGTCTTCCTGCCCCAGAGTGCTCAGACAACCCTCTGCGTTATAAGTTCAGCTGGAGTCCATACGGCGTCCTGCTTAACACCATCAGTCCAGCCATCTATCTGAAAGACAATCAGGTGGAACTTCAACAATCACCTCTACAATTCTGCAGTGTCTAACAATCAGCCACCCGAAAGCCATATAACAGTATAATAAAAAACATTTACAAACAATGTGGTTGGTCCGTTCAGGTGGTAAATGTTCCTCCCGGCGGGGCTCTCCTAGATGTCACAAAGCCCATGGACTTCATGCCGGGTTTCAACCTGGAAGGCTTCCCCAACCGGGACAGCACCAAATATGCACAGCCGTATGGAATTGAGTCTGCGCACACGCTCATCAGAGGAACTCTGCGCTTCAGGGTATTCATGCTAATGAGATGTAAAGATGAGTGTAAGCTTAGTGTTGCTCCAGTGCCTGTGTGTCATCGTGAACTGCATGTGTCTTCAGGGCTTCTCCTCTGCAATGAGTGGCTTCGTCAAACTGGGACTCATCAACACTGAGCCCTGTCCGTTACTGGGACACACAGCTTCTCCTGTCTCATGGGTCTGTATTTATGGACCTTTTTCTATCCAACTCATAAAATGTCTTTTTTATGAAAATATATACTATAAATACAAAACTATAATTCTATATTCCTTTATTTGTAAATGCTATTTTGTCTCATACACAGAAAGAGCTTCTCTGCAGGCAGATTGGCTTGTCCACGTCTGTGAGCAGCAGTGTCTTTGAAGACGCCGTTTATGAGCGGGTAGGACGGGATGACTTCAGAATGCAGAGTCTCAGATGGTGGGTTTAGGAGTTCACTAACAATATTTTATAGACTTCCATCTAGTCGTCCGATATATCGGCCAATATTTGAAATTTTTCAAATATCGGCATTGGCCGATAGGTTTTTCTGTTTATTCGTTTATGTTTGAGACTTTTATTTTGGCGGCGCTGAGAATGGCAGCACCTGAGAACACAGCGCTCACATTCTCCTTCTTTATTGTTTGCTCTCGCCATCTAGCAGTTCTGCCTAATACAGACAGAAGTCTGTCTAATAATCAGAACTGTTAAACAAAGAAATTAAAAGCTTTTATATTATTAGTAATAGAAAGGCATTATAATACTTTCTCATTAATGTCAGCATTCAGCAAATACGCATTTATATCATTCAAACAAATCTTTGAATGTCTAATAAACATTTAATTTGACAAACCTTGCAGACTTAGATTACTTACCAGATTACGGAGTGCACTGTTGGTTACAGTGTTTACTTCCTTTTTTGTTTATACATTGTTAAATATTTATAAAAAAAAAAGCTTTTTTTAATTTATTTGTGAAAAATACTGTAATAGGATTCCCGAATCAAGAGGTTGTCATCTAAAGTATAATTGTGTTTATTTTACACATTTAGTTTTTAATTGATTTTCAAATTATTTCAAATTTTCTTAAATATTAAAATACATAAATGTTTTAATTATAATTGTAATTAAATAACAACAAAATTCAATTATTATAAAAAAAATTATGAATAAAACAAATATACATATATCGGTCATCGACCACCATGCTTTCTAAGAATGAAAAAAACAATATCGGTCGAGCGCTACTTCCATCACAGTACCTGCTGATATACAGTGCTGGGTAGTAACTGATTATATTTAATCTGGAGCATGTAATCATATTCCAAAAATGTTTTCACTTGAATTTAGATTATATTACATTTTAAAATGCTCCTAATCAGATTACAGTTGCTTTTTATGGATTACATGATTACAAAATATTCTCCCTAGTTCTTAGTTTTTTCTCTTTTAAAGTTTACCATCTAAAAAATTCTACTGCGTGTCATATTGAATACAGTGAGTGTTCATGATATAGAATGGCCATCTTAATTAATTTGCAACCCATGCATCTGAATATGGGGACAAAATCAGTCAATTACACCACGTATGAGATGAATAATTACACACATTACTAAACACTGCTGATGTATAACTAACAAAAATATTAACAAACCTAGAAAACTTTGACCATGTTACTGCGGTTTAATATTTGTTTGTTATGCAGGGATTTCCAGATTTTTTTCACTTTGACCTAAAATATTTACTTGAAGACCCCCTGAGATTTAAAGCTATGATTTCAATAATTTTACAACAAAATTATTGTCGTTTTGTTGTTGATTATTGGTCTTATATTTTCTTTTTGTTTTTTATAACAATAATCCCAATTAAATAAGCAACTGCTGACTACAGTTTTCATCAACGAATTTGTAATCAGTAACTGACTACAATTTGTAAGTAATCTACCCAGCACTGCTAATATATGAGGGGAGCTTTTGTAACATTTTATTAATAATGTCTTATATATGTCTTTATAATGTCTAAATAAAGACCTTATTTATATATGTGTGTGTATACATGCACGTATACATGTATGCACACACAGATATGTATATATATATATATATATATATGTATTTGTGTGTGTGTGTGTGTATGAAAATAACTGACTTGATGACTCCCATCAGTCTCGGGATGCTCAGTGAAGAGCCGGTTCCTCACGCCGACACCATCTTAGCAGCAGTTGCTAAGCATCTGGAGGCCAAACTGTCTTTCGGTAAAGAGCCAGTTCCTCTTCCTTTTTTATGTAATTCTGTTTTATGTCATGAGATTCAGAGATTCAGCATGTGTTTCTGAAGATCATCCATCTGTATCGCTGTTAAATAACTTAAACTGATCCTGAAGTCCAGCTCCAGATAAATGATTGCTGTTTTGGATCATTCTGTCTTGCGCAGCTAAAGGTGAGCGCGATATGATCGTCATGAGGAACGATGTCGGAATCAGACACCCAACGGGCGAGCTGGAGACCAAACACATCAGTCTGGTTGTCTACGGGGATCCCAGTGGATACTCCGCCATGGCCAAAACTGTGGGCTACCCAGCAGCCATTGCAACCCGTATGGTGCTCAACGGTCAGTGCAACTCAACTTGAAATGCTCATTTAACAGTAAATTTGCTTTAGAGATTACACCAATATATAAAGTTGGGCCAATACAGAATTATTTTATACTTTGAATCGTCTAAGTGATATTTTGCCCAAAATTATATATGCATTTTGTGAGATTAATAAAAAAAAAAAGTAAAAATCAAGTTCTCTGTGTATCAAATGAAGCTATTTCTTTTTTGTATTTAATTTTTTGCTTTTATTTTTTGTTTTATATTTTATCATTTTATTTTGCTTTTTTTTAAATAAAGATATAATTATTGGGAATATAAAATGTAAAATATGCAAACGCAAAAAGTATCGGCACATTCCCTTTTCCCCTAATTTTTTGTTAGTTTTTTCTCCCAGCTGCAACTGCAAAAATCTTTCCCCCCCATTGCCATTTAACATAGGCCTGCTATTAAACACTCAATGGTCAATTTTAATTTCTAAACGTTATTTGTTTCTAAAGTGTAAATGGAAAATATAACTTATACAGATATAACACAATGCTCATTGTAGTTTATTTGTATTTAATAACAGGTAGACCAGCTTGCAATAATGTGAGGTCTAGTGATCAATTGGATATAATTTATACACTTAAATATATAATTATATTTTAAATATACCTATTTTATTTATTGGACATTAAAAGGGCACATTTATTCTCTGATACTGATATATCAGTGATATTTCATGCATACCTAGTTTCATTCCACTGTAATTGCATCAGTAGTAGACAATCTGTTCTTAATTTTGCACTATTATTAAAGGATGTAATTACACCTATAAAGTCCATTTGACTTATTGTGAGTGTGTGATGTACCACCACAGGTGAACTGAGCACTAAAGGACTTGTGGTGCCGATGACGAAGAACATCTACGGTCCGGTTCTGAAGAGACTGCAGGAGGAGGGTCTCCAGTGCATCACCAAGAGCACCTTATCAGAGTAACCTCACACTTTAATATCTCAAACTCACTCATTCTGTGCCACGTGTGTGTAATGAAACCGAAATATCCATCACTGCACATATTCCTCAATGAACGGTTGCAGATCTTTAACTTGTCCAACAGTCAAGTTCAGAGTGATCCAACGGTTAGTACTTTTGTTTTCAAACTTGAATCTAAAAGTAGATTTAGATAGTCTGTTTTCATTTTTATCAGTGTTCTCAGTAATAGGGAGTGTAAATAAACTCCCACAAAGCACTTTGACATGGAACCATCCCATTTCCACTTCCTGGCATTGAAAATAAATGTTATACGCCGTCAGTATTTTCTTACCCTTGTGCACAAAGGGTTTAAATGAACGTCTGCCTCACTTGAGTTCAAATCAAGCAGTAGAATCATATTTATCCAAAACATGATGTCATGTTGAGTATTACTGATAAAATTTGCCATTTTCTGTAAGTCTTTAAATGTCAACTGAATTTTTCTTAAATGTGAAACTTGCCACTGTAGTGAATTCCTTTTGATTTTTTTCACTTTCAAACATTAATATAAATGTTCATAATGTAATGTGGCAAAATAATCAAGACCATTTTAAGATTAGCATGTCCAAATAGTTGTTTTAAATCTAGTTTTTGTCCAATAAAACATTTGTGTTTGCTTTGTTTCTTGTTTTTCTTCAAATAAATGTAAAAAAATATTGTTTAACATCTTCATTAGACAGAAATTACAGGATTATTACTGTACCCTTTACCCCCCCCCCCCTTATTACATAATAAAATATGTAAGTTGTCAAAAATTATAGAAAAAAATAATGACGGACGGATCAGACAGACAGACGACAGACAACGATGGACGGACAGACCAGACAGACATGGATAGACAGACAGACGGATGGACAGACGGACAGACAATGACAGATAGACAGACAGACAGACAGACGGATCCACCGATGACAGACGGATCGACGACAGACAGATAGACAGACAGACAGATAGACAGACGACGATAGACAGACTGACAGACAGACGACAGATAGAGACAGACAGACGGATCCACCGACAGACAGATAGATGATAGACGACAGACAGAACGGATCCAGACAGACAGACAGACGGACGACAGACGACAGATCCACCGACAGACAGACTGACAGAAGACGATAGACAGACACGGACAGACAGACAGATAGACTGACATATAGATAGACGACGGACAGACAGAACAGATAGATAGATAGACAGACGACATGACAGACAGATAGACAACAGACGGACGGACTGACAGGATAGACGACGACAGACAGACAGACAGATGACAGACATAGACAGATAGACGGACAGACGGACAGACAGACAGACGGATCCAGACAGACTGACAGACATAGACATAGACACGGATAGACAGACGATCCACAGACAGACAGACAGATAGACAGACGGACAGACAGATTTGGACAGATAGATTGACAGACAGATTGATTGATTGATCGAAAATGACAGTAAAGACATTTCAATATTACCATTTTAAATCAATACTGTTCTTTTAAACTTCTGGAGAATGAAACTAGATTTTGTCCAATAGAACATTTGCATTTTCTCTCATTGTTTTATATTCATTCTTCAAATAAGCATCTAAATTATTGTTTGTCATCTTCATTAGACAGGAATTAGAGGAAATTACCCTTCACCCCCCTCTTCCGCCCTTGTTGACTGCCTGGTGGCCTAGTCTGCATTGTTCTGGTGGGGCCATCAGTACGGTCACTATAAAGTAGGCCACCAAGCGCAGGATAATTGGGGCTGTAATTATTAGAAGTTAAAAATGCAAATTAAGTTACCAGTAGCCCCTCAAGGCCGTGTCTGGCCATTTGACCCATATTTTTGTGTAAATGACTTCTTGGATTAGATTTGAGGAATAATTACAAGCGATTCTTGAAAGGGATTATGTCATAACTCATGTAGCTGTCATCTTCGTCACCAAACTTAAGCCGTGGACTTATAATAATCGGTTCCTGAAGACACAGTGGCTTAAGGAGTGACCTGATCGCTGCCAGAAGCACCGTCTCGATAATGAATTTGAGGAGGGCCGGAGCAGAAGTTAATTGAAAAACAACCCTATTTGGCGAACGTCTTTAAGGAAACCTGCCTTTGTTCTCTTTTCCTGACATCTTGGGCCAGATGGAGAACTGAAAGACTGTTGTTCTGACCCTCTTGTTGTTTGGCAGTCGGGATGCCGAGGTAACAAGTAAAGCAAGTTCAGAATCAACAGCTGACACGAGACAAGCGGCTGCTGTCTGGAGACTGTAATCAACACGAGTCTGTCCCGAGGGCAGATGAAACCCAGAATATTAGACAATCTTTTATTATGGAGACTTTAAAGATGAAACTAAAGCACAAAACTGTTACCAAAAAATGCACAATGCTATATGAAAAACAACATACGCAAGTAATATTTTGGGTTTTTCTTTTTAAACTTAAAATGAAAGTGAATGGGGATTTTTTATAGAGGTTTTAAATGCAGAAATTGTTAATGCCCTTACATTGATATTTATAAGTTACATAAGTAATATTTTTTGTATCACTTAAATTATTTTTTATTATATCATGTACATAATATATAATAATTCATAATAATATTTTTTTATTTACATTAGTATTTTTTGTATCAAAATCTTTTTTGTATTATATATGTACATAATATATAATAATGCATTGTAAGGCATTTTTAATTTAAGCTTTTTAATTAAAAACTATATCATGTAAATAATATTTACTAAAATATTTATATAATACATTTGTATTAATATAATTTACTTAGTAAAAAGTTATATATTTAATATTTACATGACTCTTTCTCTATATTTGTATAAAATCTCACATTATATTTAAACTAAATATATTAGTTGAGGATTAAGGGTCAGATTTTTTCAAAGAAAATTAATACTTTTATTCAGCATGGATGCATTAAATTGATCTCAAATGACAGTAAAGACATTTGAATTTCATTTAGATTTTTTTATTCATCAAAGAATCCTGAAAAATTGTATCATGGTTTTTACAAAAAATATTTAACGAATGAATTTTTCACACTAAAAGCATGTTGATTTGCTCATAATGTTTTGTTTACATTATTAAAACAGAGTATTTTAATGTTTACAAATTGGCCTCTTTTCACTTTTTTTGTAAGTGCCTTGCTGATTTTTTTCTGTAAAGATTAGGGTTATATCATATAACATATATCAACATTATTAAACAAACTATTCCTTTAAAAGAATAATAAAGTCTATGCATTTCTAAGCATATGAAATATCCAAGCATAAACAGACCAGTCTCCTTGATTCGTTTAATCCTACGAACAGACAAAAACATCTGGTACAGCTAAACAGTGTCAGTATGTAACATCATCTTACGTCAGTAACAAAACACCAGAAATATTAAAACATTTCAAATCTGACTAAATTATTCAAAAGCAGCCATGTCTTGCAGCACTAGTGCCTCAAATATAAAATTCTAGACATAAATAGAAATTTGGTCCATCGATGTGGTTGCTGTAATATTATTTACACATTAGAATATTATTTCTTGCCCAAAATCCACGACTGATTTCGCCCCTTTCTTTGTATATCTGTATGAAAAAACAGTGGCTGAATTTCTACTACAAAAAATAGACTAATAAAAAACAGTCTTATTAAAATAAAAAGGTGTTTTCCCTTTAAACAAGCTTTTAAGCAAATAAATATGACTATGAGAAGACATTAGTACGTAAGACATTAGCAAAAGGTGGAGTGTACAAAGGCACACATTTAATGGCGGCGCTGGATCCAGCAGAGCGCTGTCAGTTCAGAGATGGACTGGAAAAACAAGAGCATTCTTTGATAGAAAAAAGCAGTCTTTTTCCTGTGCCGGCTCGTCACTATGGTTACACCAAGGATTCCAGACTCTCGGCCGCACTCGAGACGCCTCCTGGGACCGTGCCGTTGTTATCGGAGGACTGAAGCGCTCGCTCGTCTTCTTGGGTGCTGACCAAACTCAGAATGGCTTTGTAGAGGAACTGATACTGATCCTATCCCACCAAAAAAAAAAAAAGAACATGTTGGTAGTTTGACCACAACATACCACTCAAAATATGAAATTTTCCCTTGTGGATTTGAGTTAATTCCACCTCAGGGCAGGATTATTAATGACTGACTTTTCCTCATCAGAACTGCTGCCAACTCCAGAGATAAAAAACCCTAAAATTTATTTTAAAATGTATAAATGCCAATAGTCTGCAGACACATGGAAAATACTAATGTTACAAAATTACATATCTTCAAATATAAAAGAGCTCATACATACTATAAAGATTAATATTCACATCAAAATAAATAAAACTACGGAATTTTTAACCTATAAATATAATGTAGACATTTTATAGACCCAATCAAATTATTATAAAACTTTTAACACTCATATAATTTTACTGTATTATATATAACTGTAATATAGAAAAAAAAATATATAGCAAAATATATGTAAAGAGGGAATATATATATATATTTATATGAATTTTGACCTGTACATTTATATAAAAATATTTACATATGTTTATATTTACATATATATTCTAATGATAATTATTATTTAAAATTATTTTTCCCTCTTTACATATATGAAATCGTATGTATGGATGTGTATGTATATATATATATATATATGTGAGTTTTGACCTATACATTTAATAATTATGGATTCTAATTATTTGTATAATTATATTATATAATTACCATACATATAAATAGATATATACATGCATTTGATTATAATACATATAATTAATATTTAGTTAATCTAATACATGTAATTAATCATATAATAATTATAATTAATTATTTATTTATGTTTATATATATATATATATAATGCATAAAAGTTCACAAGATTTATATTTTGGGGTTATTTTATAGCTCCATAATATATGTATTTCAGTATCACATGCTATAAAGAGTTGCAAGTTGATGCATTTTTATGTGATTAGAAAGCATTTTATATAGCACGTATGTGTGCATGTATTAGCACATGTATAGTATAAATATCATAATTTGTGGTTGATGTTTTAGTGTTTGATTTTTAGTGGCAGATGAACCCTCACGATGTCAGTGAAGACTCCAGGCCTCATGAGGTTGATCATCTTGGCCACCATGTAGACGTTCAGTGCGCTCTCGGCCTCAAGCTGTTGCAGTAGAGAGAACAGCGCACAGAACGTTCCTGCAGTCACACCGCCATGCCTGCGCACAGATTATTAAACAAATCAATGATAAAGCATGTTCAGTTCGTCACTCCAGCGAGCCGCACACCTACACAGTATTGTAGGCATCAAAGATGTGCTTCCAAGATGTGCTTTCTGATAAGATACCTTGTATGTTTATTTTGTATTAATTACATTATTCTCTGTAACATAGCTTTGGAACAATATGTCTAGTGAAAAGTGTTATATAAAAACACCACACATTTATATACACTACAGTTCAAAAGTTTGGGGTCAAAAAGTTTTTAAGAATTCAAATTATTCAGAAAGTACACAATTAAATTGCATTAAAGACTTAAATTGGTCAAAAGTAATGGTAAAGATATTTATTATGTTAAAAATTTTTTGTCAAATGTCAAATTTCATATATTTATTTCAAAATAAATATTGTTCATTTGAACTTTCTATTCATCACACTTCTTTTTAAAAATGTATCACTGTTTCCAAAAAATATTGAGCAGACCGTTTTAAACAAAGTTAATAGTAAGAAAGGTTTCTGAATATACCAAATATGTAATTATTAAAATAAATAAATATATGAAACTAGATAAAATATTAAAATTTTAACGGTGTGATTATATAAATGCTGACTTAGTGAGCATAAGAGATTTCTTTCAAAAACCAAAAAAAGACAATCTTACTGGTCACAGCATTTTAACAGCCATGTATTTGAACTAAAATGTTTCTCTTGCGGTTTTTAATAACTAAGATGCACTAAATACATACTCAGTATTGCCCAGATAATATTTTAATCCGCTCTATTGGCTGTAGCACACTGATAATATGAAAGCCAGTTATTTAATTTAGCAAACGCTTACTATTTGTACTGTTTACCAGTTATTCTTATAGTTTAACAGCTGTTCCAACATATAGAGCAGCATAAACCAGGCTGTAAAATCCTGCTGGTTTATTGAGCAGGGGTGTGTGTGCCGATGCAGACCGCAGACAGTGGAAGCGCACTAGCTTCTGGAACAGAAATAACATGTCTTTTCCCAGACGCAGTGTGCATCTCCTTCAGGGCCAAGATGCTACTCACTCGTCATGTACGACCACAGGTCCATCTTTGGAGCCGGACTCTTTTTGGATGATGTTGATCAGCTCGAAGACGTTACTGATGGGACCGTCTGGGTTTGGCCAGCGTGGAGCCCGGTAATGCTTCACTTCTAGAACAAAATCATCCTGTCAAAAGAGAGAAAAGAGGTTATGATAAACAAATCCATCATTAAGACATTTTTAACTACAACCCGTTGTAGGGCCCTGTGATTTCTGCGATGTGGAAAACGTGGACAGAATCGCGGAATCAGTCATAAAGATGGAATTTACTGTATAACACGGAATTTGCCCCATTTTGGATGGATACATCAAAAGCAGGTCAGTACACTTAAATCAAAATGTGATATGGACAAGTGTCTGCGAATATTAAGCCGTAAAAATATCATTTTATCAAATATGAATCCTGCATGTTCTGCATGTCTCTGTGTGAATGAAATGCACAGACATGCGGTTTTGTTTGCTTACACACATGAACGTTTCATATATACAAACCGAAATTAAAAGTTTGGTTTAATTTGAAGAAATTGTGACAGAAATATATTACTTAATGTAATGATAGTATTATGACTATTAAAATTATTATTAAAGCATTGTTTTTTAAGGAATATTTAGGCCTACCAGAACAATGTAAATACACAAAACAGCGTTTCTGAAAAAATTTAATATATAATATTTTTTTTTCATAAAATCCATTAATTAGAAATACTTTTAATTATTACATTTTATGAAACATTAAAATGGAATCCAGGAAAATTATGGAAAATGGACATTTGAAAAAAAAAATGAATTTGAGAAGAAAAAAATTCACAGGGCCTTAAAAAGTTATTTTTTTAAACTTTTAATAAATTGCTGTTAAATTGTGTAAGTTTCATGATTTCAATTAATTAGACATGCTTCCATGCATATTATTTAATTTAACATTAAAACTAGAGTCTAGAAACAATACAACTATTTTTTAAAAAAGAAACAAAAATTGGGGGAAAATGACATGGATTTCATAGTGTTGCTTCCTGCTAAAATACAAGTGTGTATTATCACTTTCTCCAGTGAAAAAGTCATCTCGTCTGAATCAGGAGAGAAATCTGTACAGATTACAAACAGCCCAAAACAGGTCAACACATATGTGGGTGGATTTTGATGTGAGAGAACACAGATGGTGGGCTTTTTCACTGGAGGAAGTGTTATGGATTATGGATTGGTATTTTGAAGGGACTTTTTAAAGTGAAAACACCTTAATGCTGAATTAGTTTCTTATAAACACTCAGTTTTTCGCTTCATCAATCGATGGACTGGAGTCTTACAGATTACTTGTGGATTATTGTGATGTTTTTATCAGTTGTTTGGACTCTCATTCTGACGGCACCCATTCACTGAAGAGGATCCATTGGTGAGCAAGTGATATAATGCTACATTTCTTCAAATCTGGTTTGATGAAGAAACAAACTCACCTACTTCTTGGATACTCTAAGGGTAAGTACATGTTCAGAAAATTGTCATTTTTGGATGATTTTTTTTTAAGTGTGTGTGTGTTTATGATCAATATGCTTCAGCAGAAACAGATGGTTTAATGCTAAGTGTGTGAAAAGCACCAGATGTGTTGTTTAACAGACTCTGTTCTCACTTTCGTCAGCAGCCATTTGCTCCTCCTAATATTTTCCACAATCGTACGGCAGGCACCAGCTGCGATCTTTAAAACAGATGCCCGTGTTCATGTTTTTGAACGATTTTGGAGAAATGACGCAAAGAAATCGCTCCTTTGCATCTCTCTGAATCGATTATCTCGGCTTTTGTGCATTGTAGGTAACATCTCTGATCCTCTTTATGTTGCCAATGTTATCTGTGGAGTCTGATTGGCTGTGCAGCAGTTATGATGTTACCTGTGTGGCCTCTAGGATGTAATCCTGCACTATCAACATATCTTCATTGGACAGGCACACATGGCCCTCCCCTTTTAACGACACAGAGAACGTCTCGTAGCTGATTGGCTGATCTCTCACAGGCCAGAATATGATTGGCTCGCTGTCTTCTGTCTGGAAATGGAATAAAGAAATGACAGAGATGAATGAAAGGACAATCTGTTTCATTCAGCACTGGAAGACTGGCAGGAAATTAGTGTGACGCTATAAAGCAATTTGCGATAAAAGCTGTACTGACCGTGCTGCTCGTGTCCAGCAATGAAATAATAACCTGGGCGTTGTGATCCCACACCATCCTCCACAAGTCCTTCACTGTGCTGGGCAAAGGATTCTGGGTAATGATGAACTCTTTGCTCTGCTGATAACCCTGATGTGAATGCATGAATGAGTCTTGATATGAATCTAAATAGGCTGTTATAGAGAAGTGACTGGAGAAGCGCTGAGTGTCTCACCATGACATATGAGGCGTTGATGTAGTCTGACGTCTCTTCTGCTGATGTGGACAAACACACTCTGGATTTCTCCACTGCAAAACACACAACAGTCACTTCAGAGAACCCAATAGCTGTCCATCCATCTGTCTATTTGTCAATCCATTCATCTGTCCCTCAGGTCATCCATCCATTTGTTTATCCATCAGTGTACATATTTATTTATCTATTCATCTATCATTCTATCGGTCTATCATCAGTCTGTCTACATATATATTCTTCCACTTATCTCTCCACACATTCATGTCTATCTTGCTGTTCATCCATCCATCCCTGCATCCAACCAACTATCCATCTATCAAGCTGTCTATCTATCTGTCTGTCTCTTTTCATCCATCCATCCATCCATCCCATGATGAAGAAAAACAATAAACACACCAGGAATCAGAGAGCAGCTTCTGTTCTTCGTTCTGTTGCAGTCACTCAGGGCACTGCTGTAATCATTCTGTTTGGCATTCGACTGGCACACCAACTGCAATGACAAGGTCATTGTCACATATGTCATGTTATTATTCAACTACAGCTGTGGTGGTACAAATACTTCCAGCTGTGCTCTTCAGAAATCACGTAAGAACTGAGAGCACACTTACTTTAAACTGCTTTTCCAGTCGTGTCTTACATGAGCCCCCTGGTGTCAGGAGGTTGTTAACATACTGATGAATATGGCTTGATGGCACCTCTGTCTCTTGACTCAAAATGGCCTCTACTAGAACATCATGGGTAAAGATGTATTGCTCCTGTAAGAGTACCAGAACAACTGATGTTGAGAAGGAAACTTGAGTCCAACATTGAGTCCAAATTCAAAGGATTGATTAAACAGTAAATAATGCATCATTCTTCTTTATAGAGCACTATGACGTATTTGAGAAACTTTAATTGCTGTTCACTCACCTCTGTTTGAACTAGATAGTTCCGTTGTGTACGAATATGTTTGAGGAAGCCCATAATGTTGACTTGACCCTGTGCTTTAATCTGTTTTAACATGCTGTCCAACACAATGTAGGTCCCTGTTCGGCCCACTCCAGCACTAAACCACACAAACACACGTCAGAAGTGTAAAATATACAATATGACACTTGATACATTTAAAGAGAGAGTTGTAGCCCACCTGCAGTGCACAATCGTTGGCCCCATGTGCTCTGTTTGGGACCTAGAGGACTTGTAGACGAATGAAAGCACAGGCAGGACATACTCAGGTATGCCCATGTCTGGCCACTGTGTGTAGTGGTAATGTATTACCGTCCTCTCGTTACTATGACCTCTCTGAGAACCCTAAAAAAATTATAAACATCAAGTATACATGTAATCTATAAACTAATAAAAATGTATGCAATCCTGTGATTGTTTTCACAAAGAAAGAGTATCAGCATGCTAAAATGTTAAAATATCAACATTTAATTAATTAAACAGTTAATGTTAACAATTTAATATTACAATCCTAAATTATTTTGTCTAAATACTTTTTAAAAATGTAAAAATAAAGTCTATGATTTTAAAATGCTGAAAGTGAATCTAGGCATCACAACATGATGTACAGTACAAAAAATGTAAAGTCATCTTGAAATTTGCTAAATGATTTTTATAGTGTTTTTAAATATGAACTTTAAGTGAGTTTTAGATGATGGCACAGGTAATCTAAATGTAAAAATACAGTGCCCTCCACTAATATTGGCACCCTTGATAAATATGAGCAAAGGCGGCTGTGAAAATAAATTTTGTTAAACCTAAAAAAAATATATCAAACATCACCATATGTTGTCCGGGAGGGTTTCAAGAAAAATTATCCTAGCTCATCCAAAAACAAATCCCAGCAAATTCAGTTGTCAGACACGACTGGAACTTCAAATGGCACTGGCTTCTATGGTCAGATGAAACAAAAAAAATAGCTTTTTGGCAGCAAACCCACCAGAAGGATTATACAAACAGGGATTAAAAAATATCCCTTGACCACGGTTAAATATACTGCTGGATCTATAATGTTGTGGGCCTGTTTTTCTGCCGGAGGTCCTGGACATCTTGTTCAGATGCATGGCATCATGGATTCTATCAAATACCAACAGATAAAAAATCTAAACCTGACTGCCTCTGTAAGAAATCTTATAATTGGCCGTGTTTGGATCTTCCACCAGGACAATAATCCAAAACAAACATCAAAATAAACACAAAAATAGGTCACTGAGCACAAAATGAATCTTTTACCATGGCTGTCCCTGTCCTCTGACCTGAACCCTACAGAAATGAGTGGGGTGAACTAAAAGTAGTACTGCCATGGAGCTGTGAATCTGAAGGATCTGGAGAGATTCTGTATGAAAAATGGTCTCTGATCTCTTATCAGGTGTTCTCCAAACTATTCAGGCATTATAGGAGAAAACTCAGAGCTGTTACCCTGGAAAAGGACATTGAAATAATTGGGTGCCAAAACTTGTGGCCAACATGAACTAGAGAAAGCATTTATTTCACAATGAGATTTCCCCCCACTTTCAATTGTTTTACTTCAATGATAGGTTGGAATTTTGTGAATTTTTTGAATGAAAGATAAAAAGGATAAACAATGCAGATTTATTTTTACAGCTGCCTTTGCTCATATTAACCAAGGGTGCCAATATTAGTGGAGTGCACTGTAAAGGAACAACATTCACAACTAAATATCCAACATCAACAGATACAAATAAATACAAAAAACTCTAATATCAGCCCATAACGTGATACCTTCTTTATGCTGGTGTTTCTGATGGTGAAGGTTCTCTGGGTGTAGTAAGCGAGGACGTTTGTACTCTTAACAGTAACCAAGAAACATCCATACTCTTCCTGGTTCTCCAGAGGCCAGTACTGGTCACATTTTCTCTGTGAAATGGACAAACATTATTGTATTCAGGCTGAATGAACCCATATTTGTTATTGTCTTGATGACAGAAAACTATTTTTAAAATTTCAGATATAACATCAATCTATTTAGGTAGAATCTGCACTAAAATATCTCACCCTTCCTTTCTCCATCAGGTTTGTGATCATAACAATCACTCCCACATTCTGCTCCCACACCATCCGCCAGAAATCCCCTGTGCTGGACTTTAAGGGCCCTTGTGCTGCAATGTAGGCTTTCTGTTTGTTAAAACCCTTGTGTGAAACACAAAAAATAGACAATGAAAGCTACAGGAAGGGGAAGAGCGAGTATACTTAGTTAAAACTTTGAAAGAACATCTCAGGTGACACAATATTACATTATTTCTCACACTCGCCACCATGCCTGACCTTTCTACAATTAAATCAATAGCAAATCAGCAGTGCTTTTTATCACTTGTTCTAGTTAAACGGTTACACTTTGAGGTAGTCATGCCTCACTGATTAAATAATGATACAATTATCATGATTTGCCTGTCAACGCTTCTGAGATCAGGTAAAGTCTCTCACATCCACGTAGTTAGCGTTTATATAGTCCCCTTCGCTTCTCCCATCTTTGTCGTTTAGGGGTGCGAGTCGCACTCTGCTGTGGTCATCTAAAGGATGTAATTGATAATCTTATATTAGTCACAGAAACATGCATCTAATGCTTATATTAATTTGTGGCAGTGGTTCTCACAGGCTAAAATGTTGACGTATCGGTTCTTGTTTTTATTTTCTGGATGGCTGGAGCAGTCCGTTGTTGTTCCGAGGTCCACAGTACACGTCTGAACTTCCTAAAAACACAAACAATCCTCTGTTCAAACAGCCTGCCATAAAGTGACAACACTAAAGACATAGTCAAAGACTCTTCACAAGTGCAGACAAGTGAGCGTCACAAATTCATGCTAAAGATATCAAAAGCAAACCAATTAAAGGGAGATGTGACTTACCTCAAAATACTCTTTCAATATCTAATGGGGGTGAGAATGCAAAAAGCAATGAAATACAGTGACAAACTGTGCACCAGAAATACACGTAACAGCACACAGCAAAAGCAGCCTGGGTTGGATTCTGCTCATCTAACTGTCTATAAGTTTCACTTCTGGATGCTGATTGGTCACTAAAGCAAGAAATTAAGTCAGATTGTGAGATATTGAGCAACACTGTGAGTCATAAAGTCACAATTATGAGAAATAAAGTCAAAATTAAAATGAAATTAAGTTGCTACTGGGGAATAATAATGTCACACTGTGCAACAAAGTTGCAATTATGAGAACTAGTCACAGTTGTGAGATATGAATTCACAATTAAAAGAAGTAAGTTGCAATTGTGAAAAAAAAATGTAATTGTGATATACGTGTAGCCGCAGTTTGAAGAAATGAAGTTTGAAAATAAAGCTATATCTCTAAGATATACTGTAAATGCGCAAATTTGCAATTGTTAAATAAAGTATTCCCAATTCCCAATTATTAGATATAAAGTCACAATTATGAGACAAAGTAGCAACTGTGAGATAAAGTTGCAAGTATGAAGTCACAAGAAATAATTGCAATTTTTAGATGTTAAATTACATAACATAGTTGCAATTATGATAAATACTTGCAATTGTGAAACATAAAATCATAATTTTGAAATAAAGCAGCAACTGTGAGATACAAAGTCGCAAAGGAAAGAAATATAGTTGCAAATTACGTGAAGTTACAAGGCAGAAACAGGCTTCCATGCAAACTTTATTTATTAAATATCTTTATAACTGCAGAAAGAGGAAATATACCAAATATATAATTATCTTGGGAAATAATTTATCTTTGAAATCAATATGCTGAACATTCAACTGAGGTTTTAGTTTGATCCAGTGAATATTCCACTATTTGCTATGCATCTGTTAGAGTAACAGAAAGTCAAAATAATAAATGAATGCCACTAAATTTCCGGGAATCTTTTTCACTGAATGTAGCCAGAAATATCAACTATGATCAATCAAAATGGACAGAATCCAAAGACCTGCTGCCATGGATCGAGCAGAACATGCATTCAAACACTACTGTTTGTATCCGTGCAGGTGTTTAACATAAATAGCATGCCACAAAACACATTTCACTAAAATAAATCAGCCTGAACATGACAAAAAGCAACACAGGAACTTTTGAAACATCACTTTTTCGTTGGATGTGCTTATGACAAGAACTAATAATTAGGTTTACTGCCTGGTTTGTGTCCAATTAAAGCTTTCTTGATTTTTGCATGATCTAATGAAGTGTGAATAATTTAATGTTATGGTGAGAATCTACAATATGACACTGATTGATATTAATGAAGCTGTAACTGGGTCTTTTTGTGCACCTGACTGGAACATAGAGCTGAGTGCGTTACTGACCTAATTATAACTCAAATGTATTACTAGCAACCTGCGTTCACGCATGAATGGATAGAGAATGAATATACGTGCCTGAATGAACCAAACAACTCATTTATAAGACATGACTTAATGACATGTTGATCTGCTATATCAAGGCTCACATGAGACAGCTGTCTCTTGAAGAGTGTCAAAAGAAAGGGGGATGATGGGATACAAACCTCAAACTCTCTAGAAAATGAGTTGGTGTTGTGAAGCTCAGCCACGTGCTTCACAAATTGCTTTACTGATTGGGGTTCGTGTTCACCTGGAAGTGTAAAAGACACGTCTGATGGGCAAAACAGCAATGAAACGCATGTATAATCATTATTTGAGCATGATTAGCATTTGAACGTAATTTTGAGGTACAAACTGATCAATAATGATGTAAAACAAATAACAAGACCAGATCAAGTTGCATATGGTTCAGCTTTTCCCTAAACTGTGGCGACCAAATGACTCTGAATCTAAAATATAATGTGGTTTAACCATCAAGTAAAAGGCATAAACATATGTTCCTTACACTTTGAATATATTTTAATCAATATTTTGGTGTGCATATATATATGTATATATATAATGCATCTCATCAAGTTTTAGGGAGTTGCACCACATGACACTGATCTGTTATTTTAAGGGACTTATTCACCTTGACACAGGGTGGGTCTGCAGGGGCATTGCTTCAATTTCATGATTTCATGTTTTTTTCTGCAAGTTGGTCGGTGCGACAGTTTTCAATATTAAAAGCAGTTTTGTTTAAATAATTTTATATAATAAAATAAATATATATATATATATATATATATATAATGCATCATTCGTCGCTACTGGGGTCGTCCCGTATATATATACACACATACCATATATATATATATACCTGTATCCTGATATTATAATGAAGGAAAAAATGCCTCATTAAAAAATTAATTCTAGAAAAAAAAACATTAAAAGTAGTTTGGCATAGCCTATTATTAAACAAACCTGATTTTAATATTTAAAAAACTCATGCGGTGCGACTAACTTGCAAAAAAATAAACGAACTCATGAAATCGTAGCGACGACCCCTGCAGACCCTCTTGTGTCAAGATTAATAAGTCCCTTAAAATAACAGATCAGTGTCATGTGGTGCAACTCCCTAAAACATGATGAGATGTATATATATATATATATATATATATATATATATATATATATGACACAAGGTATATACATATATAGAACTCCCTATTACGATTATGAAAAAGTGTTACCTGTCTGGCTCAGCAATGGTGAGGAGGATATAACCCTGGGTGATGTACTGTCTTCAATGTAGAAATGAGCAGTCTGAAAACATTTCCTGTAACAGCAATAAACACTTTTTCTACTCTTTATGTAACATAAGAACTGTTGACTAAGTAGCATTGTAAGGCAGCTGTACAACACAAATTACCCTGACACAAAGTTAATAAAAACACACAAAAAAACAAATAAATGGTTCTAACATGCAAGCTTTGATTATTTGTATGTTGTTGTCTTATCCATAAATGTGCTGGAGATTGAACTCTAAGCTTAAAAAATAAACACAAAAAACATACTCAGTCTAATCCACAACACGTTTTTAACAGGATCACCCAGAGGACTTCTTGAACTGTTTTGTCTAAAACGGAAACTTCTTAGAAGGGATTAGTGACCACAATTATGGGTGGCACAGATTGAACGCTAACGTTTCAAGACGTCCCATTAAGTGCGCATCTGTCTGCTCTCCAAATGAGCACCATGTAGCTACAGATGGACAAGCAGTTGTACATGCCCATGTTCTGCTGAGATTGAACCACCCACGGCTGCTCTAACAAGACATGAACATGACTTGGTCGTGTTAAACATAATCACGTGGAGGTTCTTTCTCCAGCCTGGCAGCATGTGTTCCCTGTAGGCCCACAAACAACAGATCAGCGTATCGGAGATTTAATCACCGGCTCCAAGATTACCGATTTAATCTCCTCGCAATCTTCACGGTATAACAACAAAAAGTCAA
The DNA here is from genome assembly GCA_027422405.1 of Ptychobarbus kaznakovi. Taxonomy (NCBI): domain Eukaryota; kingdom Metazoa; phylum Chordata; class Actinopteri; order Cypriniformes; family Cyprinidae; genus Ptychobarbus; species Ptychobarbus kaznakovi. The sequence continues at coordinate 31,642,022 of CM049796.1, forward strand.
GCATGAGCAATATGTTGAAGGGGCAGAGGCACGTCGGAATGAGAAATGTACAATCTTGTGCCGCTAAACTGTTTACATATCTGAGACGTGTTCTTGATGGGATTGCCAAAGTTGCTTATTTCACGGTTGGGAATATCTGATGGTAAACAAGATTTCAGACTTCCATCCTGGTGTGGAAGGACCATTTTTACCGCTTTGGTGTGAATTCTGGGCGGTTTCACACACATAGAGAGAGAGAGACCACCACCAAATCATGGCTTGTTTATCTTGCTTCCTTTTGAGGTGGTCCCTCACCCGGGGGGTGTGAGATTGGGTCTGTGCCCAAGATTAGACCCCCATCACAGACAGACAACACGCTCCTCATGGGGCCACACCGCTCCCCCTTCTCCTCCTTATCAACGATTGTTATGATTATGGATTAGTAACAATATGACAGAAATCACGAGCAGCTGTCTTAGAGGAAGTATATTTTTGTTTTCCATGCATCCTATTCGACTATGCATGAATGATGCCAAAGCAGAGATAAATGCACAGAATATTAAAAAAAAAATATGGTGTAAAAATTATTTAATTGTATTTCTTTTTAAGGGTCAGCAAGTGTATGCAAAATAGAAATAAAACAAATATATATGTTAATTAAAAATGTAAATGAGTTTTACATTTCTATTAAATATATCATTCTATGTAAAAAAAAAAAAAAAAAAACATTTAACCTTTCACCCACAGATAGCTACAGACCTGTCTCTCTCCTTCCATTCATAGCGAAAGCACTTGAACGGGTTGTTTTCAACCAGTTATCCTCATTTCTGTCAAAGCATAACCTACTGTACGCTAACCAATCAGGGTTCAGACGTGGACATTCAACTGAGACGGCGCTATTCTCAGGCAATGAAGCCTTGCGGATTGCAAAACTGATTCCAAATCATCGATTCTCATTTTGCTGGATCTACCTGCTGCTTTTGACATGGTTAACCATCAGATCCTCCTGTCCACCCTCACATCACTGGGAATCACAGGGATTCCACTTCGCTGGTTTGAATCCTATCTCACTGGCAGGTCCTTCAAGGTGGCCTGGGGAGGGGAGGAATCCAGAGCACATCAACTGGTGACTGGGGTTCCTCAGGGATCTGTTCTTGGACCCCTCCTCTTCTCCACATACACTACATCACTGGGTCCCATCATACAAGCACATGGTATCTCCTACCATTGCAATGCTGATGACACACAGCTCTATCTCTCATTTCGACCAAATGATCCAACGGTATCTGCACGGATCTCAGGCTGCCTGGCGGACATCTCGGCATGGATGAAAGAACATCACCTACAGCTCAACCTGGCAAAGACGGAGCTTCTAGTCTTCCCGGCCACTCCAACTCTACAGCATGATTTTACCATCCAGATAGATTCATCAACAATTACCCCATCAAGCTCAGCCATAAATCTTGGGGTAATTTTCGATGACCAGCTCACTTTCAAAAACCACATTGCAAAAGCTGCTCGATCCTGCAGTTTTACATTGCACAACATCAGAAAGATCAGGCCCTTCCTTACACAGCACACTGCACAACTTCTTGTCCAGGCCCTTGTCATTTCTAGACTGGACTACTGCAATGCTCTTCTAGCTGGACTTCCATCATGCACAATCAAACCTTTACAGATGATTCAGATGCAGCACGATTGGTCTTCAGCGAACCCAAAAGGGCCCATGTCACACCTCTCTTTATCTCCCTGCACTGGCTCCCGGTTGCAGCTCACATCAAGTTCAAGACACTGATGCTTGCATATAGAACAGCCACAGGCTCAGCACCCTCCTACTTCCACTCACATGACAATCTACATCCCCTCCAGAAGCCTGAGATCTGCAAGTGAGCGATGCCTCATGGTGCCATCACAGCGAGGCACAAAATCACTTTCCAGAATGTTTTCATGCACTGTTCCTGGCTGGTGGAATGAACTTTCCACCCCTATCCGGAATGCTGAGTCCCTGACAATTTTCAAGCGACACCTGAAAACACATCTCTTCCGTCTTCACTTGAATTCTGTTCCTTCTTCTTCATAAAAAAATAAAAAGCTTTTGCTCTCTTTCCTTAACCTCTCCTTGTCTAACTAATTTTGCTCTGAACAATGCCTGAAATGTTGTATGACAAGCACTCCTTATGACTGTTTGCCTCTTTATAATGTATCGCTTATAGTACTTCTCAATTGTAAGTCGCTTTGGATAAAAACATCTGCTAAATGAATAAATGTAAATGTAAATTAAATAAGATGCTGTTGCCCATAGGACTTACCTCCAGTAGATAAAAATGCCAATCAAAACAATGAGACCCAGGAAGGTGAGGGTGGAGACCACAGCCAGAGGAATCACAGCCGCCTTCTGGCGCTCTATGCTGCTCACTAGGCCCACCCGCGACTCATGACTGCTGTTACCAGCGTCTATGGATTAAAAACACCCTACTCAGATCAGAGCATCATTAGCAATCAATGTTCTTGATGGAAAATGCTAAATCCTATTAGACTGAAACATATTAGGTGCACTGAGATAATTAAACAATAGAGATTTATGATAGACAATGCAAACTCACCTTATAAAATATTTTTTACACACCTTCAAGACAAGTGGAACTATCACACTTCACATAACTTGTAACACAGATCAAGGCTGATCTTACTGTTCTTAAATAAAATATTTTGCAAACCAGTAGGCCTTAATACATGCAATAACTGAGAATAAAAAACAAATAACACCAACAATTGTGTTGGTTTTAAGTAAAAAATGGCTTAAAACAATGTAAAAACAATGAATGAATATCGACAGTATGTAGACGCAATAAAGGTGCAGTCAATAAAAATGCAGTTGATAATAACAATATAAACTGCCATTTTTGGTAAAGGTGCTATTTTGAACTAAACTCAAAATCAGCATAAAACCACTAAAAAAACACCATTTGTTCTTTAACATCGAGTTCAAGCTATCGGACACACGTGATATTGATTAAGTTTCTCTTTGATTCTTAAAGACTCTATAATCAGTATGTCATTTATAAGGATTGGTATAGCACCACTTAATCTATTCCATCAGAAATGTCTTTTGACACTAAGAAGCTAAAGAGTTCACACGTCATGACTTATTACAGATAGACACATTTGAGAGTTTAAGACCTGGCCTAGGACTGTCTGAGATGACCTCGGCATCCCAGCCAAAACAAAATGCTGCCACTGCCAGCTGTCACCTAATAGTGATCAAATATAAGAGATTTGCTGCTCTCTGCTGGACAAACAGTGAAATTACTTATCCCATGGAAGAATAATCAAACAGTGCTAACATACACTGTATTGCCAAAAGTATTGGGTCACCCCCTTCTAATAAAAGGTTGGACTACTTTAGTAATTTCCATGAGTACAAATCTTAATGTTTAAGCATATAATGATATTCTAGGGAATTTTGTGCTTCTAATTTTATAGCAACAGTTTGGAAAGGACCCTTTTCTATTCTAACATGACAGTGTCTCTGTGTATAAGGCAAGGATCAAAGAGAAATGATGATTCAGTCAGTGTTTGGTGATGAGTTTTTGGCTCAAGGTCTGCATTTAAAGTCACACCAGAGGTGTTCAGCTGGGATTAGGACTTGGCTTTCTGCAGACCAATCAAGCTCTTCCACACTGACAGAATCATAATTTCTCTTTGATCCTTGCCTTATACACAGAGGCACTGTCATGTTAGAATAGAAAAGGGTCCTGTCCAAATTGTTTCTATACAATTATAAGCACACAATTCCCTAGAATATCATTATATGCTTAAACATTAAGATTTGTAATCATGGAAATTACTTAAGTAGTCAAACCTTTCATTAAAAGGGGGGTGACTCAATACTTTTTGCAATATATTGTAGCTAAGCTAAATCTTAGCTCAAATTCTATGTCCCTATGCTGTTTAAATGACTATACAGACATTATATCATATAGCAGATATTATATCATATTGAGATGAAAAACATGTTTGTATGTTTCTGATGACAGATGCGAGCATGCTAATACACATTTTAGCAAACAATCACATGAAGAACATGCAACACAAAACAGAACACACAGGAATCACATGGGACTAAGAAACATACATATATTGTGATGATGGGATTTTCTAATTTAGATGATGGTTCTTTAATCTTTAGTCTAACTTCTCAGAAGATTTGTTAATTAAGGACACTGTAGTGCGCTCTTCGATCTTACCTTTCCAATGTACTAACTTCTACAGAACACTTTCTGAATGAGGTTTTAGCTGTTTAGGTGACATTTGTGGTGGGTTATGGCATTTTTTAGGATGGATTAGTTGTCATTGCAGCAAGAGCTTCCAGGTACTTCAGACTCTTCACTGATCAAGCTTCACTGAGCATGTCTAAATCAAGAAGCACCTTCAGGAATGGACGTCAACAACCAAGAGCTTTTACCTTCCACTGGTTCCTCCTCTGAATCCCTCTCAGTGCGCTCTGGAATACTGAAGTCTGAAGATGTCTCGTTATCTGTGAGGTTTTCACCTGATCCGCTCTCCTCTTCCCCACTTCCTCTTAGAGTCCAAGATGGGCTAGGGCGCAGAGTGACTCTGAACTCAGTAGATTCAATATCTGTCCCATTCTCACCCTCGAAGTAGAAGGAGGAAGAGTGCTCCTCGTTCCCATCATTTGTCTCATCAGGAGGTACCTCTGTAGGAGTGGAAGTGGTGATGTATGGGACTATACTCTCATCTCCTGATGCTGAGCTCTGGCCCCAATCTAAGTCGAGAGCCCAGCCCGAAGCACTGTTCTCTAGCTGTCCATCTGCAGAATGTGTAGGCATGGAACTAGACTCTGGAGCAGAGGAAACTGCAATGGTTGGGGGCACCACTGGAGCAACCACTGTTATGGATTCTGGGGCAGAGGTTGGTGCAACAGTTGGAGGCACCACAGGAGTAGGTATCAATATGAATTCTGGAGTAAACATTGGCGCAATAGTCGAAGACCTAGTCGGAGCAGGTACTCCCTGGGACTGTCCAGTTGCTTTTTGTGCAACACTGCTGACGGTGGCTGAAACAGAAATGCTGAGGTCACTAGGAGGCATGGTGGAAATGGGAAGAGAATACAAAAGAGCCTCTGTGAGAAGGTCCAAGTCTGCGTCGCTGCACAGAAGAGTACCGTCACTGGAGGTGGACAGAAAGGAATGGTGTTTTACAGGACTAGATAGGTCACCCAAGAGACCACTACACAGGGACAGTCCCGAAGTAGAGGAGGGTAGCAGGAAGTTAGAAGCGGCATGCAGAGAGATTTCAGTAGATGTACCACTGTCTTGACTAATTGTAGGAGCTACTAGAGAAGAATCTACCCATTCCGTCAGCAATCTAGAGTCCTTAACGCTACCTGAGTGAGAAGTGTCAGAGTCAAGGGTTGTCGTCATCAGAGAGTAGTCGTTAGAAACAGGAACCGAAGGCTGGAGATGTGCAAGAGTGCTCAGTGTGGAGACAATACTGAGGGACTCAAAGAGGTCATGTTCAGAGCTTGGCTGCATGGAGACCACAGAAGCAGTCACCTCTGGTAATGTTTGAAGGGGAAGAGAACTTCTACTCTGAGGGTCAGCAGAGATGGACCCAGACAAAATAAAATCATCACCATCATCATCATTACAATCACCACTAGAGACAGGCTCCATGTCTAAATAAGACACAGAGCCGGTGAGAAATAGGGTAGGGTAGGAAGGGGAAGGGGTGATAGACTGTGCACCACCATACACCAGCATGGAAAAAGTGTACGGGATGTCCCAGTCAGGGATGGGTTCAGACAACACACTGCTTACGGAATAGGGGGACACGGGACTTGCATGCACGTAGGACAAACTGTCAGATACAGAGGGGGCATACGAGGTACTCTCACCATTAAACACCGGCTGGGTGGTCTGCGACAGAACAGTGCTGAAAGCAGCAGTGGTTGGAAAAGGCAAGCTAGCAGTTGTAGGCCACAGAGGGACGGTAGAGGAAGTTGATTCCATTGGGATTTCAGGCAATGGGGCTACAGTCACTGAACTCTCCCCATAGCTGTATGAGTCGGTTACAGGTTGAGTCACTTTCTCAACCTCCGAAATGTCTATCGAAGGTGAGATTACAAATGTTTTAAGGGTTACGCTTGTTTCAAGTGTTCTGCTTGTTTCAGGGGTAACACTTGCTTCAAGTGTTCTGCTTGTTTCAGGGGTAACACTTGCTTCAAGTGTTCTGCTTGTTTCAGGGGTAACACTTGCTTCAAGTGTTCTGCTTGTTTCAGGGGTAACACTTGCTTCAAGTGTTCTGCTTGTTTCAGGGGTAACACTTGCTTCAAGTGTTCTGCTTGTTTCAGGGGTAACACTTGCTTCAAGTGTTCTGCTTGTTTCAGGGGTAACACTTGCTTCAAGTGTTCTGCTTGTTTCAGGGGTAACACTTGCTTCAAGTGTTCTGCTTGTTTCAGGGGTAACACTTGCTTCAAGTGTTCTGCTTGTTTCAGGGGTAACACTTGCTTCAAGTGTTCTGCTTGTTTCAGGGGTAACACTTGCTTCAAGTGTTCTGCTTGTTTGTTTCAGGGGTAACACTTGCTTCAAGTGTTCTGCTTGTTTCAGGGGTAACACTTGCTTCAAGTGTTCTGCTTGTTTCAGGGGTAACACTTGCTTCAAGTGTTCTGCTTGTTTCAGGGGTAACACTTGCTTCAAGTGTTCTGCTTGTTTCAGGGGTAACACTTGCTTCGAGTGTTCTGCTTGTTTCAGGGGTAACACTTGCTTCAAGTGTTCTGCTTGTTTCAGGGTAACACTTGCTTCAAGTGTTCTACTTGTTTTAGGGGCAACGCTTGTTTCAGAGGTGACGCTTGTTTCAGAGTTTATGTTTGTTTCAGGGATGACTCTTGTTTCAGGGGTGACGCTTGTTGGAGAATCTGTGAAAGTATTGCTTTGGCCATCAGACTCTGAGGATACACCTGCTACAATGCTAGAGCCATCTGGTCTAGTGGTATGTACATCAACAACAAAACTGGTGTTTATGGTTGTGTGGACGGTAGGTTGGTCTGTGTATTTCACAGTAGGTTTATCTGTGTATCCTGCTGGAAAATAATGATCATGAGTCTTCTGTGAGTCTTCTACCGGGAGCCTTCTTTCATGAGTCCTTGGTGTAGTCTTGGAGACTGGATGGACCTGGCGCTGTGTTGTAGTAACTCTTGGGCCAGTGGTAGTGGTTTGGAAGGGATATGGAAGCTGATTTGTGCCAGGTCTGATCAAAAACGGATTGATGTGATAGTCTTCCTGAAACAAAAGACAGAGATGGACAGATAGAAAAGACATGTTTAGCTCTATTGTAGAAAAAATATCACTTAAGTAACTATGCACTAAAGTAATGTTGACATTTACCTCTTCATCATACTCAAACGAGTCAGAGTCATTGTCTGTTTCTGAAAATTAACCAGACATAAAAGAGTTAAAACATTGTAAGAGTAAAAGATTCATGTCAACTACAGGTAAGTATGTTCTGTATGCTCTTTACTTTTTTATAACAATGTTCATGACACTGAAACTAAACTATCTGGTATTATATGGAACTATTTATAATGAACAGATAATTGGTAAACATGCAATAGTGACAATATTTTCAGTCAGTCTTTTCATTTAATAAAATAATTTAAAAAAAAATTGTGTAACAATGTACTCAAACACAATCAGTTGAAAACCAATCAGTGCTTACAATTTCATCCTTGATGGACAAAGAACTGCTCATGTTTGAGAAACAAAACTTAAAAACACAAACTGGTTTTTAATGTATATTCAACGACAAACCAAATGCCTTAAAGGGACTTTTTATGGCATTTGGTATTCTCTGTTGCTGTTGAGAGTACTGAGGTTAAGAAGGAAGGAAAGGTCAACCAGGCCACCACCAAATAGGAAGTTTGTTTAGATCATTCTTCAATACAAAGAGAATACAAAGGAGCAATCTTTGGGTCAAAGAGTCAGTTTTTTATTACAAACATTGTATCACACAACAGGAGAGTTTGGACACCTTCATGCATTAAAAAGCCTCCAAGCACACAGAGATAGAGAGAGCTTACAGTCTCTTGCAGGCTCTTACCTGTCATGGGATCAAACTCAATGACACAAATTTTGTGACATGTGGACAAGATCGGTTTGTGAAGCATGGAAACATTAAAAGGTAGAAGATGCATGATTTTATCAGACAGACTGGCCCCTTTTCACTGATGTAAACCCAATCATAAACATAATAATGAAAAAATGTCTTGTGACATGTGAAATGTGTGACAATTGGAAAATGACAACACATATATCCATGCACACTGAAATATGATGACAGGGATTCTCCGAGAGACAGATACGTTTATTATAAATCAGTAAGCATAATACAGACCCAACATTTCAATGAAAGAACACAAAAAGAACAAATAGTCCATTGAAAACGTGAGTATTTGTGAGAGACAGAAAAAAAATCGTAGTATATAGAAGGAAATTCAAAATGCTGATAGTGATGACAAAGTAGATAGACAGGCAGAGAATAAAAGGAAAATCCTTTAAGACAACAAGTATGTGTAAGAACACTTAAAAAGATAAAAAGTCTACTTAAAACCAGAAATTCATTTTACAGTTCAAACTAATGAAAACATTTAAATAAATATAAATAAAAACATTTTTATAAGTTAAAATATTCTATTGAAATTGTCAGCAAGTTGTTTTAAAATGTGCAATCAGTTAGTGTTAGCCTAATTTAACTATACGTTACAGTACTGAATTTTAGTCAAATGCAAATAAGTGAACAAAGCCAGGCAAACTCAAGTTTGTGTGTCACTAAAATCCAAAATGTGTCAGAAAGTCTTTAATACCATGAGAAAATGGTCCATTAGCACAAACTGTATGTTCAATAGGACACATGCACTTACAATGCATAGGTCAAGCATTCAGATCTATGTTTACATAAACACGTACTTGTGTAAAGTATGTTTCTGGCTAAAAGTTGTAAACCACTGAAGGATTGTGTCCATTTCTTCATAAATCTTAAATGACACCACACCATTTTCTGGACAAGGTAACTGGTTTGCAAAGGAATTATATTTTTCTTTTTACATTTGGAGTGTTTGTCTAACATTTGCACTAAAACTATGTGGGGCATGAGTGTTGTAAACTCATTCTCCACGGATGCGAGGGCGGCGGGCGCGATTGGTCTTACCAGGATCATCCAGGGGCATGTCCACGGTCAGCTGGTCACTCACTCTGCCATATAGACCGTTGGTGCACACAGCAACTACCTGCACCATGTAACTAGTGTTGGCCACCAAGTTTTGAATGATCGCCCCCTGGTGGTGGAAAAAAACTAAATTAACTACAATTGATTATCAGATGTTATTCAATTTCTAAAAGGTAAAATATGGAAAGGTGACCTTATGGATGTAGGCCTGGTTTTCAAGATGCGTTCATTAATATCTGATGTTTATGACAAAAAGTTAATGTATTACCACATCCTGGTCTCCATCAGTCAAGTACTCTAAGGCAGATTCATCATCGCCCTGGGCCGGCCGGTAGGTGATGGAGTATCTCTCTATGCTCGAATCATAAACAGCCCGTGGCCTCTCCCAGATCACAAGCATACTGGTGTGATTATGAGGGTTGGCTTGCACATTCTCTGGCTCGGAACTACAAACTACAACAGCAAACACATGGTTTTAAAATTATGCACTTTGAACCTTTTCTGACATTATACAAAAGTGCCAGATGAAAAGATAACGCTATCCATAGGTTTCTCTACTTCACTCATTACCATTCAAAACTTTGGGTACTGTAAGATTTGTTTGTTTTTGTAAGTCTCTTATGCTCACCAACACTGTATTATTTAATCAAAAATATTGTAAAAAAGAAAATTGTGACAGAATTTAACTATTTAAAATATCTGTTTTCTATTTTAATATATTTCAAAATGTACTTTATTCCTGTGATGCACAGCTGAATTTTCAGCATCATTACTCCAGTCACATATGTCACATGATCCTTCAGAAATCATTCTAATATGATGCTTTCTTGCTGCTCAAGAAAAAAATATTATTTTTATTAATGTTAAAAACAGTTGTGCTGCTTAATATGTATGTTGTAACTGTGATATATATATATTTTTTTCAGGTTTCTTTGATGAAGAGAAAGTGCAAAAGAACATGGTTCATTTATGTCTTTATATGTATTGGGTCAGATTATGGCAGATTATAGCCTGGTTTAGTTCCCAGTCCACATCATCTTCATCACCCTCACAGTTCTCAATAGCAAAGCATACTGATATGTAAGGTTTCTGGTGTACCCCACCCATCAGCTTCTAACACAAGAGGGCAGAAAGCACCCACAGATGAAAACAAATCTGCCTACTATCAGAAATCTTAGAAGTGACTTCCAATCATACAGGGTACTTAAAAGGATTTAATAGATTAAACCCTGTAACAAACAATAATCACTTTTGATTTTAACTGATCTCAATTTTGCTCCTTTTACTGAAAGAAAACAATGTATAATTAAAATATGTATAATTGTGTGTAATATTGTCTAAATTGTATACATTTGTATGGTAATTGTCTTTATATGCCATTTTATTGTTATGAAAGATAATTATTACTATTTTAATTATTACTATTTTGGTTTACTGTCATGTTAAATGCTCTCTTCACTCCGTATGTTATTTAGTGTAGAGTTTGTTCCATCCCAAACGTCCATATGTTGACGTAATTCCATTTGGGAGTGATCACATGTGCATTTACAGGTCATGTCTTGCATTCATCTCAAACAAACTTCTGAAGTCTAAGGTTATGATTGAACAGCTAATTATTAAAACTGCAAGTGACACAGGCCACTTTCAAGTAGCACAATGAGAATAATAAATTAAGGGAAAAGTAAAGGCTGATTTAAAAATTAATAAAAAATCAGTTCTCACTAACATCAATTTTGGTCTATTAGGTGTGAACAGTTTGAACTGAATTCAGCCTGTGCAAGTGAGGGGGCAAACAGAAAGAGACAGTTTCCTAGCAACCCAAAACTGTTTTGATACATGACCCGAGAGAGAGAGAGAGAGAGATTTATGTGACCGAATAGTGGTGAGTAAACCTTGTTAATACTGTGAGCACAGTGAAGGAGAGGTTAAGTAAATCTGGTTTGTCTGGCTGCATTCGGCTTTATGTTCCCTTTTTGTGTTATTCTGAGATTGTAACAGTCACTCAGTATATGAAGGATGCCTATCAGAATGATATATATATAGTAAACCACTTACAGGGAACTGCAAATCCAACAAAGAATATCAATAATCCAAACTGATGAGCGTAATTATCGGCCCTTAAATCTTTTTAAGCACATTGCCACCCTCACATTTCATTTTTCCCAAGGTTTAAATGAAGTCTTAAGTAATCAGTCAGTCTTTACAAAGTAATAACGGAGCATTAAGGTTGTAAATGACATTCCCCGGGCGCTGATTTAAGCTTAGACACAAGTTTGAGCGTATCTGTGTTTGAAAGGACACAAGTGGGACATTTTCCATTGCCGATGGCCTTTGTAAAAACAACTCCCACGTGCCGAATGTGCCAGTTCACCCTGTAGCGGAGGAATCTGAAATGAGGGCATCGATGTTCCACCAACGATCTACCAAAGCGGAAAGTCTGAGAGCAAACCAGTTTGGATCTGTAAGTGGTTCTTTAAAATGAACAGGCTGGACTGAGCAATCGATTTGTGCAACATGAACACTACACAACTCATTTCCTGTAATCACATTGTAGTCCAGTGCACCTATATTTTCTGAAGAGGCATGTATTATTGTATATATAATTTTTTTTGATAAATAATAATGATATATATATATATAATATATATATATATATATATATACACACAACTGTTTCATCATATAAAACAGCCGTGAAATGAGTGGGAATCATCCATAAAGGGTCATGAAAGCATTGCGTATGGCTAGAAATGGGCCAAATGTCTGTCTATATTTATAAATAGACAGTAGGAAAATGTCTGGAGGGCTTCGTCGTATAAAAATAGAAACCTTATTTAATTGAGAAGCAGTTGTTTGGGATTAGACTCATGTTGGAGGCTAATTGGATCCATGACCATCAAACTGCCTGAATGCTTTAAGACCTTAGGAGTGAACGATTCCAGACACATACTCCCCTAGTTTGTTTATGCGTGTAAGTGTGTTTGTGAAGTACGTACTAGGAGTGTGGACCTCCTCGACGCCAGTGTAGGATGAGAAGACTTGTCCCATAAATTGCTCCTGCTGCTCTCTGTAGTTATTCTGCAGGTAGTCCATAAGCATGACATATCCAGCCTGCTGCATGGTCATCACCTCACAGAACATCTCCAGCTGTGGACACATACGGTGACACAGATTAGACAACAAATCTAGAAACAAAACTGTTTCTGTGATCTGAAGGGGTCTAAAAGCAGCTAGCTTTGTCATATAAAATAAATACTCCTCATACTACCTCCCAGGGGCGGATTTAGTGAATTGGGGGCCCCAGGCAAATATAGGAATGGGGCCCTATACATTTGCACATATTTGCCTAGATCAACCTTGAGGTTCCTTTTTTGTCGTGATGCTTGCTGCTGCACAATGGTGCCCCATAGTTGCGTCCAATGTTTCTACATTTTTCATGTACATGTTATAATGGGATTCTTTCATTTACATTTACATTTATTAATTTAGCAGACACTTTTATTATTTCATGTTGTAGACCACGAAATAGCATTTGATTTTACCGTTGAGATACAAGTTAAAATGATAAACCTCACAAAAAACTAAATAAATTATAAAATGATACTGGTCTGAACCTCAAACTGGATTATTGAACCTTTAGGAGGTGCTTTGGAACGTCAGAAATATAGATGTTCCCCTGTTAACGGCTGTAAACAAAGCAGAGCTCGGCTCATAAATGATACTTTATCAGGTAAAATGAAATGCCATCCAAACTTTTCTGAAGACAATTGGTTCCCTTCAGAGGTTCATTCTTATAAAAACTGAATTACTTGAAAATGAATTAGTGAGAATGAGAAAAGTGTGAAAGAATATAGCCTATATTGACGAGGTAAGTCCACTGATGAGTTATCAGCGTAAGCCTATATTTAATTTTCTACTAGTCATTTTAACTTAGGGCTGTCAATCGATTAAAATATTTCATCGTGATTAAATTGCATGACTGTCATGAGTTAACTCGTGAATAATCACAACTTAATCACACATTTGTATCTGTTCGAAATGAACATTAAATTAATACTTTTCATGTTTTTATACTCTAATCAACATGAGTATGGACAAATGTGGATGCTTTATGCAATATATGTTTTTTATTAGTGAAACCATAGTCAACATAAAGCACTAAGAGTAGACATGTTTCAAAGATCATATATGTTTTTCAAAGAACTTGTTCATGAAACACCAGGTTCCCATTACTTCTCTTTCTCTGCACTGAGCAATTTACTGACACAAACCTGTTTACATTTTCGCATGACAGGGCAGCTCTTCTTCTGAACAGGAAAAAATGTATAGTTATTATTTATTATTACATTTGTTTGCCTCTCTGTGCCACATACTGTATTTTGATGCAGCTAAATTCTGAATAAAAATTCATTTGTATGACTCACTCATGTCAGACAAGACTTGTCCATTAGTGAGTGAATCTGTGTTTTTTAACAAATCGCTTAACAAAATTATTCACTTGCTCAACGTCTGTCCTTGCCCTTACCTGCTATTAGAAAGACTCTCCCTGCACTGCACTCCAAACTGAAAATCATGGATTTGATCAACTGGTCTCTCAATAATATAGTTATAATAAATATTGACTTATATGAAGTATATATAAGTTTGCAAAGATGATTTAGCTTACTGGTGATGATAAACTGCTATTATACTATAAGGCTTACACTTACCTTCCTAAAACATAACTATTGAATCTCTATAAATCACAAAAACTTTACACACAGCACAAACACAGTGTAGCCTAGACGCCCACTATTGTGTTCAGACATCAAAGCTGCTCTTTAATGTGTGTGAGTCAATGTCATTCCCATTGTGACGTCGACAGGTGTGGGTTTGTTACCTTGCGGTAAAACTCCTGCTTTCACCGTGTTTCAACTGTAGCTTGTATCGACTTGCAAGTCACTCGAGGGCAAAAGCCCCAGACTGAATGACACACAACACAAAGGCCGTATTTAAGCATTTACAGTCTTTTGTGACGTGTAACTCTACGCTCGCTCCCTCTAATTCCATTTAATGACAGCTTGCTTTTGAACGTGTGCCATCCAACATTACAATGATCAAAAATGTTGTTGTCTTCCTCTTTTGGAAGGAGTTGGCTTCCTTTTTGTTTGAACTTTAGAATTTAGAGCCAAAAGCACAGCTAATGTTATAATTAATGGACATGACCTAACAGATTTCTAAGAAAGCAAATGTCAGATCCAATGTAAAAACATACACAGGAAACTAAACGGACCTATCGTCAAACTAAGATAACACTCTGAATTAATTTTGATATTTGTACTATCATGTTTGGGCTTGTGTGCCAGCGCTAGCTAATTGTATTTAGTTCCTGAGAGTGTGTCACATAGAGTTAGTGTTGCGCAACAGACACCAAATGACAAATAGACACCACAGTCACAACATCAGTCCAAGTGAGGATGGCCTCAGGGTTTTTTAGGTAGGAAAACAACACAATTCCCTTTTTGGCAGTGAAATTTCTGTGTTAGGTTTTGAATTATTCATTGAACTTGTACCAGACAAAACAAGGTAATTTTCATTATTTATGGGAGAAATGTGTTTGTTGATATTAAGCAATTGTTGTTAGCTGTGCTTTTGTTTCATTTTGACCTCGTCTTATAATCTGTCAGCACATGGAGCTCAATAACAGAGACTGTCTCCTCTGTTTGTCATCTGCTGTGTCAAAGTCTAAATTAGGAGTTCACCCAAAAATATTGTTCTCAAACCTGTATGACTTTCTTTCTTCAGTGAAACACCAAATGGAAATGTTATAGAATGTGCTGGCCACTCTGTTCCAAGCAGTTGTAATACAACTGAAAATTAAAATACGGGTTTCATAAAAGTAGTCAATTCAAAGAAAGTTCAGAAGATCTGGAATATGGTGTATGGACCACTTTAATGAAGCTTTTGTGTCCTTTTTTAAGCTTGAAAGCCTTAGACGATGACAGATTGTTCATTTTTGGGTGAACGGCCCCTTTAAATCTGTATATTAACACATGCAATTCCAGAAATATGTGCTTGCAGGTCACTGCTCTAAAACTGTCCATTATACTGACCTGAACATCTGAGATGGTCACCGTGTTTTTGAAGACGATCCACTCCACGGTCTCAGAGCACGGTGGGGTGGTCAGAGAGCCGTTATAGATGAAGTACTTCTCTGTGGAGTTGGGCAGGAGACCCTGCAGGGTGAACGGAGAGACGGGGCCGCTCTTTCCTGACCAGAGAAAACAGGAATAGTTATTATTTACACACCTTCATGGCATTCCAAAACCATATGACTTTCTATTTTCCCTTAGACTTCAGATGACTTATAGAGCATAAATCGTATGGACCACTTTTATGGTGCATTTCCCATTCACTATCATTTTACAGAAATGCACAACCAAGACAGTCAGAATTTCTGCTTTGAAGTTCCACAGAAGAAAGTCAAACAGGTTTGAGGGTGAGTAAAATGATGACAGAGTGTCCTTTTTTAGGTGAACTGTCACTTTAAGGGCCTGTGGACATGGAAAAGCTTAAAGGGGTCTCATGGAAAACATATTGACACTTTTGAAAAACATTACAGGAAAATCCTGACACTTGTAAATGTACTGTATAGATGAAGTCTGCAAATACCATAACGGCTGACACTGTTGACTGCGTCAATGATGGGCATGTAGTTTTCATTATCCTCAGTGCTTATCTGTGGAGAAAACCAATTAAAAAATCAAGGAAATACTTAGCCGTTACATGATACATAATAAATTACATGGCCAAAAGATTGTGGACACCTGAACACAGCACATGTACTTGTTGAGCATTTCAGCATTTTTTATTTATTTTTTGCTCTTTAGACTAAATGGATTTGAGTTTTCATCAAGAAATCACATTTTGCTGCCTCTTATCTAACCACACATATCAAAACAAGACATGTTCATACAAGCTACACTCTCAAAACATGCAGCATCAAACGGACAAAACAACACAATATACACGAGCACACAACGTCATGGAATACACCAGAATATCCTCAGGGAAAAGCTAACATCTTACAAAGATTCAGCAACACATTATGATTAAGTCCTGTCAGTCTTTACCATCAAAACGTGTGAAGATCCGTGGATTTCTGAAAACGCTCTGTACCTCAGGCTTAAATGCAGGGCGGGGGTGTGGTGAGGTTTCGAAGAGTGCCTAAGCCTGTCTAAGATTATTAATTTGATGGAGTGTGGATGTTCAATACATAAAGAAGCAAGTATGTTGTGGAGAATCAAATCTCTTCCTTAAGAATTTTGTTTTGTTTTCCAGAACAAATATCTAAGACATGATTAAAATGAGGAATTAAGTTGATGTTTTCTTAGCTAACTAGCCAGGTTTTGTTTACAGGGTATGAATAATAAACTTAATTAAATAAATAACTGAAATATACCTATATAAAGCTGCCATATTTACCTCAAACAGCACGGCCAATGCTGTGATCTTTCCTCCTGCGCTGAGGGCCTCATCGAAGCCACTGAAAACATCTGCTTCGTAACAGTATATCTGCATCTGCACCAGAAACAAACAGTCGTATCAACATTTGTATACATTCACTCTTCCAGTGAAAGTAAGAGATAATGTGCATTCAGAAAATTGGAAACTAATCAAGAAAATGACCAGCTGACTGTACATTATCCTGCTTATTATGCAGTAACTTAAATAATTAAAATTAAAAATAATAAATAAATAAAATGAAATAAATATATTACATTAAATAAAGAAATATAATACATAAAATGAAAAAATAATTATATAAATAAATAGACATATAATGTAAATAAATAAAATAGAAATAAATAAATACAAATAGACAAATACATATAAATATATTTGAATTGATGCCATTTTACTTATGTGAAATACCTCCAGGGGGAATTTTTCATCGTTGAGACCGTGCTCCGACCCGTCAGAGGAGGCGTTACACAGGCCCCAGTGGAAAGTGATACGTCCCACCTTAAACTTGGACCTGAGAACCCCTCCACTCACAAAAAAATCTCCTCCCACATCAATGGCCACTGGAGACAAATAACACATTACAGAAATGAATGGTCAATGTCTATTCACATCAAGTCAGATTTTAAAAAATAAATTCACCTCTGAAACAATGCACAAAGGGTCGATATTAAAAATGCAGTTGTTCTCACCTGTTTTCCCATCATTCTTTACTGTAGTGGAGTCTGATGTCTTTTCCGCCCATCCCTCAAATCTCAGCTTCTGGAATTGAATTTTGACCTGTGCCAGGCTCTCCTCGATGTTTATTGGTGATTGTTTGGCATTGTTGCATGACGGGTATTTCTTTGCCCAGTTATTTTGGTTTAGAGTTCCTGTGGGAGTTTAATTGGATAAATAATCATTCATAAATGTCAGAGGATGCTCTGTGCTTCAGTACAAACACACAGACACACAGGTGCATCATTAGATAGTGGTTTGCTGGTGGGTTAATCCGAGTCCTCTTTCTAGAGGTCTCTACAGAAACAAAAACAAAGCCCATGAACCAGGTCATCAGCAGTTCTAGGTCACACCTCCATTAGCATATCAATAGCTGCATTACACCCCCAGCTGAGCCATAAACACTGGTGTACAGTAGAATACAGTACAGCTGAGTCAAATACAGCAGAACATAGACAATACATGAATGAAGAAATAAAAGCTGCTGTTAGGCACAAAACAAAGTTTCAAACGCCCTGTTATGTAAAAGTTTTCTAAAATCATCATAATGCAGTCTTAAGTAGCTTATTGGTTGTTTTAAGCATTTAAAACCATCATATTATTATTAGGTAAAACTTAATTTTAGACCAATCCTCACTATTAACTAGCAAGCATATTATTAGCATATTGGCTGTTTATTAGTACTTATAAAGCACATATTGATGCCTTATTCTGCATGAACACATTTTAAGTATTATACCTATTACTTGTTTTATTTTAGGCACAAAACTGGTTAAAGATTTACAATTACAATTAGGTAGGTAGGTACATAGATAGATAGATCAAACAATCAATGTCATTCTGGTGTAACATTTTATGTAATGTAATGTTTTAGAATCATGTAAAACAACTCAAATCAGAAAAATGGGACAGTATAAACGCAAATAAAAAAAAGAAAGTAGATTTCAAATTTACTTTGACTTGTAACTCATTAGCAATATAACACAAATATTGTTTTGTCTTCACTTGCATTTTAAATATAATTCTTTCCTGCATCAGACAGCAAGACATTCCAATGAAAAGTTGGGTGCATGAGCATAGGGCATATGAGTATTGGTTAAATAATTGTCATTAGAAACAAGAATGTCAAAGTGATTGTAATTAATTTACAAAACAGGATCCAAGCAAGCACCTTTAGGAAAAATGGCCGAGGATTTGCAGTTTTCAAATACGGAAAAATTATTGAAATGGATTAAAACAAGTTCCCAAAGAAAGATAGGAAGAGATTTGGATAAATTCACTTCAAGATAACATATTAAAATTAGAATCTGGAGGAATATGCGTAAAGGACAAGGCGCAAGCCTAAGCTGAACAACCGTGATCTCAGATCCCTCAGGCGGCACTGCACAAGAACCTATTAGCATCTATACTTCACCACAGGGCTAAATTTGCACCTTTGTCATACCACAATACGTGTTACATCCACAAATGCCTTAAAATTCTCCAAAGGAAGCTATTAACAGTGTCAAAGACCGTCGACTTTCTGGGCTCGAAGGCATGGGATGGACCATCACACAGTGGAAAGTACTGTTCAGATACAGTATATTCAGTATTTTTTGGGAGGAGTACGCCGTGTGCTCCGGACCAAAGAAGTAAAAGGACTTTTATTTACCACAACAAGTCCAAAAGCCAGGGTTTCATGGGTTGTGTCAGTGCCCTTGCAAACTTGACCTGTGATGCACCATATGCTGAAATACATGAGCTTTTCGAGCACATATGCTGGCCTCAAGAAGATCTTTTTCCAGGACATACAATCAACAAGACGGCAAAACCACATTTACAATTACAAGTCCTGGCAGGAGGTAAGAGGTAGCCTACTTGACAGCCTGCCTTAGTCCCACTGTTCCAATTGAGATGTGTGGCGTTTTAGCAAAATGCGACAACGAAGACCCCGACTGTTGCCCACCTTAACTTGTTTGCAGGAAGAATGGGACAACGATTACACCTGAAACATCCATCTTGGTGTCTTCATCCCTAAACGTCTTTTAAGTGGAAAAGGAATGGCACATTACAAATAGCATAATGCTTTAGTCAACTTTTTAGGAATGTGTTGAAATGACAGAAAGAATGTATCTTTACAAATTAATATTTTTGACCAGACACAAAACATAAATGATTTATTTTGGTTCATATTTCTAGCAAGAATCATCAAAGTACATTTAGAACATATTTCTTTTTATTTGCGTTTTCCATACTGTCCCAACTTTACTGATTTGGAGTTGTACATATTTAGTAACAATCGTCAACTTTTTCTGATAGCCATATAACAACATATAAAAGAGTAATATCTGTTTATGACTATCATTATATTCAATAAAGGCTTCCGTTGACATGGATAACTGGACAAGCTGCAGCAAGTGTAAATCAGAGGACAAAAACGAATGAAATGTCTTCACTCCTCCTTCCAGTCACTTCTCTCCTTGCTCTGTGAAGGACTTTAGAGAGAACCGATGACAAACTCTCAAGGCTGCCATGTTTCGAATACGTCTGTATTTGTGTCCTTGTGTTTTTCTGTTCTCTCTCAGTCTAAGCAACATCAGAGTATGTTTGAGAGGGTTTTGTGTAATCTGAAGGAATGAAAGGATATGGAGGAAAAAGAACTGAAGCTGATTTAAAAGTTGGCACGAGCAGCTATTTTTTTTGTTATTTTGTATTTGTTCTGCTAAATAGTGATCGGATATTTAATCACTATTTTACATCAAAATATTATATCAAAATATATAACAATATTAGCAACTGTTAGCCTTATGATCAAAGGAAAGAGGCATGGAAAAAGTGTGCCAAACTCATGTACACACAATTACTCACAATGATACATGTACAAACCAGTACTCATTTCTATTCCACCTTCCAGCTGTCAAGGGAAATGCAATTCATTGCTTGCTGAAAGAGTACTAAGATCAAAGTCTGAGTTTAGAAAGATGTTTCTTTTTTAAGGTATGATTATATATATTTTTCTGACTGAAATGGAGAAGTGACTTGTTAATTAGTATCAGAAGCAGTAGTAGTGATGTTGGTGTTTAAAGCTAATGAATGAGGTGTTATTCAAGGCCTAGAGATTTACAGCAGACAGACCAGTCCTGAGCACTTTCTCTCTCTTTCTATTTCTTTATTTTCTCTTACTCATTTTCTATCTCTATCTTTCTCTCTTTTACAGACAGAGCAACGGCCAAGTAAAAAACATGTTTGGTAAGGAATAGCTCATATTGAACTCAATCAAATAAATCCTAAAACCACTTAATAAATGTGGGTCATTCTCAGGAAATCGTGCCATTTGGAATATAAATTAGTTTGCATGTCACCATTACATCAGAATAAAAGGGAAAACTGTTACATTAATTCATTAATTCATTCAAATATCATGCTTGCACTGTATATGACGTTTTTTTGCCCAAGAAAATGTACTGAGAGCTTGAAAAGCGTGATTTTTTTTGAAGGTTCAGTAACAACATGTCTAACTTTAGTTGAGTTTACACAGTTTGCTTAAGCTCATCCTAAATGATATTGAGTACAACAGTTTCCTTAAGTTCATCCTCATCCAAACTCATACTGCATTAAGCTCAGTAGTATTGACAACATACCTAGCCTGCGTGAAATGTTACACAATATGTTAGTGAGAACATACTAGTGCAAATAAGATCTTTTACTTTATTTACACATATGTTAGTTGTTGGCAGTTTAAGGATGGTTCTGTGTGTATCCCTTAAACTCCCACTGGAGTGCAATCCCAATTGCTTTTATTTCTAATTAAAGCAACTTAGACTCTTTTTTAGCATGTCCTTAACCCAACCACACAATCCACACTTCACCACAATGGTAACTTGCCCAAAAACACCATAACATAGGTGGTTAACATAACATAGTTCTATAGTAAAAGTTATTTTACAGAAAAAAAATTATTCATTGAATATACTAAAAAAATGTAAGGTAAGTGGTTGCAATCAATTTATTTTAGCTACATTTAATAAAAAAATTTAGTTGACTAACTTTCTGTTACGTTTTGCTGGGAGCAAGGAGAACGCAGGAGACGAGGAGAACAATTAGCATTCCTTTTAATGAAGATACCAGGAAACATGGAGCACAGGGATCAGACAAACACAGAATGACGATTAAGACCGGATACAAAGGCAGGGAAGCACAGGACTAATAAACACTGGGGAAACTAGATCATTAATGAAACACGGCTGGCGACAAATAAACTAAAAATGAACAGGAACAGGAAAAAACAAATAAGGACATGGAAACATTGGCAACACGTGGAAACACAAGACACGGGGACAAAAGTCTGACACGTTAAACATTTTTTTTTTATGTAGCTAAAATAAATTGTTTGCAACCACTTACCTTAAAAAAATGCAGTATAATTTTTCAGTGTGGACATTAACAAGTCTTCCCTTTTTTCTCATTTTGAACATTCTCATTTTTAATGCATAATGCATAAACATGCATAAAATAACACTTTATTTAAAACATTTTCTCTCCCTATATCCAGCCCTCTGCAAAGCATGATGGGAAGTGTAAAACTTATTTTGAGCTACTTGATGAAACATGTTATTTCAAAATGAAAACACAGTTTGACATGATGCAATCATGTTTGAACGAGAAATCTGATACAATGGTGTTTACTCAAAATTAATAGTTTAAATAAAGTGAACAAGGATTGATTATTCGTGTTTCGGTATCATTTAGACAACATGAGCAATATGAAAAACGGGTCAATGAGGAGGAGGGCCTGCAGTATTCTGGGTAATACTGATGAACAATGTCCCATCTGCATGACCAACCACCAGCATGCAGTCCGGACGCCGTAATGCCCCATTTGTTGTGCCAACCTCCAATGACACCCAGATCTGGTCAAAAACAAGAGGTTTGAGGAGATGGATAACCTCATCACTTATTATCCAAACTCAATAGATCATCTTTCCTAGACTAAACATATTTGCTCTGAAACTCTGAGCTCCAGGCTGAAGATTCAGATCTTCTTCTGAATCATTTTCCAAAGGAACGATCTGTAAATCATAGAGATCAGAAGCTAAATATCAAAAGTGAACAACAATAATGAGAATATCAAATCTGGCCTACTTTCAATTACAAAGCGAGACAGGGGAATTCTCCATTGTGCTAGAAACGGGAAAGAGCTGGAGATGAAAAGACGAGAGATACAAAATGTGTCACTGATGTTGTTTGATTTGATACTTCATCTCTTCCCAAACTTCAAGGGGCCCGATAATAAAAAACACGACTTTTCCTGCTCCCCAGCTTACAAAAACATGCGCTACGAACGTTTTGCTAACATTCCCATTAAGTTATTCAACATTATTCCTGAATGCTCTGTGAAGTTTAAAACATCTATGTTTTAAATGTTTATTTTTTTTCTTGGTTATATGAATATAGAAACCTTTTGTTAACCCAAAAATGAAAATTCTGTTATTAATTACTCACCCTCATGTCGTTCCAATCCCGTAAGACCTTCGTTCATCTTCGTAACACAAATTAAGAAATTTTTGATGAAATCCGAGAGCTTTCTGACTTTCTTTTGAAAACCATTTTCAGTCGTGGGACATTTAACAAAGGAAAATAACTGTACGAGTCTCCCTAGCGCTCCGACGGCCTCTCTCTTCTGAAAGTTCACGAGAGAGGGGGCGGGCTTTTGCGTGACTTTTGCGAATGCAGACACGATGGCTGGATTGCGTTTACATTACACTGAGATCTGATCACAATGCATCCTCGACTACCTCTGGACCAGGACACGCTGATCGGATAGCATTCCGATCAGAAGAGCGTTTACACTTGTCTTTTCAATGTGTATGTGGACAACATCCGGATACAGGTCGCATGCTAATGCCAAGTGTAAACGCAGCCTCAGATTTCATCAAAAATATCTTAATTTGTATTCTGAAGATGAACAAAGGTCTTACAGGTTTGGAATGACACAAGGGTGGGTAATTAATGACAGGATTTTATTTTTTTGGGTGAACTATCTCTTTAAGGGAACAATTTATGACTTTGCAAACATTACTGGAATGTTATTTTTAATGTTCCTTGAACCATCTGAAACTAGTAAGTAGTAACATTTTAAAAAGTCAGTTGGGCGTCCAACTAAATATTTAAGAAAACGTTCCATGAATGAGTTTTTGTGCTAATGTTGTGGGCATGTTATTAAAAACAACATTCTATTGCTGTTACTGGAAGAATATTTGTTCATAACTTTGAGAGAACCTTACCAGAATGTTAGCCAAACTTCTGAGAATGTTCTATATTTGAACATATACAGCTTTTGATGTGCTGTAAAGATATACCCTAACACAAAACTCCTTCCTCAACGGAAAACTAAAATGCTACATGCTACTTGTTTATAAATAGTCATTGTATTGACACAACCTTCAACACACTAAAATACAACCCTCCAGATTTACAGAGACTAGCCCGGGGCGTTTTTACTCATTTCAAAGGCAATCACAATAGGTCTATTTGCATAAAGTCTTAAAGGTGTGGCATCAAGAACAGCCTAAACAGGATTAGAGAAAGTCCTGGAAATTATGTAAAACTAAATTAAACTACATCAAAAGTGTTACAATTACTACAACCTATAATACATCTAAAAATTCATAATTCATCTTCTAATATTACACTTTAAAACACTATATTATAAAGACACTTAAGCTGTCATATTTCTGTTCCAATAAAATCAGGCTTTCCATGGAAATACTGGGATTAAACACAGCATGAAGTCAGTTTCAGCAGAGATGAACAACAACAGAGCCACAACTTGGAGTCACAGTGCATGAAAGCCCAAACACACCCTGTAAACTTTGACATGCATTGGCTGGGCGAGATCAGACAGGACCTGCCATATTAACCCTGAAAGCCCAGTTAGATACGGATGAGTTTAATCTATGGCGTTAATGCCCTGCATGCTTAGACAAAGATGATCCCTAAACCTGAACTGGCATGGGGGAAGATGCCACCGAGCTTCAGTTCAGAGTGCATCTTTCTGGAAGGCCTTTTATACAGACTGAAGTCTAATCGCTGTGATCACTATGCAGAGATAATAAACAAGATGGAAGTTAAGTACAGTTAGAATTCAACACTCACCCTCGTATGACCAGTCTATGTTCTCTGAGAGTCTCTTCTGTGATCTGAATCCATATGCTTCTGAAACATCCGCTGAAAAAGAAACAAATATCAGTTTAATCTGTCAAAACGATTAAATATGTTTGCTAAATAAAAATGTTTAACTGAATAAAAATCATCAAAAGATCTATTTTGCATTTTTCTAATAAAAATAATTGTCATTACAAATATATTATCAGTAAAACAATTGGAAGTTAAAAAATTATTGACAAATTTTCATAATACACATTGTTTATATGAATGTGTTTTTAAGGTGAGAATTTCTTAGTATTTGTTATGCCCCTTTTGCTTTTCTGTCTAATAATTCAATAAATAAGCAATTATGATAAATAATGCATATATTAAAATAATTATAATAATTTACACAATTATTATAAATGATGCATGTATTAAAATAAATGTATAATTATTTATTTTTATAAAATAGTTAGGTAATTATATTATTTGTTTAGCGACCTAGTGCTGAATCTTAAATATTTCTTTTTCATCTTACATCATAAAATTCATTATTCTCCACATAATTCTTTGTGTTATTATTATTATTACTATATTTGATTTTGAGTCTCAGGCTGCATTTACACTGCAAGTCTTAATGCACAGATCCGATCTTTTGACCATATCTAATAGAGCCGATCCTACCTATACGCAGAATACGCAAGCTGCGTGGGACCCCGAAACACCAGGGGCTCCTTGCTCTCAAAGATGATTTCATTTTAGTTTTGTTTTTGAATTTGGCCAGCGGCTATGAAAACATGAATGATAATTTATTGTAATGCAGTGCTGTTGCCCTTTCTACGTAAAAATAAGTCAAATAATGTGACGTGAATGTCGTAAAGTCTCTTGTTCGTGACAAAAAAACGAGTAGAAAGCATAGCGAGCCGCGGAAGAGACACTGTTTCTCGAGCGCTTTCCGCGAGTGCGATTCGAGACGGAGTGAAACACGGACAAATGCGTTTCATTCGTTCGCTCATAACCACTCGACCCCCACGTCGACACAGTTTTGCGTAGGGCCCCTACCCCTCAGGTTTTAAATGGCCATTATTATTTGCCGGCATGGACAACGGCTGTCATGGATGTTTGCAGCACAAAATCTGACTGAACAGATAAAGACCGGAAAAAAACGGTAATTTTAATTTGCTAGACTATCTTAACTCCAGCTGAGGTAGAATTCTGAGAAATAAAGATGATATTTATTGAAATTAATTCGAATGAATTAACGAGAGAGAGAGAGAGAGAGAGAGAGAGAGAGAGAGAGAGAGAGAGAGAGAGAGAGAGAGAGAGAGAGAGAGAGAGAGAGAGAGAGAGAGAGAGAGAGAGAGAGAGAGAGAGAGAGAGAGAGAGAGAGAGAGAGAGCGAGAGAGAGAGAGAGAGAGAACGAACGCATGCGTGCAAGTGATTGGGAAGCATTGTGAACAAGCTTGTCAGTTTAATTACAAACACTGCTAAGTTATCACCTCATTGCTGAGAAATATGTGTAGCTTTTAGCTGCTCCTGAATGTGCAATTTTTTACCTATATAAAATTTCCATCTCAATAAAATGTGAACGCATACAGCATGCCGGAATTAAAATGTCATTTAAGAAAATGTATGGGCAAACGTGTCACCCTCGCATTGGGAGTTCTGTGGGGAATCGGATATGTCTATTACATTTTGTCCAAATATCGGATGTGTATCCGATTAAAATCCACATTTGGAAGTGGCTCAGATCGGATACGGAAAAAATCGGATCTCGCGCGGGTTTTTGTATTTACACATGTGCAAAAAATTCCAATCTGTGTCAGATGTGAGCAAAATATTGGATTTTTGTGCCAGTGTGAATGCAGCCTCAGGGGTCTCCACTGTATATTCATTGTAATAAGAATATACTTGTTGATTTTAAATTTTAGTTAAAAGTTCAAATCAGCTATAAAACAGGACGGCTGCTTCAA
Source organism: Ptychobarbus kaznakovi (assembly GCA_027422405.1). Classification (NCBI taxonomy): domain Eukaryota; kingdom Metazoa; phylum Chordata; class Actinopteri; order Cypriniformes; family Cyprinidae; genus Ptychobarbus; species Ptychobarbus kaznakovi. The sequence continues at coordinate 31,668,565 of CM049796.1, forward strand.
AATGACAGATCAATCTTAAAATTCCTCTTGCAACAGCTAAATCATGTCATGACCTGCTGTCAAAACGTTTGCTCTATCACAGAGAGTGAAGTCCCTGAATGACGTGGTTTTATTCCAGTATTAATGGTTTGAAACTCTGCAGTTAGGTTGTAATACACCACGGAATCCTGTTAGGGAAGTGACAGTGCCAAATCAAGTGGCATAATTATTTGATAAAAGCAATTATGCATCAGATTGTTAGAACAATATGGAAATCATAGAGAATGTGAGTTCAGGAGGAGTTGAACAGAAAGGCAATCTCTATTATTCTCTTTGTTCAGTCTTTTGCCTGGTGGTTTCATTCACTTGACTTAAAAAAAGGTTTACTTTTATTGTCAGAAGGTCATCACCCAGGACTTTAAGGTCATGCGGTAAAAGTTAATCCGCAAAGTTCCTCGTAATCACTCCACTCTTTCAAAATGTTGGTCTCCTGCTATTTCAAACATAAAGTCCTCCAATCACATGCTATATAGGAGACAATACATCAAATCAATCCTTGTCGAAATACCACTGGATTCATTTAGTCCAAAATTTGCTTTTTATTTCTATTGAATCCTATTTGACTATCAAAAGAACGTATTTGACATTAAATGTAATGGAGTTTCCTTCTACCTCAGTTTGTTTCTGAGAACATCTTTTTTCTTTTCTTTTTTGAATTTCAAAGAAAAATGCAATTTCATTATTTACTCTTATTATTTATTCCAAGTCGAGTTATTATTTTTCCTTTTGAGTTCCATTGAAGTCATATTGGTTTGGAACAACAGGAATTTAACTTTTTGGATTATGTATTCCCTTAATACTCCAAAACTGACTTCTAGTAAACAAACAGAGAAGCAGATGCAGTGGGAGAGGCATATAAACTCTAAAAGCCTTCTGCCGATGCTCTAATTAGCACATAACTAGCCTGCATGCCTAATGCATGTGGGTCGAACCTCTGATCCATAACTGTCCATAACACAATCTGTGCCATTTCAGGCTCATCACTGCAGATTGACAAGCGAAAATAGAACAAATCGGACAGACAGCTATATCAACTATAAGCAGTCAACTATATCAGAGACAGAGACATTGCCTTTTTGATGATATATTTTGTTTACTTTAGAATATATATCCAGTTGAGTGATTTAAGCTAAATAAGCAATATTTATGATACCAAGGTCATTCTGAAAGTATGGTAACAAACATGTCCTTTGAGTATTTAGTCCATATATAACTCCATATTAAAATATGTAAAAGCCACCATTAAGTAATATTAAATTGTATAGATTATATTATTATATTTTTAGTGATTTGAATTTGTTAAGTGCCTAAAAAAACTTTGTTTCCTTGATCTGGTATACCACTTCTACTATATTTAAAGGGATATTTATTTTTCATACTTTATTGATGTTAGACTGATCAGTGCTTTGAATTTTGAAATTATATTAAAACCATCTTAGAAAAATATTTTTATTGGAATTTTATTGGATTTTAAATTATTTTTCATTTAAAATGATAGTAAAATCAAATAAACATGCAATTATAATACAAATTATTTAAAAATAAAATATTTTTTTTCTATTAAACTAGACTAAAGTTAATAAAATTAGATATAATAAAATAAAATAATCAAAAGTCTTAGTAATAATGTCAATTGGCAACATTATTAATAAAAGTAGTAATAATGTTACAATGTCAATAAATACTTGCCATTCAGTTTGTTTTATGGGAGGAAAAAAAATATTTTAGAGAATGACTTTGTTGTTGAATTTAAACATAATGTCAACAACTGTTATAAAGATTTAATTATTTCCCCATTCATGTAAATAGGAGCTGAATTGCCAAGTAACCACTCAGAAAACAGCTGTCCTGGGGAGTGACCAAGATCACTACCAAGAGTTGCCATTTAGACAGTGACATTTTGTCACCGCCCACTGTTTAGTTCTAGGACTGATAAGAAAGTCTATTAAGCTGTCAACAAGTTAAACTAAGTTAAACCACACAATCCCTCCATTCCTTTTAAGCCATCATCTTCGGTTCCAGCAGTCTATTGCCAAACCGACCATGTTAATGCTTTTAAAAGATGAAAGAAACCTCCCTAAAGAGGGCCCTGTCCCTTGGGAGAAAGGCCACAATACAAGCAACAATGGCTTTGACATGAAACACCTTTACACCTTTAGCTAGGATACCCTACACTGAACAGGTTTGCCGAGAGAAACTGCCCGCCTATTCGCTAGCAACAGAAGTACAGTCTTGGTTCATCTTTCTGTTAGCTTTTGTCTGTCTGTCTACACATTGGTTTTGGTCCTTTCAAGACGGTCTGTGCACCTGTTAGGCCATACAAACGTCTACACACTTTTACAGTGTATCAGAGCGCCACATCTAGTCATACATGCTAATTATAGCTCACCAGGGTAGCTTTTCTGAACTAATTTAGCACGCTCTGGGAATATTGACAACAATGAAGTGTGTTTTGTTTCTTTACAAATACCCTAACAAAAATTAGTATGGTAACAACAATTTATGCCAAAATACAATTGATAGAGTTACTGATTGTATAACTACACTGTAAAACAAATCCGTAAAATTTATGGTAAAAAAACGGCAGCTGTGGTTGCCAGAATTTTACCATAAAAAAGTGACATATTTGGTTTTATGGTTTTAACTTAATTTACAGTTAAATACCGGAATTTCATTAACTGATATAATGTTATTATACCAACCTACTGAAGTACTGAATTCTGTTTTGTACCTTTGAAATACACAGATAACCACCAAAAGCAGATGGTGATAAGAGTCATGTGATGAAACAAAGCTTATCACAAGCAGCTTTTAAATATTAACATATAGAAGGTGCTCAGTGTCATTCATACAAACACACCCTCATGGTAACACACATGAAAATTAAATAATGCAATAAACAGTTATTTCAACAAAAAAATCATCAAATTTGAAATGTAATGCAGGGAATTCTGGGAATGTCAATTTGTGGTCATTCACTGTAAATTATATGTACTTTTTCCAAAAACGGTATACTACCGTAAAATTACATGCAAAGTCAAATACAGTTTTTCACCATAGGGGACTGTACTGTTAACCATTTAACAGGTTTTTAATGTAGCATTTTTACAGTCTTTTACCGTTAAATTCATGGTCATTTTTTACAGTGTATGAAATAGAAGTACACTTTAGCATAATTTTAAAAAGAACACTTATCACAGAAATTATATACTCAAGTGTGAACTAATGTAAAATATTTTCAAGCACATAATTACATTTTATTTTGTAATTTATTTATTATTAAAAACTGACGAATGTACCATCAATTAGCAAGCTTGTTAGCATAGTGCTAACTAGTTTAGAATAGGACCAAATATGGAATAGCATAGCTTCTAACACACTGCTTGAACTATTTCTGCCAGTTACTTAACCAGTTAGTTCTATGCTAAGCTAGTAGGTAGTTTGTAGTTTGCTAGTAGCCAACTGAATATCCCATTAACCATTTTACAGAATCATGGCCAAAACTTTAGCATGCTAGTTTGTGGTTGCAAATTCAGCCGAGGTTTTAGTTTCAAATGGAGAGCAAAGAAAAACTTTTGACAAAAGTAATTTCTGTGCTATTAGTGCCAAAATACATTTAAAAAATACATTATGTTTGGTTGAATTGCCCCTTTAAGTAAAACAAAAATGAACCATGGTTTTACTGTAGTAAAAGGAACTTTTTTGGCATACAGTGAATACCATTTGTATAACTACCGTTTTACTACAAATACCATGGTTAAACTATGGTTAGTGCAGTGAAACCATTATTTGTGGTTACCGTGGATTAACTATAGTAACCATTGTTTTTTGGTTTTATTTGTAGTGAAACCATGGGTAATTTTCATAAGGGAAAAAAAGGTAATATACATTAGCATTACAAGGAATCAATAGTGTAATTTAAACAGGAAAATTTAAAATTAGCTAGTTAATAGGAGCAAGATCACAGTAATCAACAATACAATATAACAGCTACAACATTATCAAGTGATAGTATTTGATCCTGTAGCTGCAAGGAGCCGTACTGAAACTTGAGCCACATTGAAAACCACACAGGTAAGAATAACAAAGGGAAATAAATTATGAAAAAGCTCTGAAGTCAGCAGAGAGGCGGCCATTCACTTGCTCTTCCCTGCTGAACTGCGCCCATGTCCGTTCTCATGGCCTGCCTCATTCACCGTATCAATACAAACACAACAATGAGATCTGTGGCTCAGCCGTGAGAGCCACAGCGGGACTGCAGGTCCATGCATTGTAACGCCTTGCTGCCTGCCTGATTGCTTTTGTCTGACAGGACCCATATTCCCTTTCACCCAATCAACAGCTCTCATGTGAGCCAAGAGCTTTACGCACGGGCTTGATTTCCTGGTACATGGTGTAACAGAGAGTGAATGAAATATAACAAGGACTTGTTGCATACTAGACAACAAGGCTAGGAGGTTTGGTTACTCTGTACATCCTTGAATGTTTTGCAGACATTTCGCTAGTGACGTTCAATAGCTTAAGCGTATATGAAGCTGTAAACATACAGTGCTCAGCGTAAATGAGTACACCCCCTTTGAAAAGTAACATTTTAAACAATATCTCAATGAACACAAAAACCATTTCCAAAATGTTGAACAGACTAAGTTTTATATAACATCTGTTTAACTTAACATGAAAGTAAGGTTAATAATATAACTTAGATTACACATTTTTCAGTTTTACTCAAATTAGGGTGATGCAAAAGACCCTAAGGTTCTTCCAAATAGAAAGAATAATAATAGGTTTGTAATAACATGCAGGTGAGTAAATGATGGAAAATAAAAAACAGACGAAGCATCTTGGCTCAATATTTTGAGTTTCCATAAGAGCCAGCCAAAGGATATGAAAGGACTGACATGATGACTTTAAAGAGGAACAGAAACCAAGACAATACAGCAAGGTAACAAGAGGGTAATGTAAGGAAGGCGACCCTTTGTTCCTTACCACTCTAATGCATTAGGAATCGAGAGAAGACAACCACTCTTGAAGATATGTGCCAGAGAGGACACTTCAAACCTCAGCTGTCATTAGTGAAATTAAAGGTGTACAACCACACAACAGGTCATCTCGGAAGATGAGAAAGAAGAGATCAGCACTCAAGATTAATCCCGGTCAACATAAGGTGAGAACAAGAAATCAAAGACCAAGAGCTGATTTTGTAAAAATCCTGCTGACAGGATCACAGACAAAAAAGGCAGCGACTACTTTCACTTATTACAAAACATTGAAACATTGATTCAGATCATCAAACAAATTTTAATACTACACAAAGATAACCCGAGTAAATTCTAAATGCAGTTTTGAAATAATGATTTAATTTATTGAGTGAAAAAGATCTGTCCAAACCTGCCTGGCCCTATGTGAAAAAGTAATTGCCCCCTCAATCTAATAACTGGCTGTGCCACCCTTTACAGCAATAACTGCAATCAAGCGTTTGCGATAACTGGCAATGAGTCTTTCACATCGCTGTGGAGGAATTTTGGCCCACTCTTCCTTGCAGAATTGTTTCAATTCAGCCACATTGGAGGGTTTTCAAGCATGAAAGTGCTGTTTAAGGTCCATATATATATACACATATATAATATATATCAATATCATATATTAATTAATTAATTAACAAAGAACGATGCAGTCATATACCACCAATCTTTTTTTAAATATCCAATAATATCAAAACTACTGTTTTTAGCTTTTAATCTATGGCAATAAGCTGTGAAGTCATCTACAGTAGGCTATAGGTATGTAAGCAACAGCACATAGCTAAGATTAGCACGTAAAGTTGGCCATTTATTTATATGTTCAGTTAGCCTTTGTTTAACAAGCTAACATGAAAAACTCGTACAAATTTTAGTCAACAGATGCCATGCTAAGCTGTTAGCATGCTAAACAAGCTATCGTGAAAACGCTACATTATAATCAGGCATTGACGAAGAGGGATAGAATTATGCTAAAGGCTCGCTATTAAACTCTCCTTGATAAGTTTAGCTTCAATTTCCTGTGAGAAAACAGAAAAGACTAGTTCAGTTTTTGTCTGGAATTTTAGGAATAGCATGCAACCATTTAGATTTATAATCATGTAATAATTACTCCTAATGTAAATATTCTATAGAAGAGTATTTTACTGAGCAGGTTGAATGGAAATCGATAGCAATCATGCAGCCAGCAAGCAAACACGGTGAGCAAACAATTTGTTGCCAGAGTGAGCAGATGAAGCTTATAGGTGTGTGTGTGTGTGTGTGTGTGTGTGTGTGTGTGTGTGTGTGGTGTGTGTGTGTGTGTTGTGTGGTGTGTGTGTGTGTGTGTGTGTGTGTGTTGTGTGTGTGTGTGTGTGTGTGTGTGTGTGTGTGTGTGTGTGTGTGTGTGTGTGTGTGTGTGTGTAGGATACACAGAATCTCAGTTGGAGTGTGAGACGTGATGCTGGTGAAGTGTGTGTGGGTAGAAGATGTGCTTTTAATTGCACTGTAATCTTGCTCCGGTGCATTCCAGCATCAACCCTGCTGTGTTACCCGGTTTAATGACAGGACATTGCTTGTAAGTGTGATTTATTTCTCATCATCCTGTAGTCAGCTGGTATTGCATTAGCCACTATGTTTAGTAATGTTAAAACCAAGAACACCACCAAAACTGACAAATGTGCATCATTTATGATATTTATGCAATTTAAATATAAAAATCTTAAATGTATGCCTTTTTAAAATGAATGAATATTATGGAAAAATACATGATTCACATAAAAAACTTGTCTTGGTGTGTTCATGAGAGATGAAGTGATCCCTGATTAATGAATGAATCAATCTTTTGAATTGGATCTTCTTAATAAATCAATGAATGAACTAATCTGAGGCCCGGTTTTATAAACAGCACTTAGCCTAAGCCAGGATTAGGTCATAGTTCAATTAGGACATTTAAGTAATTTGTATAAACTTGCCTTAGAAAAAAGCATTACTGGTGTGCCTCTTAATACAAAACAAAGGCACTGATATCTTTTAAGATCAGTCAGTGCAAGTTTCCTTTAGTTAAACCAGATTTACATTTTAGTCTAGGACTAGGCTCAAGCCTTGTCTGCGAAACCGGGAGTGAATGATTTGTTCATAAATCTGACTGATCCAGTTCAGCTTACTTAATGATTAAATCACTATTTTTCAAGTTCACAGCTCAATCTTTAAAATGTATCCTGTCCATGGGTTTGATACAATATGAGGGTGAATAAATGATGACACAATCTTCATTTTTGGGTAAACTATCCCTTTAAGAAAACTATACCAACCCGGTCCACATTTAGACAGGTTATCTTGGCCAAAGATATGTTTTAGGCAATCAGCATGCAGAAAACGTTTTTGTTACTACTGCAGGAAAACAAATGGACCTCGGGCCAACTCACACCCACCACCATGAACACAGTTTCAGACCAGTTTCTTTCACAAAAACTTGCCTGAAGTTACGAGTTTACTCATGTTTGACTTCACTGAGTGAATTCAAGCTCTTGATGTGACTGTAACAGCATCCTGAGTAAAAAAAAAATACAAAGTGAAGTGTACCACTCAATTCTGCCTCAAATGCAAAACAGCAGTAAATATTTACAGTTGGATTGGCTATGTTTTAAATATGGGGTCCATCTGAGCCTTCTGTTTATAGAGAAAAAGTGCTTTGATGGCAAAAAAGGGACACTGTTTCACGCATAAAAATTCCCCAAAATATGAGAAAAGCAGGAAAGAAAACAAGAGCAAACACTGGAATGAAAATGAAAGCAAATTATGATTCTGTGCTCTAAAAGTCATGTTTGTCAATTTAGCTGCCCATTCTGAAGACAACTTCAAACTGAATATTCTCTTATTTGCTGTTTAAAATTGATATCCAAAGAGAAGAGAAACCAGATCAAACAGGAGTGATCAAAATGCGGTCCAGATGCAAAGTCAAATCTCCCACATGAGCAGCAGAGCTCAATGTTTACTAAGCCACGACTCCAACCTATTTTTTATTACATTTTCCACTTATTTTAATTGCACAACATGAGAAAAAAAATATATCTTGAGAAGATAAAATCTTTGTCTTGTCTTGTAACTTTATTATTATTCAATAAATGTAATATTTAAAATGTGGTATATCCAATTAGTGACTAAAGAAATTAATTATTGATTAAATATCTTGAATGTTATTGGAAGCTTATTGAAATCATGTTTGTGAGAAGCTGTTAAGAAAATGGCAGTAAAAAACGTCTATGCAAGAATATCCTGAGAAATGATCAACACAGATGCACATCTTGTATACAGAGCCATTCTCTCAATGAAGAAAGAGCGCTGTACATCTGAGACGAATCATTACAGCCAGATTTCCACATGCTCAGAGGTTCGTGAGGAACATAAGGAGTCTCTGATTTGGCATGAGGTAGCCTAGACAAAAATACATTTAATCTAGGGCCCACCAGCACTCATTAAGATCCAAAACCACAAACAGGGTCATTATTAATTCTCACAATTAGACATCAATAAGAGCATAAAGGTTTGGACTTTTAGTCACACTTCTTAATTTCCATATATCTTTCTTAGATATTTTATACTATTTTTTTTACCTGGAATATTATTTTCTAACTAATCAGAACAGTCCTGAAATCCATTTTTGGGTCACAACACCTGTCAAGAAGCAGTGCTATAGAATATTTCATAATATGAACCAAAGAGCTTCAAATACTCTTTGAAGTCTGTATGAGAGTATCTTGTACAGCAAATGATAAAGCAGTTTAATATGATGAATCTTAGCTAATTAGCTGGAGCAATGGGAGTTCCAAGAAATGTAAGAGGCTCTCCGATGTGTCTCCTCCTCTCATTCAAAGCCAGAGATTACCCACTCAGCCTAGTACATACTCAAAAAGCACTACTACAGGTTGAATGAAAGCGGGGAGGAATTTGTAATTGTTCTTTCACCTGCATCGGGCCATAGCGGTTTTCCCCGGGACATATGGTGCAGGCGGGGTGAACTGGATTAACGAGAATCAGCCCTAATTAAGAGACTCTGAAGATCTCTTATTATTTCTTTGATGGCCTGGAGGACCCATGCGAGTAGCTATTTGGAGTGGTATCCTAATTGAAAAGGGCATGGATTCTCAGATGGGGGAAGACTCTGAGAGTATCAAGAGGACCATCAACTGCTGCAGTGTCCTTGAGTGACACTGAAACATTTTCATTTAAAATCTCAACTCTAATAGGCGTCTATGAAGTCATCTTCTGACTAGCAGGAAACTTTTCCCCCCAAAACATTTTAGTTGGATGGTGGTCTAACATTTTTTTTAAATATTACTACTTGTTTCAGAATTTTATGAGAACATTAATGTTCCTATAATGTTCGCAAAATGATCAAATGGAATGTTCCTTTACCATTTGCATAACTAAGAAACAACATGAGTTCAAATGATGATCATATATCACATAAGGTCAAATTATGATAATTTATATACAATTGCAGCCTTCAGAGGACATCATAAGAGGAAAGTAACTCAGCACTGTCAAATATGCTTGTAAATCTTATAAGAGCCTTGATTGTGAGATAAGCTTTTGCCCTGGTCTTTGTCTCATTTGAGCCCAATCTGGGGGAGATCAGCAAACCACCCACAGCTCATCCACCAGCTGTCTTCTCCTTAGCCAGATGTGGATCTGTGTCATCTGCTTGTAGAAGAGGAGACCTTCCGTGTTTATGTGATCAGAACAGTCTGTTTATATGACCAAAACTAGCCTGCTAGTATAAATTCAACATATCCATTCAGGCATCAACAGCGTATAGATTGTCTTGTGAGCAGTTCAGATTGCAATTAACCTTTGAAAGCCGACCCTTTCATCAGAGTCGACATACTCGTGGGCAGCGCTTCGACATCCAGCATAGGTGTGCTTTGGCAACCCAAGTTCAAGTCTTGATGAAGTAAATGTCTTTTTAACCAGACTTTTAGTGTATTTTACTAAAGTCCCTTTACGACAAGTCTGTTCACTCAACAGCCATATTCATAACTCCCCAAGCAGCAATTTCATATACAATACAGCTCCTATCTTGAAAGGGGAAAGACTGAAATCTCTGTAACATTTTCCTGAAATTACATTTTAATGACTTTTCAAATCAGGAATAAAATAGGACAAAAACTATATTTTTTATAAAAAAAATTATATACGTTGTATAATAAAAACAGATTGATAGATGACAGACAGACAGACAGCTAGATAGTCAGACTTGACAGACAGACAGACAGAGACAGCTTATAGTCAGACTTTACAGACAGACAGACAGCATATAGTCAGACAGACAGAACAGACAGACAGCAGCTATATAGTCAGACTAGGACAGACAGACAGCAGACAGACAGCATAAAGTCAGACTTGACAGACAGACAGACAGACAGACAGACAGACAGACAGACAGACAGACAGACATATAGTCAGACTGACAGACAGACAGACAGCTATATAGTCAGACTTGACAGACAGACAGACAGACGACAGACAGACAGACAGACAGACAGACAGACAGCTATATAGTCAGACTTGACAGAGAGACAGACAGACAGACAGACATATAGTCAGACTGACAGACAGACAGAAGACAGACAGGCAGCTATATAGTCAGACTTGACAGACAGACAGACAGACAGACAGCTATATAGTCAGACTTGACAGAGACAGACAGACAGACAGACAGACAGACAGACATATAGTCAGACAGATAGTATATAGTCAGACTTGACAGACAGACAGACAGACAGACAGACAGACAGACAGACAGCTATATAGTCAGACTTGACAGACAGACAGACATATAGTCAGCCTTGACAGACAGCTATATAGTCAGACTTGACAGACAGACAGACAGGACAGACAGACAGCTATATAGTCAGACTTGACAGACAGACAGACAGACAGACAGACAGACAGACAGACAGACAGACAGCTATATAGTCAGACTTGACAGACAGACAGACAGACAGCTATATAGTCAGACTTGAAGACAGACAGACAGACAGACAGACAGCTATATAGTCAGACTTGACAGACAGACAGACAGACGACATAAGTCAGACTTGACAGACAGCTATATAGTCAGACTTGACAGACAGACAGAGACAGCTATATAGTCAGACTTGACACAGACAGACAGACGACAGGACAGACAGTATTATCAGATTGACTTGACAGACAGACAGACAGCTATATAGTCAGACTTGACAGACAGACAGACAGCTATATAGTCAGACTTGACAGACAGACAGAGACAGACAGCTATATAGTCAGACTTGACAGACAGACATACAGCTATATAGTCAGACTTGACAGACAGACAGGACAGAAGACAGACAGACAGTATATCGTACAGAGAGACAGACAGGACAGATAGACAGGAGAAGATATAGTCAGGATAGACAGTAGATAGATAGATAGATATAGTAGGTTGACAGATAGATAGAGATAGATAGATAGATAAGATAGATTGGATGATAGCTAGTATAGATAGATAGAGAGAGAGATAGATAGTATAGATAGAGAGATGAGATAGAGGACAGCTATATGGATCAGACTTGAAGCAGACACCTCCTAATACTCTAGTGCGTTCATCCTTGTCAGAAGATACTGTGTAAGGTATAGAGTAACACATGCCCCTCAGGAGAGTATACAATACAACCTTTTATAGTCCTGTACATACTATAAATTGTTAATCTTCGATCTGCTGCCATTCTATACAAATAGAATTGAAACTACTTCAAGAACACAAGTGATTTAAGAAGAAAACACAAGCAGCTTTGATTGTCCTCTCTTTGGATGCTCACAGTGACCTCAGACTTTATACTCACACAGTGTCAGAGACCAAGCGACTATATCATAGTGTCCAAACTTTACTTTTGATTTGTATTCAGCATCCGCTCCAAGGTCTATTGAATGAGAGCAGAGATCTAGACCACACACCTCTAGCCCGGAAAAGAACAGGAAGGGATCTCAAAGCATCTTAAGCTAGCACTCAACAGACCTGCTCTTGTTTTCTCCAATGGTAGACGGGAGCAGCTCTTTCAGTAGCATGACAGCAAACCCTAGTCTGCTGTCATTAATTAAGTGGCAAGTCAGGGATACTGACCCAACCGGCAGAGAGCCATTGGGGCCCCGGCAGAGCCTGTCAATCTATACGCACTGAGATGAAGATTCCCAAGGGACACAGAGTGAGAGAGACAGACTTTCAATGGATTTAGATATCAAGGAAAATCTGAAAAGATGAAATGGCACATGAAAGACTGGAAATTGAATTAAGAGTTTTTAAATGGTTTTTGCCTCGTCTTATGATGTTAAGGTGTTCTGGAGGGAATTGTTTGTCACAAATGACAAAAAAACTCTAGTCTGACTGATCAAACTCATGCATTTACAAAAATCCTAACATTTTAATCAGGGATGCAGTGATAACAAAAATTGACAATGTGCAATAACCATTGTTCCTTTAACAATGACAATAATGATGTATTCTATTCTATTTTATGAATAATTTAGCGTTTTCTTACTAAATTTTAATTCCCCCAAAAAACTTTGAATTGGCTTGCAAAACTTAGGCACTATCCTGAAAAAGTTTTCCATTTGCTTGCAAAAAAATTGTGATGAAAAATATGTGGTGAGAGGAAAAAATATATATTGCAACATTTTTGCAAACAAACACTAAAAGTTTTGCGAGCGAATGCAAGGTTTCTCAGGGAAATGCAATACTTTTGCAAAAGAAGGTCCAAATTTTTTTTTATAGAGATTTAAAAAAATTAACTACATATGGTTTGGATCTGTTTATTAAAACGACTTGTTATTTTTGTGCTATTTTAGACTATCTAAATGGATCTGAATGTAATGGACCGGATTCCCCCAAAAGTATGTTTGTTTGGCTATAGAATGAATCACTTTCACTATATGGACAAAAACAGTTGAAACATCATTCAAACTATCATCTTTTGCATTCCACATAAGAAAGCAAGCCATACATGTTTGGAAAAACATGAGGTTGAGTAAATGAACTTTTTTTGTGGGAGGGGGGGTGAACTATCCATTTATAACTCTATAAATACACACAGCAGTGCTCTCGTAGGTGTTCACAATAAAAAAACTGCAAAGAGGAAAGCCTCCGACACTCAGTTCAAGTTCACTCCTCTCTCCCACACAGACGCACAAAAGTACCCCAACTCGCTCATCCATCCTTTGTGACATGGGAGCACCACCACTGGGACAAATCAGGGGCCCTCCTGAATGTCACACTCACATGCCATATACAATAAGACCCCCCTTCCAGTCCAGACACCCTACTTTGTTGCATGTCTACGAGCACCGGCCGTCTCTTGCCAGCCAGGCACAAACAAATCGAGCAGCTGACAGCATAATTCACTAAGCGGGACTGGCCCAAGGCCATGGGCAGGATGGTGCAGAGATTTGGCTCACCACTGAAGCCCCCTCGCCACCATCCCATCCACTGCCCCGGTCCATTCAGGCTCGGCCCCTCCACTGTCTTGGGAAGGAGAGAAAAGACAAGACTTGGAGGCTCAGTGCGTCCCCTCCGCATGCCTGAGTGAATGTGCTTGAGCCTAATACCGAATAATCTGTTCATCAAATGCCCCCACTGCCGTCGAGGGGAAATCTGCTCCCGTTTTCACAAGCAGATTCGGACAGGGGGTCTGGATGCCAAGCTACCCCAAGTGCCCCCACCAAAGAGCAAAAAAGAAAGAAATACACAAACAAAAAAGTGCTGGTCACAAACAGATGCTTTAACTCTAAGCAAACACAAAGATTACATCAGTTAAAGAAATATCCATAACAATAGCATGACTGAATGTGAGATACTGTTTTTATACAGTTTTATCAAGAAGTTAATAGTGAATGATTTACATTTCAGAAAAAAGAATATGGCTAGTCTGTTTTTGCGCCAATAATGAAAACAGTCCCAAATGAAGCCAATAAATGAATCGTTGTTTTGAACAAATTGGTAAATGATTCAATAAATCACTCAAAAAGAAAGTCACTTGTGTTATATTCTGGAAAAAAATCAGCACTCTTGAACAAAGAGGTTGATTGAATAATTGAGCGTCTGGTTAATAAAAACAGTAGTTGAATTCCATTAAAAATTCTGACAGTTATTTGTCTCATTTCCTGAATGAATTAATGTTTTGAATAAATAGGTAACTGATTTAATGACTCCTGAATAATTAAGTGATCTTGAATGAAATGTTTGACTGAATAATTCAATGACTTAATCTTAAAAACAGTTTCTGAATGCAGATTTATGTACCACTCTATTTATACCTTATCTTATATGATAAAATAGTAAAAAAGTACACAAGTACTCTTTTCTAAATTCAGCCAGTCACTTGTTTCATTTCATAAACGAACCAGTGTTTTGAATGAATTGATTGAGTGACCGATTCTGTGACTCACTCATGAAGACAATTTAGTGTTTTTGAATGAATCAGTTAAGTGAATGATAATGTGACTCACTCAGAAATCGAGTCATGAAAGTTTTCTTTCATGAATGATTCCGTGTTTTGTGAACAAAACGTTTGAGTGAATAATTTTGTGGCTCATAAATCATATTTTGTATTCAGAATAAATCAGTGTTTTTGAACAAGTTATTTGAATGAATGATTCAGTGACTTACACAAAAATTGTCGCCACCTGTATAACCTGCTGAAAAAAAATCACTGAATATCCCCTTCGCAAATGCGCAGACTCACAATCTGTCAGAAATGGCGCAAAAAAGGTGAGTGAAACAACTTTCCTTTTCTGCTTACATCACTGAGGCCACATAGGCTATTGGATAATGTAGTCAAACAGCTTTTTAGCTACAAAACTTGCATTCAGTCTGTAACGCCCACTTTTCACAATCCAATCAAATCCTGATGTATCAAGTTAAGTTATTTTCCCCATTAGCTGTTTCACTCTGGAAGAGACGTGTATTTTAACATTGAAAATGGCACACTTCACCTTTAAGCCTGAAACGGTAGTTCTGCTTGGACACACAACTAATTGGAGCATGTAGAGACACACATTGCCACACGTCCCTCACAGGTGGACACATATGAGGCATGTGGCAGGGGAGGGGCCACGTGAACCCCGAACTGACAGCTTTACAGTCCGCAACTACCATCTGTCACAAACCCAAGACCCGACAAACAACACAGGGACTTTCTCAGCGGAAAAACAGAGCAGCGCCAAAAAAGTGTAAAAAAACTTGTTAGCTATAGTACAAAACTTGGGAAGACAGATGGTGTGAGAGAGATTTCATTCACTAGCTCGCATCCTAAAGATTCAGCCCTTCCTTTGTGCCACACATTTCATCACGGCATCATTTAGAACACCAAACTGAAAAGAAGAAAAGTAGTAAGGGACGAAGGAGCAGCCGAGCGCTTTTTTTTAGCAGGTACTGACTTACTATCCCGGTTCACTAGCTGACTTACAAAAGGGCTTTCCCAAGTCCTAAGTAAAATGGATTTGGCCCGCTCTTAAAGGCTTTGTCTCAGACGACATCCAAAAGATTAATCCAGGCATATCAGTCGCTCCTTGGCACTTCGTAACAGACAGCAGACAAAATAATGAGCCTAGGATTGAAGTCTGGGTTTGTATAAGCATTTGCCACTTTCTACTGAACTGGGCTCGGGGACAATTTGAACAATAGTGGCATATGTTAACTTTGAGCCAAGTTACGCTTTTTCACATAGGGTACTTGCACTGTATAACAAACTAAACTACAAACAGCAATAGCCACATGTTTGTTGCAGGCTTTAACGTTTTTCTCTAATTACTTTCATTTTTCTTTAACAGTTTAGACCAACAAGTCATTTTAAAGGTAAGATAGGGTAGATATACCTTAGACGTGAACGTATTGTGCTCTTATTGGTTCCAGTATTGTCAGTGGTTTTAGACTATACTGACACCTATTGGTCTGGATGAATGACGTTTACTAACTGCTGCTGCTTTACATTGAATCTGTTTCTGATTTTCTTTTATTTATTATTTTCCTCCTTATAATAGACATTCTTGGATTCAATCTCATCAAATTTTCACCTGTTCCAGGTGTCAGCTGCATTGATTAGTATATTAGTAGTTAGTAGTAGTAACTAGAAAAATTACATTACACCGTTGCATTAGCGCATTACACCGTTGGTCATGTGATCTCAACATGACAGTGCCCATAAAGGGGAACCCACTCCATGTAGATTAAAACAGCTTTTTCTTGAAGACCGATATGATTCCTGCTAGCTAATGTGACTAAATGTCACTGAACAGTAAGTATTCTTTCCTGTATATGCAATATCTTAAATTGCAAAAATTGCTGAGTGCACCTTTGAGGCAAAAACTGCAAATTGCACTTTGTGTACAGTGCACTACATACATTTAATATACATATAATAATACATAATATACATGTCCTCCTTTGTAAGTCGCTTTGGATAAAAGCGTCTGCTAAATGACTAAATAAATAAAATAAATAAATATAATACTACAGCAAAAATGCATTGACAGAGATCTGAGTCATAATCCTGATTTTAGAAGCCCCTCCCTCATAAACATACAAATTAACTTAATTGATTTTAAGGGTTTAACATCTTATGTTTCTCAAACACTATGATGAACCTGAATTACCTCAGCCACACAAATATTTCCCAGTGTAAAATACATAAACAAAAGCTGCATTGCCAACATAATAATGGAACTCAAACAGACTGCAAAAAATGTTTGTTTTTTAATGTTAATTTTTATATTTATTTATTTATTTTTCCTATGTAATTTCCATTTACTTGGGTGAAGGCAGACCACACAAAAATATTTAAATCATTATATTAATGTTTTTGTTAATAATTCCTGTTAATTATGTTTAATGATAATGATTTTTTTAGTTTAAACTTGATTTTGTTCATCAGTAATTACATTTATAGAGACAGAAACTGTGAATGAACTTAGCAGTCTTGTGAATTTGGCATTGCAAAAATATAAAGCAATTAAACTACAATTTCCAATTTTAATGGGTTGACATATTTTACAGTGCCGACAAAAATCCATTAATTGAACTGATGATTGTGAATTTAGAGGCTTTATATAACTACAAAGCATATGCTCAGGCAAACTCTCAGTTGAAACAATGTTTCATGCTCTCTTGTTCAGTATTGACTGGCAATACAATACAACAGCAGACAAAAATAAATAAATAGGCCTATTTGAATTGCCACGATGTGACTCGTTATGAAAGAACGACTTGAAATGTTGGACATAGGTCACGTTTAGCTAGAAATACATCATGTTTAAAGTTTGAACCCCAAGTTCAATAGAAACACGCTTGGTGTGTAAACTAAAACATCCAGCACTTTGCGCATCTGTACAGCATTGCATACACTACACTCATTTATAAACCCAGTAATGAAGGATTTATTCAAAACAGATGAAGTGAAGTAGAGATTCCTGCTTTGCATACCTGTATTACTGAAGAGTGCGATCTGCGCAAGAAAGAGTGCGCATCTCGTCGCAAGCGCTTCCATTATTCTCTGAATGCGAAGAAATACTGCTCTTAAGCGTAACCAAGGTGAAGACAATCGAGACGACAGAGGAACACCTCTCCCGAAGAGCCGGAAGGTATCACATTGGTTGGGTAACGGGAGGAGATACCCCCTTCAGCGGTCAGATCCACTCCGTTCTCCGCTGCATGGATGAGCGCGCGTCCGGATGAAGCGCATCGCTTCGCGCACCGTGAGTTCGGCTGGAAGTGCGCGCGCCGCCCACAGACCACCACACACACAAAAAAAGTTTGGTAACACTTTCTATGGAGACTGTAACGCATCTTAAATGTGCAATATATAAATAGAAAGTCTTTTCGGAAATAATTTCTAACCACAGACTATACTGCATTATAACCACGTGGATGTTAAAATGGTAGCACTTAATGATACATTTAATAATTATTATTAATCCTATGATAACATTTCTTACTGCATTATAATACACACTGTAATGCATTATTACTTTCATAGATGATTGTAACCACAGTTTCATAACATAACATAATCATACCTTTACCATAAGATTTACAATAAAAGTGGTCTGCTTAAAAATAATATCAATATATTATTGATAATATATTATCTATATACAACTCAATAAATAAGCTATTAAAGTTGAGTAACTTACATTTCAGGCAAAAATTGGCCAGTTAGTTCGTATATTTCTTCTCTATCTGTAAAATTAGTTCCAAATGAAGGTTCACCGGTCTGGAAGCTTTCTCTGGAGCGGAGCGGAGAGACAGAGGTTTTCGCTACCCGCTCAAAGTGTTCCGTAATCACTCCGCTCCAGCTCCACTCCGGGTTTTCCATTCCCATTCCTGAAGCGAGAGAAAAACGCTCCAAGTTTCAAACAACTGCGCTCCCCTCTCTGCTCTTACTCCGCGATCCTCACATCTGATTTGGAACGCAGTGGGAACAGACAAGTGGAGTAAGGTGAACGATATGCGAAATGAAATATGAGAACATTTTCAGTTCAATGGCCAATATATAATTGAAATTGAAAAACAGTACAAAAAATATTTTAAATTAATTATGTATTATTATTATTATTATTAAGCAAGAACACATGGACAAAATACAAGACAAATTAAATTTATTTGGGTGAATACGGTATAGTTTACAATATTATAGCTACATTTAAACTCGTTTAACAAGCATTTTAGACATAACAATTGTTACATTTAAAAGTAGCATTTTAATTTAAGTGTATTCAACTGTTCTCTGTAATCACTTTTTACTTAAATAGTGCTAATTCTCGTGCCGGTGCAGGGTTGCTGTTCGCCGAGGGAACTGCGAACGTTAGGCCGCGGCCTTGCGTTTCACTCGTAGCTGAGATATGCCATGACTGACTCCAAACCCTGCCCATAAACAAACAGTACCGAGATTAGAGAATATATTTAACATCAAATTAAATTAAACTCAGTATTATAACAATTCAAATCCATTTATGTTATGCAAGGCAAAAGCGTTTCCATCATGACCGCTGCTGATGCAGCTGACATCTAGTCCTTATGTTGCATTGCGTAAAATAATACAATTTACAACACAGTAAAGACTTTTTAAATTAAATAAAATGCACACAAATGCACCAAATCGGTGGCAGTGGCACTGAGAACCACTCTCCTGTAAAGTACTCAAACAGCCCATGCTCTGACTGTAACTCTGCAGCTGGGTTGTTTCATCGGAGACAAACTCAACCCAGCGGTTGAGTATAAAAAATAAAAACCCAGCATTAAAAATGACCCAGCAACTTTACAGAAAAACTACTCAGCACCTGGGTAAAAATGTTAAAAACAACCCAATTAAATGCCCCAATGGGCTGAACCTAGCATTTGGGTTAAAAAAATAACCCAGCATTTTTTAGAGTGCATAAATCTTGGAAACACTAAGTATGTGTTGTTGTGTTAGGTTTTATTTTTACCTTAAATGATGAATTAGGAAATAACTGACCGTCATGCATAAATACACTACAATACAATTACAACATCAATACAAAATTATGGGTTAAATACAACCCATCTACAATGTTTAGACCCAGCTACTGTTTACGGTCCGTGGCTGTAAAGAAGAGCGAACAGAACAAGGTTTAGGAAAAAGGAATATTTATTTAGCATCAGCTCACATAAAC